>JAQMYJ010000004.1:10873099-10927379 GCA_030014305.1 Clarias laeviceps
TGATTGGCATAAAAATAGAAAAGACCGACTATGAGTTCTTCTGGTAACTTTCCATCTGAAAACTGCTCTGTCTTGTACAATTTTTTCTTTACAGTCATGCATATATTCTCCTGTCATGTTATTTATTTATTAATTTTTAAGTTATATATGGAAATACTGAATGAGTTTGTACATAATTATGCAGACATGATAAACATATATAACAAAATTGGTACGGCATATAATATGGTGCCTAAGACTTGTGCACAGTACTGTGTGTGTATATATATATATAAACATATCAAATAATTTGCTTGTACCACACAGGATGCTGTGCTGCCTGTTATTGTGTGAACAGTTTAGAACGCACCACCTGTTGGATTATAGAAGAACAGCAATACTTTACCATTTCAAATGCAAACATATATAAATATATGTAAAAATAATAATAAACATTTCTTTGGGAGCAATACATGATATGCCACACAGATTTTTTCCCTCATCTTTCCTTTTAAATGATAAAAACTAGAGAGACCTAAATATGAATGTTTCTTACAATTCTGCACACTTGGATTTTCTTTTAATGGAAAGACATATAATAGTTTATAAATTTCAAAATCTGGCAATAGCCCAGTCACTTGGAAACTCAGAAACTCTCCAAGGTGTGTAATGTGTTTATTCTCTATAGAGGCGAGAATAAGGCACAATCCTGGAGTCTCTCATTAAGAGCTGGGAAATGCTTTACACATTCCAAAGCCCTGTTCACTTTCCTCCTGCTGGTCTGACAAAGTGCTATTAGCACTGCTTGTTTATCCCCATTACAACAGCCTGGAGTGCTGTGTTTCGATTATCACCAGTCCAGATACACAGGCAGGGTTAGAGCAGGAACAGTTAGCGGGAGCCAATTCAATACACCATTTCTGCACTGCTGATAGGCTAAGTAAAGGAAGGCCCATATTAGATGTGTGGAAAAAAAGTAGGTGGCTGGCTGCTGAATAGGGTGAATAATGTGGCCACTTCAAAGGTTGGAATGATGGCGGCGCTCTCTACAGATACTGTTAAGATAAACAAAATGAGAAATGGAGGGGCAGGTGGTGGTAATTACTTCAGCTGCTTGGCAGTGAGAGGTGGTGTGTTAATTAAGGTGTAAAGCTCGGTTTGATCAGAGCATGAGGGCAAAGATACAGTGGAAGAGAGAGAGAGAGAGAGAGAGAGAGAGAGTGATTCCACAGCTTCAGTCCCACTAAAGCACATTTCATTCACAGACTCCAGGGGCCAGAGACTTAAAGTCCTGACATGCCCTAAATAACTTCCTGACACTGCTACTTTACTCCAATAATTAGTCATTACTGTTAGACAAGCTAGGGGCAGTGACCAACATGCATAGCCAGGACATACCCATTCATATACAGTACCTTTATAAGGATTCTCAGATTCCCACACACACCCACAGCCACAGAGAGAGAGAGAGAGAGAGAGAGAGAGAGAGAGAGAAAGAAAGGTCGTTTGGATTAGGGGATCAATGCGAGCGATCCTAAGTACCAGAGTTAAGTAGATTACAGGAATGATTTCCCAAATCAATTTATTTTGCAGTTCAGCAACACGGATGGGAAGTAATGCATTTAAAGCTTTGATCATGTGGATGTTCGAAGCACCTAGAGGGGTAATGGTGATACAATAGACCCTCCATGAAGATTTATCTCCATGTAGATAATCATGTGTTCATTTGCATCAATACAGGGAAGTATCCGTACAGATGTGTACTACTGATGGAAGCTTCTGTTCTGAGCCTGTCGGTGCTTTCCAGGAAACGGTAATGAGACTTAAAAACCTTGGAAGAAGGCAGAGATAAAGAACTGAAGGAAGACCTTTCAAATATGAATGAACCCCAGCCAGCTGAACAAGTGCTCTTGATCTTGAGCCACAGAAGATGAAGAAAGGCCTGAACATGCTTGTGAGGTCCTCTATGGTTTTTATGGACTTTAAATTTTGATTTTAGAAAACTCATGTCTACACAATCACAATTAAAGAGCAGTTCGTGAGAAAAATCGGTTTCTCTGCTCTATTACATCGTATGGAAATCTCTCTCTCTCTCGCTCTCTCTGATGTCACAGGTAATAGGGAGTCCATCGAATCCAACACCTCATCAAATGACATGTAGTAAATTACATGAGCTTCAAGCAGCTAGGCGAATTTCTGTTCATCATTTGGAAAGACTTCTCTTCACCAGGCTACACATATCAGATCTGCCAGTTAGGATCCAATTAACACCCTGGCCAGAGTAATCAGATTGCATGTGTAAAGGCTGCTAGAACTCGTTTATTGCTCCCATGAATCTTCTGTCAGAAGGTAAATTTGTTGCTACTACATCAAAGCCTGCACACTGTGGCATGCTTTTTTTCCCTTCCTCTTCCTACATCTAGCCGTAGGGTTATACTCCAACTTCTTTTACATCACAATGACAAACTCTGCACGCTGTCCTCTGTAATTTATCCAGGCAGGGAAAAGAAAAAAAACTTGTTTTGTAGTTATAAAAGCAATAACTGCTGGTGTCCAAGAGAAATATGCACACTCATCCTTATAACCTTCCAAAAGTCCTCATGCATGTCTTTTTTTTCCATAAGAATAACCGTTTCTACGTAGCTACATTTCTCCTTGTGGGCCCACCGGGGGAAGCAGAGTTAATAATAAATGTTAATGTGGGAGCATATGTCTCTGTATAAATTCGACTGGCTTTTCGCATGGTTCCAGATGGAGGGCT
Source organism: Clarias laeviceps (assembly GCA_030014305.1). NCBI lineage: Eukaryota > Metazoa > Chordata > Actinopteri > Siluriformes > Clariidae > Clarias > Clarias laeviceps. The sequence continues at coordinate 10,875,840 of JAQMYJ010000004.1, forward strand.
AAGTAGATGAACATGGCACAGGAATGCGGTGCTTTGATGAGATGTGTGTGGCGGTGACCTTTAAAATTTACACACCCTGAAGATGGCCCAGTGCTCACAGCGTGATTGGGTGGGATATCTTGAAATCCTGGGTTCTCCTCTCATCCAGAAAACTGTGCCAGCTCTCTCAACACCCCCCATCCAGGCCAGTGCATAGGAAGGAAGCCAGGCAGAAAGTCGAGAGAAAGCACGGAGTAGGTTTTGAAAAGTTGCATTTGCTTATACACTTCGGCTCAGAGTTAACCAAAGGTCAGCATGTCCAGAGGCGGTTCCTTTCTTCCATGGAAACGTGAACCGTTGCTGGTTTGTGGCTGTATGCGCTGTGTTAGAGGCATGTCTATGAGCGTAGTGGCTCAAAGTGCTTTTGTTCACTCTCTCTCTCTCATTGTATGCTTCCACCTCGTTAATGCCTGTCCAGCAGTGTGGGCAGAGCTCAAAAGCCCTGCTGTGACCACAGGCCAAGGGTTAGCTTTCCCTCTTTATTCACCGTTCCGACATCCAAGAAGATATGCTCCATCACACATCCCCCCAACACATACACACGTTGGAATTGAATGCTATGAGAGTGTTTGCTCAGTCTGTGACTCCTTGCCATTCGTATTCGGCGCACCTTACATGTGTCAGCTTCGGGTTCTGGCAGATGCTCCCGCTCTGTTAAATGCCCATTCCGCCCACCAAGATGAGATGATTAGATGGCCTACATGCATCCACGGGGAAGCGGCAAACAAACAAACCTACATGCAGATTAGAGATATGCGGACCCGCATCTGAGCTGATCTGGAGGGAAGGGAAAGGGACGATTCTCAGGCATGCGGGCTCTCTCTGTCTAATCCGTCTCCCCTTTCATCCTCGCCACTCCTTTATTTGTGCTTTAAATGTCAGTGTATAAAATGCGGAGGAGATATTGCCATGCAGTGGGAGAGCTCCGGAGACGCGAGAGGGCTGTTGTGTGCCTTGGGAAATCCTTGTAAGCAGTGCGGCAATGGCACGGGGATTTACGGGAGAGAAATAGGTGTTTATTGAGTGCTCCCGTGGGCTTACTGGGTAATAATAGACCTGTCACATTACGCAAATGTGGAAAAGCAGCTTGTGTGCACGTCAACAGCCTGAGATGCAGCAGCGGATAGAATTAGTCAAAGAGCCTTTAGACACTAATACGAGTAATTAAAACTGCACGCTGCAGCACTTAGATGCTAACGTGGTAAATAATTTATATGACGTGATGTATGGATGGTTTCCCTTCCTCCTGAGAAGAAAGCGGTGGGATTTGTCAGTGTCGCACGTAGCACGGGCTTTCGTTTACTTAATGAGGGGTTGTTCAAGCCGTTTACTTGTGTGCTGCCAAGCAAGTGGTGGCTCTTATGTAAGTATTTACAACATTACTGTCTAAAACAGGCGATGCTCGGGAATAAAAAGGAACATAAAACCTGATCTGCTAAATTTAAAAGCTCGCCTTTCACGTCTTTTTTGGCCATTAAAAGGTGTTAATAAAGAGTGGCCCAACAGCGCCGATTAAATACAGCCTGCAGACATGACTCAACAAGCCCCCGATTCATATTGATTCATATGGCTAACATGAGGCAAGGAAGGAATAAGCAAATGTAAATATTCAATATTTACTATCCGCTGGTGTTATTAGAGTCAGAGCCTCTGTCCTGGCCCAACAGTTGTCACAGACTTTCCTCAGCCAATATCAGTCTGCCTCATCTAAGTATTGTGTTGTACAAGTGGTAATTTGCAGTCACACGGTGTGCCTGGAATCCATTCTCTAAGTATACACAGAGCTGGGGAAATTCAATAGGCTGAGCATATTCAATACCTGCTAGACTTTTGTTTTACAACTAATGTCTGTGCTCTGGGGGGAAAAAAATACACCAGGTTATGAATTCTCTAATGCAGAATGCATATTTGTACTGATAAGTCTGAGTGTGTTAACATTCAGAATACAACTGATTTGACTGAGAGGTATGATGGCACCATGTTGCAAAGCTTATCTTTTGCCACCACATAATTAGACAGACTGGGGTGTGACTCCAACTGAAGGTGTTGCCTTTGTTATACTTTGAGAAAATTTTAACGACGAGGGTTAACTACAAATCCCCCCTTCCCCCCTTATTTAATAAAACGTACATAGTACTAATGAGGTAAACCACTAATCCCTGATAGCACTTATTAGTAGCAAAGAGAGCACGTGCTCTCACACTTCAGTTTAAACCTAAAAATACAGAGCCTTACCAGATGTCAAGTGCTTACATAATGCTAAGCAGGAAATGAAGGCTGCATTTGTATCGTGCTGATGTGAGAGAAATCGCCTAATATGTTCTCTGACAGCGATGAAGTAAACAGCTCTGGTGGGAGGGAATGCGGTGCGCACAATGCTAGCGTGACCTTTACCAAATCACTGACAACAGAAATAGAGCGCAACTGGAATCAATATGGCAAATTATCTTGGAGGAGTTCAAATGGCAGCTAGTTAGAATACATTACATTATAGGGAAATCTGCAGCTAGCTGTCATTCATGTAAGCTTTTTTTTTTTTTTTTTTTGCAAGTAAATGGACTGTTGGTTTATGTAAGGGACGGGTTATCCTGGAAAGCATGCATATTAATGTAATCATGCCTAACTGCAAATAACACACTCTGTTTGTGACATGCATAATGCCAGAATGAGCATTATTATTATTCATTCTGTGTTATCAAGTAAAATTGTTTACTACTTTCTCCACTCATTGCTATACTTCCACACTAGGACAAGCCTGAGGTGAAATCCACCATCTAACAAAGCCTGACAGAAGCAGAAAGTTTGCTATAGAAACCTAGGTTGTGTGTATGTGTGTGAGTGTGTGTTCTTATGTGTCTGTTTGTTCCTTTGTGTGTGTGTGTGTGTGTGTGTGTGTGTGGGTGGGTGTGGGTGGGTGAGCATTTCCTCACAGAAAGGCAGCCCTGACAGGTTTAGAATTTCAGTGACAAGTCCAGAATTACATTGCCAAATCAAACAGACTCATGGAACAGAGGAAATCTTTTTCCAGAGCACCATGTATTATGGATGGACTTAAGAGATTAACAAGGAGCTGCTCACCTGCAGTGGACGCTGTTTGTCGTTGTTCTTTGGAGACTTCAGGCCACTGCCTGGTTGCTGTAAGAGTAATTGCCTTGCTGCTTGAAGGGCCTGCGAAGAGAGTAGGAAGAGAGTGGCAGAATGAGAATTTTATGTCTTTCTTCCCCTCGACACACGCTTAGACGGAACAAAAAAAAAAAAGCGTATAATCCAATATCAATCCCACAAGTCCTACCTGCTTTTTGGCTTTAAAACGCTGCCTGAAACATCGGGCAAATATTATACATTTTTTCATGATGAGCCACGAAGCCGTGATGAAGAATAAATACAGTTTGTCTAAAGCACCCGTGAAGTGTGGGTGAAAAAACCACAGAGCGCGTCAGTAGAATTGACCTGTCTAGTGTGTGCTCAACTGAAATACCCACTTCTCTGCAAATTACCAGGCCATTTGCATATTCATAATATCAATTTGAAGTAGAGGCAGGCGATGTGAAGTGTTCCTACAAGCTGTAATTAAAGTTGACAAAATCAACATCAGATTACCTTAGGAGTGAATTAACAAGGAGCTGGGGTTTTACACTGTGCATTAGCCGTGCTGATGAGCACAGAAGGGGAAAATGGGCTTTCTAGGCCTAATCATACCGGCTGCCTACTGTGCTTTCTCAGAGGGGAAGACTGCTACCCAATGTTACACACATAGCAAAGGCAGAGAACCTGGGGTGAAAAAAAAAATCTTGTTTTATTCTCCGAGTAAAATGATGACAATAGCAAGCAAGCAATATAATGATGCAATGTGTTGTCCATGTTCATGTAAAACTGGATCTACATGCCCATCTAGAGAGGTGACTCTTTTTAAAACTTCGCCTCCCGAAATACAAACACAAACAGATAATAAATAAATAAAACAATACATTCACAGGTGTTTCTTCAGATGAAGACGGAGCTGAGGTGAGGAGTGAGTGAGGGGAAGAAGAAGAAAAAAAAATGGCTTCAGATAAAGAGTGACACTACCTCTTGCACATTCAAGGGGTTGTTTTATTTTCTGGTGCTTGCCTGTATCCATGACAACAGCTGCCTTGACAGGATGTGCATATGGCACTGCTCTGCCAGCTGGTGAGAACAATGTTTGAACTAGTGCATTGAGATGCTGAGCAAACAGGGAGAGGGAGAAAGGGAAAGAGAAGGAGAATAGGGGAGAGAGAGAGAAAGAATGAGAGGGAGAGGGGAGGGAAAAAAAGTTGCCACATCTTAACCCTCTGGGAAGGCAGCCATCCCCCTGATCAATTATGAAAAGAGAGAGCGAAGAGCTGCCACTGTCTGTCTGGCTATGGCTCTGAGGAGCCAGGCTCTCGGAGCCCCCCAGTAAACAAACACAACAGAGTGGCGCTAGGTCCTAACAGCATCGATCTGTCTCCTCAGACACATGCACATAATGCAGCGTGCTGATGTGGCCTTATGCTTCAGGGGACACCGGTATGGCAGAGACTGCTGGTGTACTTTACATCCCCTGTACTTCAGCCTGGAGTCTTTGGACTCACTGTCTACGAGCGCCAAACAAATAACAAGCAAGGAATGTCTTGCTCCCTAACAAATAGCCAATTTCTAGCGTTTTCTCCAGCATGGAAATATCACTGCCCCATTGATTCATAATGCCTTACTGGCCTCTCCATTTTAATGTTGAATTGATTGATTAGTTACGGTGCTCGCGATGCTCCTGGACGCATGAGTGACTTAGAAGCCACAGCCAAACTTGCTCCAGGTCTCAGGTCATTACTGGTTTAGATTTGAGGTTGAGATTGTAAATTGTGCAAGATTTCACGCCCATCCAAGCGTTGATTGTGATTGTGGAGCCTTATCTGCTGCCTAATGGGCTTAGGACAACAATTAGCGGAAGGAAAATGTTTATCTGAGCTGTGATCGATACAGACTCGCTGTCCTTGGGTGAAGACGGACAAAGTCAAAGAAGTTATTCAATAAGGTACAGGTACACGATTGTGCCACACTTTAATGGCTTCTTCAGTAGAAACAGTGAAAGTGCTGAGAGCAGGAGAAAGCAATCAGCTTCATAAAGCCAATCATGCTACACTTTTTTTCCCCCCTTTTTTTTGTCAGCAAAACCGCACAAGTAAAACTGCGTTTATTTTAATGGAATTCATATCATATCCTGTGTCAAGTTGAATTTTGCAGAACATGAACATGCAAATCACTGACCAATGGACCATTTGCTTTGGCTTGGCTGTGTTGACCTTCAGATTTTAATGCAGCTGCAGAGAAAATATACTTTCCAACCTGATAAAATGGCTAATGCTGCCTACTCATATAACAAGGGCACGGTGGCAAGCAGTGTTGCCTTACACCCCAGGGTTGTAGGTTCGAACCTCACCTCTGGTCCATGTGCATGGAGTTTGCATGTTTTTCAGACGCTCTGGTTTCCCTCCACTGTCCAGTTGCATGCATGTACAGTACACTGATTGGCATTTCCAAAATGACCATAGCTTGTCTGCATTTGCTCCTCAGCAATGTAACTTGCCCTTACAGCACTGACTATTGATGCGTTATTACACCTGTTAGTGAATTTTGGTGATGGAACAAATACCTTTTTAGACATCAAAGTACTTTCCTTTAACACCCTGACATACTCTGAAATAGGTGGCACTGCTATCATTCATCTTTATGGCTTTCATTGTTCACAGTTAAGCTATTGTGTTTAAGTCGTGACTTAAAAGCACCAAAATGGGGAACTTCTGTTCACAGCTTTAAGAATTTCATAGAAAGAATATGTGTAGCTCCATTCCAGTTGACCTTGATTCAAAAGGCATTCATACAGTATATTACCTTGCACAATGCCGTATCATGTGCTATCGAACTATAACAATGATGCATAAACTATGCCAGTCATCAAAACTTTGCTGAAAGCTCAAACCCCCAGAATGTGTTGCTGTGTGCGAGAAATGCCAGCTCCCATCCATTAATGCACACATTGTATAAACAGCACAATGTGCTGCATTCCTCAGAGCTAGGAGCTCAAGATCCCTGGCTCGAACATAAATAACAAGGCACTCAGGAACATATTTGATGTTGATATCCATCTCTGAGGACCAAGAGAAAAAGAAACACACGCGCACATTCTGTGCACCAACACACACATAACACAAACACGCAAAAAGACACAAGCACCCAGCTCAGGATCCTTATGAAAATAAGTTTCAGCCAAATGGATATGCTATAATTGGTTTCAGATAGCAAGGTCAGGAGAAAGCCGATATGGGTAACTATTATGCGAAACAGAGAGAGAAACACGAATGTTTACACAGGCACTCCCCAACTACATTAATAGCCGAGCAGAGCTCACTGGAGAGGGAGTACGAGACAGACGAAAGAAACATATGTCAGCTATCGCCCCCCCTTCCTCGTATGGTCTGTGTTTAGACTTAATACATCAGTAATAAAAAACACATCACAATGCACCTTTGTAAGAACCATTCCCTGATCTAAAACAAGCATGAAATACATTAGCAGCCAGACGCAGTTTGGCACATCATGACAAACACGTCGCCGTTCCTCCAGACCACCACGTGAACCTTGCTTTTAATAGCATGAGCCAGACTCCATGGCTGTGACTAAAGGTATTAAAAGAAAATACAAACAAGGATGAGATAGCATGCAAGATGAATTACCTCCCGAGGGTCACAGCCAGCTGATTTGTTTGAGAAAGGAAATATAACAAAAGTGATGTAGGTTCTTGGGAATGCTTGGCTCATTAAAGTGGTGATGTGCGAAATATAGTGTTTAGCTGCTCGTTAATATTTCTGTAATCAATATTTTAAAGAACGCTTTAGCTGAACTTTTATCAGAGCCTGATAACAATTGTGAAATATACTGTATAGTTGGGAACAGCAAACATGTTAAAGTGATGGTGCATCAGGTAAGTCTTGGTGTAGAGCATAACTAGCCATACATCTTGTGGAAACAATGGCAGATAAGATCAACGTTTAACCAAAATTCCCAAAAAGCAAATGTTCAGAGTAAGAGAGAAGACTTAGTATTGATGTAACTTTTCAGAACTGGAGATACCCGAGAGATTAAACGGACTGGAAATCTAGCTTTGCTTCTAGAGAGTGTAAATATTGTTAATGGAATTATCTTTTACCCCGCAAAATAAAATGAGAAGGAATAGAATCTTAGATCTAGTACTTTTTTTCACCAAATTAATTTCCATCAAATAATCTCAAGTAAAAATATGACACTGACAACAGTCCAATATGGAAGACATGATAAAAATACAATATTATTGTAGCAGATAACTGGGATGCTAAACCCATCTCTGAGTACTACAGTATTAGGTAAATGCAGATCACAAAACTGTCCTAAGCCTTTGCTATGAAAAAGGCAGTTTTTGATAGCAAAACTTCTGGCACTTCCGTGCAGTGAAAAAAGGCCCTCGGTGGTTTATTGGCTGATTAGGCGCATCCTACCCATCACACAAGCAAGAGCAGGAATAAACACCTGGGAGAGCTGTCGCTGGGTATAATAAACTTTAATGCTCTCCGCTGCATCCTGAAGTCTTCTGTCTGACCAATAACGGTGGGCTAACTGAGCTACTGGAGGGGCAAGAAAAAAAATACAAGTGAGGAATATAAGTAGAAAGTAAAAAAAGAGAGAGAGAGACAGAAACAGAGAGAAGATATCAGAGTGCTTGTGCAAATCAGACTGTTTTTCAGAATGTTTTTCTCCAGCTGAATGTCACGCTTCCCAGACAAGAGAAAAGGATGTGGGGATAATGAGCATTTTTATGTATGACTTAATAAATCAACAGAGTGTGTGGTGCACGGGCCGGTCCATGGAGAATCTGCCTCGACTGCGGGCCGGAGCGTGAGCTAACCAGCAGAACAATGGGCTTCTGTGTGTTTCTTTGGCTGCTGCTACTACTTTTCCTCCCTTTTTCTGTCTCTCACTATATTCCTTTCTTTTTTACCCCCCATCTTCCACTTTCTCCTTCAATGCCTCCATTCCTTATTTATGTATTCCCCTCACTCTATACTCTCAGATCTTTCTTTCTCTCTTTCCCTTTTTCATTATTACTCTCTCTCTCTCTCTCTTTCTGACTGTCTTTCTCTCTACTTGTTTATTGATTTTCTAGATTAAGGATCCCAGCGAGAGAGATTGTAACACACAACCATAAAATTATTTTGGGGTGTGCTTATTTGCCTTTCCCTTGCATCTATTTGGCCTGTGTCTGTAGACAATTATGCTTCCTCAGCCCAGACTCAGGTGCTAATAATGAAGGACAAATAGAATCATATGTGTAAACTTCCCCTTCTGATGAAAATTTATATTAACTTTCTGCCACTGTAAACAGAGAGGCATAGCACAGTCCTCCCCGGTGAATTGGAGATGAATTCAGTCATTTCTACCCCAGGAAGCAGTGCATTTAGAGGAAGAAGGGAGGGAGAGACAAAGTGGGGAGGGGAAGAAAAAAAAAAAAAGACTGCCTCATTGTGTAACCTCACACTTATTTTTTCAAGTGTAAGAAGACAAAACATGGGTCTGTTCAACCCATCAGGGTGAATGTGTGTGTGTGTATGTGCATGTGTGTGTGTGTGCACATGCATATGTGTGCATGTGTCTCTGTGCCAACAGTTGTGTGTGTGTGTGTGTGTGTGTGTGTGTATGTGTGTGTGTATGTGTGTGTGTGTGAATCCAGTAGGCTCTCGTTGTGGAAACCCTGCCAGCAATAACAGGCCAAACAGAACGAGCTTCCATCGTTCACTGCAACCACAAACATTCATACACTTCCCGCTTCATGCAGACACTGTTATGGATGGCTCTCACAAATCCGCACCACACGTATGTGATGGAGCACGCATAATAGTTTACAGTATTGCCAGCAACCTGTGGAGAGAATTAGGCTGTAGGGGCCCTGTACTCAAAACAACATCTGTAACCCATAGAACTACAGCAACAAATAGTGCAGGACGGTGGAAATAGACCCCTGGCCTCCCAGTCACCATTACTGCTGCTAATTACTAGCACTACAGTATACAGTCTCATTCACTGCTTTATACTGTAGACTTGCAATTTTACTCACTATACAAAATAAAGTTAGCACATTAGTGTCTGTCTCACTCGCACTCGCTCTCTCTGGGAACATTGTCTCTTATGAAATTCAATTTATCCCCCATACACTTCGACTGGCTTTAGTAAAGATCTCACTTTCAACAGTTGTATAGCATTGGGGTTTAGATAAGGTGACGTGCAGGGCCATTCACAGCTCTTTTATTTCCCTCCACTAAGAGAAGTCCTTTACAGCCACGACCGAGAGCCTAGCTATCTGCTACGTATATCTCCCAGAGCAAAGCTTTTTCACTTACGCCATCAACATGTGTGCAAGAATAAGAAAAAAGCAGTAAGAAAAAAAACAAGGGGTGGGGGCTGGACAGGGGAAGAAGAAGTGAGTCGGCGACACCCACTTCCCCTTCGTCCTAGTGTGCACTTGATCCGCTCTGTTTGCCCTTCAAGTGATTATGATCCATCTCTTTTCACAGTTCTGTGCCGATGAACGCCACACAGTTGGAGGAATACCTCTTAATAAATGTTGCATTAAAGGGAAAGAGAAAGCACTCTGCACTTCATTTAAAGAGAGGCCAGTGGAGAAAGGAAAAAGCGATGTGTTCATTCACTCAGCATCCAGTGAGTTGGATGAAGATGTTTTCTGAGGTTCCCCGTTCTGTCCTGTCTCTATTGACAAAACCTCGTTAAGCGGTTCATCCTCCCCGAAGTATCTGGCCAGAGGTGGAAAGCAGATGCTGTGGTGTGAAGAGAAGCAGCTTCAACTAAATAAGACCTTCTTTTTTCTGTCTATACCATTACCATGACTTCTGTAGTAAATACATATACTGTTTCTCCTACATAAAGTCAATCTGCTCAGATGTTCTGATGCTTTAATAAATAAGGAGTTTATTAAAAAATTTAAATGAAAATAAACTTTTTAGGACTCGGGATACATGCAATTTTTTTTTTTTTGCCAATTAAGTGTGATAGAATTCACTAAACTATGCTTCGCTCATCAACACAAGGTCTCTTGCTATCTGCGCTAAATGAAACATTTGTGTTCATGTGCACCGGGGAAGCCACATGTTTGTGCCTGTATGTATGTGATCACAGCCAAGCCACACACATGGAGACACTCAATCAGTGGGTCAATAGCGTGTGTCTGTGTCGGTACGACTGAGCTGCTGCTCATACACTGTTACCCAAAGGGGTCGATCAAGCCGCTCCCTGCCCCTCAGATGTAAATACCTTAACCTTAATTACCGTGGCTGTGACCTCAGAGATCAATGCGGTAGGTGAGCTCCCCAAATGCGTCAAAGTTATTGCGCTCGTCCCCTTACTGAAGAAATATGTGCTCAGCCCTACACGGGAGAGCAAAACATGCTTCAACTTTATCACTCTGGGTGCACTGGGGGGAAAAATGACCAGTAAGAAATGAAATAGAGTTCAACAAATACAGTACAAGAGCGGGCTGATCTTGTCTGCACTCCAGGTGAAGACAAACTATTGTTTTCAGTCCATTTACTTGAGCGTCGGGCTATCATTAGTCCGCAGTGGGCCTCTGGATCATCCAGCCAGAGTGATGGATTTCTCCAGTCCATCTAAATGAGCGCGAGCCTCCACCAAAGATCATCGGAGTTAATAGCACTGCATCTAGGCGCTGGAGGGCCAATGCATCTCCGTCAGCGCTGGCTTAGCTACTTATGAGACTGTGGAGTACAGTCTAGATATTCAGTGATACATTCGTGATCTGTGTGACTGTCTTGTGAATATTCTGATTACAGCACATGCATGACCTTTCCAGGGAGCTGAATGAGATACGGTTATCTCCCAAACCGACATGCGGCGTCTATCAATCAGCGCTGCTTCACAAAGGGGAGGGAAAAAATATATATATATATATCCGCATGCATACAGTACATGCATACACCTGCAGACAAACATAACAAACATATGTGTTCACTCTGTTCTCTAAGGCATTTATAAAGACTGCAATCAGCCCTCAACTGCCTCTATAAACAGTGACCGTCCCATGCCAGGCGCATGAGGAAAGTAGCGTGAATAAAGTCATACTCTTCCACTTTCGTTCCTCCGAGCTGCCCACTCATCCCCCAACCCCACCACAAGAGCTAATCTACATCTTTCATTGAATCAAGAATGGAAATTCAGAAGAAATGCTTCTTTTTCAATTTCATGCTGAAGTAGCTCAAGTTAGTGGATGTAATTTCTCCTAACAAGAAAATTTATCACTGTGTCGTTCACTTAGTCTGCCCATATGAGAAGCAACCCGCTTTCTTTTTTTTTCTTCTTTTTTTCCCCCCACATTTTCTTTTTCTGTGCTTTGATAAATGTGCCAAAAGCATGATCACTCCTTCCAAAGCACTCTAGATGAGAACAGCACAATTATACTGCTTAATAAAAAAACCCTTTGACTACAATCTCCATCAAAAAGAAATGACACATTATTCATAGTGCGGCCACTGAGTGCAGGTATGGGAGAGTATAAAAGCCGCTGAGTGAAACATTTCACCTTCATCAGTGATGGTCAGAGGACAGACTAGTCCATTATTACATCTCGACACCTGCCACTGCCCAATACTGAGATATATGAATTAGTGAAAACAGAGGTGAGCACCAATGATGCTGATGGTTGTGTGGTGTTTGCTCATTTTTATAAACCCTGCAACATGTATTTCAAATGTGAATTTAGTATCGGGTGAATTGATGTATTATTTATTTATTTATTTATTTAATTAACAGTTGATTTTTTAGGACTTCTACTAGTTGGCTGAATTTTAAATAGCTCAAATTAGTGTTTGGTCCAAAAATCATTATTTATTTTTTTTTGCGGATGAGATTACAAAAATTCCACTGCAATATTCAAAGACATTTTGATGATAAAAACAATAGGTATCATCATGTATATGGTTGCTGATCAACTTCCAGCACACATTAATGTATAATAAATAATAAATCATTTCCCCCCTGAAAACAAAACAAAAAAGAAAAAAAGGAATTTTTAATTTTAATTTAAATTTGATAATTTTAGGATTTGGATATAATTTTAAAACCTTTGAAACCAGGATAATCTACTGAATCTACTTCCACCTCCAAGCCCATGTGGTAAAGTGTCTATCTAGCTAATTTAGATTATATTAACAATAAACATTTATTTCTCAGTCATCCAGGTGAGATTATCTGGGGGTTGAGTCATGTCAACTAGGTTTGTTTCTACATGACAAGAATTAAGTCCAGTTGAGATAGTTAGTTAAATACTACTGTCAATTGTTTAGGGTATTACATTTAATCAAACCTCTTGTATAGAAACCTTACTTGTAAAGTTAGTTTATCTGGCTAATAAATGTTTTTTATATTTTATATTTTATCAGCTTAGAATAAGATCATGTACTGGTTCCACATGTGTTACGATTGGTTAAATTCGGAATAATTTCCGAGGAGAAAGAGGCCAAAAAATATTCACAAGTGCAATACGGCCTAGCAGGCAAATTCATTCCGCGGGAATGTACATCAAATAACTTCTGGTAAATACTCGGCAATAACAATCACATTTCAATTGAAACGGAGCGGGCTTTGGAAGACTCAAGCGTGAAACCAATATCAGCTTAGCTTCAAGTCAAGCATGAAGCATCACATACAACATTAATACATGCATTGCATATGATGACAATGTTTCCTTATCGCATAATACACATACACCCACCCACCCATCCACCCACCCACACACACACACACAGAACCCATCAGTGTGCTGGTACAGTGGTACAGTGGCACAGTGGGAGGCAAGAGGGCTAATGTCTGAGTGCGTACAGTAGTCTTTACTCTATGCGTGTCTGTGTGTGTGTGTGTGTGTGTGTGTGTGTGTGTCTGTGTGTGTGTGTCTGTGTGTTGACACTACTTTACTGCGGATGAGGATAAAGATGTCCTGTCCATAGTGACAGCACTAAAGAAGACGCAAATGAGAACCAACCCCACTTCAAAAACAGCCCTACGAGCCCTTACCACAAAACACCCAGAGAGAGAGAGAGAGGGAAATCGCAGGCTAAGTGACACATGCGTGTGTTTGAAAAGCCTCTTGTGTATTTGTGAGGTGAAGCCAGGCTTATTTACCACATTTGTTCAAAAGCCCCAAAGAGGTGCAAGCTGAGAGGCTCTCTTACATATGTATTCACCGTCTGGGATCAGTGGGCTGAGAGCTGAGCTGAACACACAGATGTATACTCACACTCACACTCACACACACACACACACACACACACAATTTCGTTCTCTCTTTCCACAATATGTAATTGAAATATTCAAGTGTGAAGCGGCAACAACTGGCAAGGTGGTGCATAGTAAACAGTGAAAAGAGGCAAGAGAGGACAACTGAGAGAGAGAGAGAGAGAGAGAGAAGGAAGAACGAGGAATAAACTTCCAGCATCCCTGCCCTCCCATCTCCTTAACCAGATTTACATCATTTTAATATTTGTCAGAAAGGGAAAACGCACACACAAACATCCCTGGGCAGGCGTTTCACAGGCTGATTTGTTACTATTCATGGCTGAAGCACTGAGAAACTGTAATACTAGACATGCTTGTTAAATTCACAAGGCTCCAAAGCTGCCTTCTAGCAAATCTAGCAAATCCTGCCTCTTGGTTGTCAGCTTAAGACGCTCGGCATATGCATATATGGGCTTTTTTTAAGCTCTGTTAAATGGATAGCAGTGTCGCAGGCTGTCAAAGACTTGAGGGAAAAAAAAAAAAAAAACTCGTTCAGAATAGCCCCTCATCCTGCAGGGACCTAGTGCGCTATTTTTCACTTTACTCTAACACATGCTCCAGTGTTGGAGGCCTTCTACGTGGATAATAAAATAAAAAAAATTAAAAAATGCAAGGCTGCAAACGATGTATTTCAGGCACGAGCTCCACCGTGCGAGTGCGCGAATGAAGTGCTGCTCCTTTAAGACGTTTCTTTAATGGGATGGGTCAGCGTATAACTGCTCGGCTACTGAGGGCAGACAGCAGCCTCTGCCGTTAAGGCTCTATAGATCCTGTGTCATTAATTTCCCCAGGCAGGGCAGTTAGGAGGCATAAAAGGAAATGAGTTGAGAAGTGGTCATTGATCTTGACCCGGGCTGCCTGTTTGAGTTTTATTTACCCATCGAGATTAACCCTAATCACTAAATATAACCCACAGGGTCACATAAATAGTGATAGTGCGTACGAGCTGCATGCTAAACCGCAATGCATATAAACAGCACTGAAGGAAAAAAGCAGCAGCTACAGCTATCCTATCTTTTACACAGTCACTAGGCACAAGGTTTATTGTGTGTATGTGTGTGTGTGTGTGTGTGTGTGTGCGTGTGTGTGCGCGAGTGCGTGCGTGTTGCACCTGTGATTGTCTTTGACCTGCGCCGCTCTCCGTCACAATGGCACAGAGCTGCTCAAGCATAAAATGGTAGTAAGTGTTTGTTTCCAGCAGATTTCACTCTGACTCTATCTCGCGCTCTGTCTTTTTCCTCCCACTCTTTCTCTCTCTTTCTTATCCCGTCCCTCCTTCCATGTCTCTTTCAGAACTGCAGCTTGACATTTCGCAGGGTCTCAGGAGAGCCTGATGTGAAATCGAGTTACTACAGAGGCTGCACTGTAAATTCCATGCAGTCACATGTAATATACCTTAAACACAGATGACCACTCCAGGTTTGTGGCCAGAGCACTGGAAAAAGTGAATGTGCATGAGCATGTGTGTGTGTGTGTGTATATATATATATATATATATATATATATATATATATATATATATGACGTATGTGTGTGTGTGATAATAAAATAATGCGCGGTGTTGTCTGGGGAGAGGAGCGAACGCATGCAACACTGTCATTCACTGTCCTATATCTTACTGTGTCATCGCCTGGAGGACGACGACTTTATATGTCAAGCTTCAATGTACCATACAGAAGGGACCATCTGAAGATAGTGAAATGTTAACAATGAAACGGATAGCACAATAAATACATCACGTGAGCCACGGGCACACGTATGGATCACTAGGCAGGCCTGCGAAAGAAAAATGAAACACATTCCATGGAAAAGGCATTGCTCGTCGCATTATTTTCCTTTGATCTGAGATTTACTCTAGCCTAGCGGTGTTTTTTTTTTTTTTTGAGAAGGTGAATATGCCGGTGTATGTCCCGGGGTGTGTGTTATTTACACTCTGAAGTGGTGCAGGCTTGGGCCGGTGTGATAAAGCTAATGAGCTTCAGTGTTGGAGTGTAAATGAGAGAGTCACCTCTCTCAGCCTATCGGCACGGCCGAGACTCCAGGGGTGATTATCTCTTCAAATTATGCTCAAGGGCAAAGCGCTATTTGCATCACAGGGGCTTTTATTTGGTTGATGAGCAGTGGAGGCCGTCATCATCCAGCCTGGAGATGTTGCGCTCTGCTCCCTGTGGACGCCACTGAGAATCAGTATGTTGATGGAGATGGAGGTATGGAGAACGCCAGTGTTCTGCCTTCACCTTACTTTTTCCCTGGAAAAAAAAAGAGGCACCCGAGACCCCAGTTCTCCCGAATGTACTGAATAAAGCCTGTATGTGACTTTGATGGCAGCCTTTTTAAAAAAAAGTGGTCCAGTTTAGTGCAAGATCAAAGCAAATTGTAGACTTGGTGACAAACCAAAGAAGATAATTAAAGTGAAGGCAAAACTAAAGAAAAGCAATGAAGTCGCTGCTGCAAATATGAAACACTTCTATTAATAGTTAGCGCCTTCATTTTCACTCACGCACCCCTCCTCGACCCAGTCTCTCCCCCCCGCCCCCACCAACACTGTCTCCCAAGTGGCTTTCCTTAGCCGTGATGCTACCTCCAATTTCATTTGCTCTTATACCTGGAGAAGAATAAAAAAAATGGCTGACATCGGCTGTCATATATTTCATCTTAAATTCTCCTCAAGCTAAAATGTCGGGTTAATTGCTGTCACTTTTACATTGGGCCAGTGACTTACATGCGCCATGCTGTAACAATCGCTGTGGGCATGAAATGGGGGGGAAAAAAAAAAAACACCATGTCCTCTGCATTTGGATATGGCCTTCATAAAGACCAATGCAACTTTAGCAAACAGTCTCAATCTGCTTTAGAGCTGGATAAAGAACAGAGTCTTGGGTTTAATCGCCATTCTGAGCACAACTGGGACTAATACAGCGAGCAGAAAGTGAGAGGAACCAGGGTTTGCTCTGAAATAAAAAAAAAAAAGACTAACTGGATGGCTGAGTTTGGCCGCTGCTCCTGTACGTCGTAAACGAGACCAGGAGGTCTCTGCCTCTGATGGCGCCCAGAGCGGAGACGTGGCTCTCCAACGTGGAAGCCCACCGATTAAGTTAAAGCATAATTCTCCCCAAGCCATCAATCTGTGCAATAAAAGGCATGCATTGTAGATCAAAGTAATCGCCTAACAGCTCCATTACAGTACATTACTATATGGATCTTCAGATCAATGTAAAGCCTTCATGTATCCACATTATCATTACATTAAAACAGCTATTCAACGCTGGCTTATAATCAATAATTATTAACTGCAGCATGCATTTTTATTATTCCCCCTGCAACATAAGGCCTTCTTTAAAGATTCAGTTCTGAAAGTATCAGAAGCCGAATAATTGTTTCCATTTGACTATGTTTAGTGTATCAATAATACATCAGAACTAAAAGGAATCCTGGTGGAATTAAAATTAGAACTTTTGATAGCGACAAACACAATAACAAAAACAAACATTATTCTACAGTGGGAAAATCGAAGAATTTGAGAACATGTGAAAGTAAAAGATACAAATGTTGGTTATGATGATCAAGAGAGAAAAGTTTAGGTAGACAGTGGATTACATTGTTATTACACACATACACTTTCAGTGCATGCCTACACCGCACTGCACATAACATTGCATAACTATGATGATGATGGTTGTTATTATTATTATTATTATTATTATTATTATTATTGCTACATTAAAATTTTTATATTGTCCTGATACCTAAAGTGTAAAAATGTTTGTAATTAAATAGACACTTTGTTACACGTTGAGCACTCCAGACTGGAACACACACAGACACACACACACAAAGACACTAACAGAGAGCTTGTTAATGTTATTAAATGTATAAGTATTGTCTGAATCAGTTAGGGGTGTGTGTGAAAGACCTAGGAGAAAGGCTGAGTGGGGAGCAGGAAGTGTGTGAAGTTAGCAGCACCTGGCCTCTCTTTAAAAAGCCTCTGGAGGCCTGTTAGTTGAAGCCCTCATTTTAATGCACAGTTAAACTTGGGTTTTTTTGTGCCAGCCGCCTGAAACAGCCTTATTTATGTATTTATTTTATTTATTATTGGTACTATTAGCAGTATTATTTTTTAAAGTCATGAATCTAATGCAGCCATAATGTCCTGTTATGTTAATCTCCAAATATTTGAAATTCACCCAAGCTGCAGTGTGTGTGTGTGTGTGTGTGTGTGTGTGTGTGTGTGTGTGTGTGTGTGTGTGAGCGCAGGTTAAAACAGAGGATAGTAATGAGAAAGAGGGGGTTGACCCCAATCAGACGTGTGCAGGGAGAGACAGGGATGGAGACAGAAAGAGAGAGAGAGAGAGAGCTGTGATGATGAATGGGAGGAGAGGCCATGGTGTTGGGGTGCTGTTGTAATCACCAGCTGGAGTGTGTGTAAGTGCATGTTTGTGTGTGTGTGCGCGCGTGCGTGTGTGTGTGTGCGTGTGTGTGTAGGAGGTAACTGGGGGGCCCCTACATATTCTTATAGGACTTCATTCTGCAACATACTTCACATACTCACATAAATCACAAATAGACACACACACACACACACACAAACTATTTTACAACATAAAATATTTTTATAGAAATATTCCAAAGTATAAAAAAGTTGTGAATGCATGATGGCAAAACTTGAAAAGTGAACCACATGCAAACAACTGAAAGAGAGATAAAAAAAATTACACAGATGAAACGCACGCAACCACACACACGCACACACACACACACACACACACACACACACTGCCCTAAACCTCTCTGGCAGTTCTGCCTGACCCCCAGCACTGAGCTTTTGGTGAGCTGTCAAAGCCATCAGTCAGTGAATAGAGCCTCAGCAGCACTCGCCTGATCTGCTGACATCCAATCCAGCCCACTGTGGTCTCTCTCTCTCTCTCACACACACACACACACACACACACACACTCACACACACACACACACACACACACATGTCACCAAATACCTATTTCTCATTACACACTTATTTCTAAAATTAAACTGCAACTCTACGTATTTCTGCACAAAGTTTTCTGCCTATAAAACAAAGGTGTTTGTATAGAAGCAGCGGCAGCGGCAGCAGCAGCACTGTAACGCAAGACGGCACAAACAAGAGGAGGCCTCGTTTAAAAACTCTCTTCTGTCTCTGTCGACTTAGGATGCCCTCTGCTGGAAAAGCCAAATTCCCGGCATGCATACACTCTCGTTCTCTCGTTCTGTCCCTCACCCCACCTTCTCCCTGACACACGCACGGCCTCGGATGCAGCGTGCTGTTCACCCGGGCGGGTAAATACAAATACTGTACAACCAATAAACAACATAAAAGTGCAAAAACAAATCTGCACATAACTACTCCTTTCAGCATGGGCTATGCTGTGATAAAAAATAGCAGCATCCTTAATAATTTTTTTTTAAGTCACACAAAAGCACACAAACAACAAATCAATAATAAACAAAATTACACAAAACACAATACAAGTCCGAAATTCTGTCCAGTCCATGTTAAAAACGTCCACAGAGGTGGTGTCAGGAGCCACGGTGCCTGCGTGTGAGTGTGAATCGAAGCCCTGAGAGCGAGAAACACAACTTACCTGCTGTTGTTGCAGATGCAGCAGCTCGACTGTGCTTACTTCGCTGCTTGTGTCACCGCTTGATCTTCCATCTCTACTGCCAGCATCTAATTGGCTGCTTAGGGTGCTCATTCCATTTTGACTCATTGAACTGTTGCTTATTGTCTCACTGGCCGACTCCTGCATCATGACTTAATACCTAGAAGTGATTAAGAGGCACCGGTTAAGGCTCTTGTTACAATCCCCCTTTAAAAAAAAAAATTTCCATTATCAAGCCCCGGTCCCTCTCTGCAAATTAAAGCATTTAATGGGGGAGGGGGAGGGAGATGCAAAAAAAAATTATGCATTCATTGTGTAAATGAAGCAATACAAAGAGATGCTCGGTCTCTTTGCTTAAACCAGGGGTGTTGGGTCATTTTTTATTTAAATGTCTTTTTTATTTATTTGCTTCTGTTTTTTTTTTAAACGTTAGTTTTTTTTACACCTGCTCACCAGAATATTATCTCACAGAGCAAATCGTGACTATTCATGAATTAAAGGTTATAATTTGGAACGGATCGTAATTTTGAAAGAAATCTTTTGACGTAAAATATCTCGACATATAAACGTGTGTGAATGTGTAATAAACCACATGTGTTTTTTCGACCTCGTTCGTGCACACACAGAGTCTCCTAAAATATCCCCTGTCGTCAGAGTTTTACGCTGCGTCTCGATTGAATGAAGTTGCTTAATGACGCACAGCTAATCATGCAAAATTAAAATTGGGTCTCGGAGACGACGAGAGGAGGGGGAGTGTAACAAATCACATGGTACCAACCCGTGACGAACGGTACAATGGTCTTCGTCCTTAACTGAAGCTAAATAAAATTTGCCTGTGAGGCTTCTTAAAGAGAAAAAAAAGGCATATGATACATATTAAGTATTTTTTCTCTCGCTCTTTTTTTTAATCAAACTTATGATATTTAATAATTTTTTGTGACATTTGAAACATTTAGTGCCGTCATCCCCAGAGCACAATTATTGTGGCCAGAGAGCTGAAATCAAACACTACAGACATCTTAAACCGCAATTTTAACATCAACAAATAAATGAAAAATATTAAATTAATTTTACCGGCATCTATTAGATATAAAAAGCAGAGGGGAGCAGACACAAGAAAAAAAAAGGGGGGAAAAAAAAAATCTATCATGAATATCACTAATGATTGTGCTAAAAACAGCATAAATTATGCATATTACCTCCTCTCTAGTAATAAATGTTTTATCATTTTCCCTGCATAAATGCTCCGTACTTTCAAAGGAGCAATGAGGACTCCTGCCCGGATCTGTGGAGATCCTCGCAATAAATAAAAGAATCGGCCTGACCCAACAAATGCAATTCAAGGTGTGTTCTGCATAGCTAATATACCCACAAGAGCCTTCTTAATTCACACACTCGGCGGCTCAAGCCTCATCACCTCTCCGTCATTCACACAGTCATTAAAACACCTTTTTTCTTCCCCATTACACATTTTGTTCCTCGCAGGAAATGATTTCTGCCTGTCTCATATTTCATCTGATTAAAGTATAAACAATATTAATTACATTAACAGAGACAGCATTCTAAAATGATAACCCGTGGAACGTTTAACGGTGATACATAATTTTTTTTTTGCCAGCAATATTTTCTTTCATATTTCCGACAACGTCACCGTCCTCCTTTGCATAGATTAAGCAAATCAATTTTGTCGCCTGCTCTGCATGAATAAACAGGGCTGCTCTTTAAATAAGACGATACAGTAGCGAGGCAAGCGGCGCTGAAAATTAACATCAATAATCAAATGCTCGATGCGACAAAGAAGACGTCGTCTCGCCCGTGACTGCTTTTCAGACGGATAAATGACATTTTATGGGCAGAGTTTTTTTTTTTATTTCCCTTTCTCCTGCTGAAAACCGGAGGTAGCGGAGCGAGAGTGCTCAAGCTGTCCAGGAGGAAGCCTGAAACAGCAGCAAAGCTGAAAACACTCGGCTTAAGTTACACGCAGAGGGGACAGCTGCGGACACCGTGCTCAACAAACAACCAACAAAACATGCTTAGCAGAAAACAATGCCAAATGCCAAAATGCACACACACACACACACACACACACACACACACACACACATAAAGAAAGAGAAACATGACGATGAGGCGCTGATGAATCTCTCTTGAAGAAACGCAAAGCTGCCACTGAGATCAGGCGACTAATAAGTATTCAAATTAGGCATAAATTTTACATGCTCCATGTTTTAAATATTCAGAGAAAGAGTGCCTGATTGCCTTTACTCGAATTTTAAGAACAATCTAATGGAGTGTTTTTTAACAGCAATGAAAAGAAGCATAACCTACAGACCGTGATACAAAAATCAAAGAAAGAAAATTTTATTTATTTTTTTTTATTTACAAAAAGTACTAATTAATATTATGCAGCTTAGAAATTCAAATCTGATTTTTTTTTAAATAATATGATTTTGGAAAGAAGAAGAAATATTAACATTGACGACTTTTCATTTTTTTTTCTAATGAAAAATCTGTACTTTAAGATCACATCGTCATTAATGCTATGGATTACTGATCAGATCATTAAGGACACACACACACACACACACATCATTAACATCAGATTTACCCCCAAAATCCACATTATCAAAAAGTTGTATGTTAGTGTGTATCTGAAAGATAATAGACATGCAGATGTATGCAAAGTGTATTCAGGGAGATCAGATGGTGCTTTAACCTTAATGACAGCGGTGAGATAAATTAATTAGCCATCTAACAGCAGCATTCAAATCTGCCAATTACAATGTCAATTAGAAGCACAGGCGCGCCTGCATTCGTTTCCACACCACGGAACAGGGGAGAAGAGTCTGCACGCCGCTGAAGCGACCAAGTGTCACCACTCACCGCTCTGCTGTGCCGCCGGAGAGGAGAGAGATGGACAGTGACAGAAGAGAAAGCGAGAGAGAGCGAGAGAGCGAGAGAGAGAGAGCAAGAGAGAGAGAGCAAGAGAGAGAGATGTGTTCATCACAGACACACTGGCCCTAAGGGCTGGCAGCCTGTCACTGTATCAGACTGTCCTTTCCTAAAAACCCACTGGGGCAGAAGGTTAGCCCCACCGGAACAATATTTACAGCTCCTGTTACTAGTGCTGAGCCTGTAAGTAAAGGTGCCAGGGTTGTGAGATTTCTGGGCGAACTGGGACCATCCTAATGTACAATTATTTTTTTCTTAATAACCCGGATTTATAACTGATTCTCTAAGAAGTGCTAATTGGAAATGTGACATTCGCTGGCACATTGCTGTAGTTCTACACTTAATCGAAGATTTGTCAGACAAAACCGCATATTCAAAGACCATGGAGAAGCTCCGACCCTTTAACACTGGTACAAACCAATCGCTCCAGCTCTGATATAAAGAGATATTATTTGCCCTGTGTCTTTTTGTCTGTTTATTTTTATTTTTTTTTATGCTGTAACATTACCACACTTGCAATTCCTTTCTCTCTGTGCAAATGTTTGCTCTCGACTAATATGACGTGCAATTCTGTCTTTTCCACCAGGTGAAAAATCCCAGAATCCTGCCAACGCGTTCAGCACTGATTTTTTGGGGATCTAAGCAGATGAAATGTGTGGGAGGGAGAGAAAGCCACTTACATCCCAGATGTTTCGCTCTCTATCACACACACACACACACACACACACACACACACACACACACACACACACACACACACACACACACTATTTCAGTAATGCAACTGTAAAGACACTAATGCCAACTCTGTAATTTTTAGGTGGGTTTTTTTCAAGCCAACTTAAAAATAAAAAAGAAATTAAATTTAACAGAGTTTTTATCACTATGACCACAGACTCATTTCTTTGGCTACTTGTTTCCGTCCTTGGATAAACTGCCGTGAAAGAATGCGGAGACTCGCACAGGAAAACAGAGCCTGATGCAGTCAGAAGCATCAGAAAGGCAGACTCTGTGATCCAAGAAGTGTATTCATTATCAGTGCATTGCTTAGGTGCTTGGGAATTCCAAAATTGCAGAAAAAAAAGTAACAGCAGAAATTACATTTCACAGTCTGCTAGCTCGTCCTGCACTGATCCGGTAAAGATTTGCGTACCATTTAAAATAATCACAAATTCTGTGCTCCACTGAAATTAATTCATCATTGCCATATGTTACAATGCATGTGAAATAAAGAATTACACCAACCTCAATGCTCAAATATTTAATACTTAGGATTGCTTAATAAATCAAAAATGCCAGCTTTGACCGGCGTTTCTAACATGTCAGCGTGCCTATCCAGGGTAAAAAGATAATAGTCATTTTTATTTGATTATGATTTTATCATGAGCTTATGGGATTTTGTGCATCTGATCAGACAACAAAAGTGAGGAAGAACAGCGTGCCTATAAAAACAGGCTCAACACACGAGAATAAATATAGACACCTTTCAACATCCTAAGTCCTCTGAAAATTAACAATCTGTGCCAGACATCCTTTGGCTTTAAAGAGCCACCATACAGAGAGTTAACAACTCCCTTATAAACCTGTGTAATAGTATGGCACTCCTCTCAGATGGGATTTCAAAGCGATTCACAAAAGATGAGATTGCTTTAGAAAGAGTGAAAGAAAGAAAATCATATTTACGAAAATCAGAAGCTTGAAAATGAAAGAAGTCAGGGAACAATTGGCTGGTTCTTTGAATTAACACTATGCAAAGCAACAGGATCAAATGTTATCTGTTGTACAAGATTTGTGGTGAAAAAAAAAAAAGAAAAAGGAAATAAATGTAGTCAAATTTAAATTCATCATTTCAAGCTTTGTGCCACATAAGACATTTTACACAGGATGTTAATTCTATTCTATTTACGTTCAGACAAGAAAGACATTTAGTCAATTGCTGTGTGTGTGTGTGTGTGTGTGTGTGTGTGTGTGTGTGTGTGTTCCTCTATGAAATCCTTGTACTGTGAGAGACCAGTTATACCACATTTCAGTGAATTCTTATAGGAGAGTAAAGCTAAAATGCAATTTACTATTAGTCATTGAGTTTAATATAGAAGGTTGCATGTCATGAATTAAAAGCATATCCACAACATGTAAGGTAAAACATTTTGCATGTAGAGAATAAAGACTGTCTCTAACATCACTGGGCTCCATTCTTTAGTTCTTCCCATATAATTAAAATTTTACCCAGCAAGTACCTCCCTCTAGGAGAACAAGGCTCTGAAAGTAGGTGAACAGACAGTGACACTATCTAATCAAGCAGTCCCCCCGTTTTCATTTTGGGTAATTTCTTTAATTAACTCAGCCCACCTAATCATCAGTAATTGACCTATAAAAGGGGGAGGCCCCATTGTCTGCTCCAATCATCTTTGGCAGGAGAACAGTTCGGAGGCAAGTGCTCTCTCTCTCTCTCTCTCTCTCTCTCTCTCTCTGTCACTTTCTCACTCAAGAGCTCTCCTCTTGCTTGTTCCATTTTCTCACCTGCTTAAAGCTCTATTTATCCATCTTCCTGGACTATTTACCAGACTCAAATGCATATTTCATTTTAGCATAGCATTGTTCTAGTGCAATTATCTTCTGTGACACCAGCTGTGTTTTTTTTTTGTTTTGCATCAGGGTGAGGGAGAGATTAAAATTGGAGCTTTGACTTGCATGTGAGATGTGCGTACAAGTTCAACAGTGTTAACGGCAGAGAGAGAGATAGAGAGAGAGAGAGAGAGAGAGAGAGAGAGAGAGAGAGAGAAACTGGGAACAGCGAGAGGGACCGACCCGGCCGCACTGCCACACAGCCGCATGGCCATAAAGACATAGCTCATAGTGACGTTTCCAGTTATTTGAGGCTGATTAGGGTCATTATGTCCCCAGCTCTGATTTATGTTGTCATTCCCTCTCTCCAGTCCTGCATCGATAGATCTTAATGAATTGGTAAATAAGGGTGAAGATTATACTTGACAACACCGCAACATTTCTCATTCATACCAGACAAGATTTATGTAACCAATTAGTGCTGTAACAGGCGGGATTGGTCAAGAGAAAAATAATCTTTCCAGAGGAAAATTACCCAAGTCTAACCCTTGACAAAACAGATAATGGGCCGTCTTTAGCAGAGGCTTACGCACTGGCAGCCCAACTAAACTGAAGTGCATTCATACACAGAAGCTCCTCTTTCTTTCTAGTCTTTAAATTGATTTTTTTTTTAAATACCACAGTGCAAAAATTCTAGCCGAACGACATTTTAATACACATTCCTAATCAGCCTTCATCCTCCATCACAATATCTAAAGCCCAAAGGATGGAAATATTACATTATGAATGGATATAAAAAAAAAAAGAACTTTGATATACAAATGTAAATTTAAAAACACACACACACATTTCTTTTCTAAAACATAAAAATATTTTTCTATTCAACATTAAACCTTTAGGATTTAAAAAAATAATAATTTAATTTACCACGAGCACACCTGCTTCTTCAATAATCAGTTGGTCATTAAAATATGAGATTAAAGTGCTGATCGTCAATAGATAGTGACGGGACAGGAGGAGCCGAAGGGCGGGAGGAGAACAGAGGTAGAAAATAAAAGCAGAGCGAGAGCTGCCGGGGCCGGCTCAGCCAGCTTCACGAGCGCATGCAAATGAGCTCGTGATGCTTAACTGCATCTTTTATGGGGATAATAACGGCATCATCATTATGGGACTCAAATTAAATTACATCACAATTAGCATAACAAAGTGATTGGTTAAACTTTCAAAACAAATACCCCGCTCAGCTAATGAACAGTGTTAATTGGCCTGGGTGCATTCTAAATAAAACATGTAGGTAAACATGTGTTTTATTTAAACAATGTTAAAATTCATTGGTTTTTTTTTTCCTCAAATGGAGGTGTGTGAGAGAGAGAGAGAGAGAGAGAGAGAGAGAGGGGAGGAAGAAAAAGGCTCAAAAACAGAATATTGCCAAGGGGATTTGTAAGCTGAAATATAAAATGTGTAGCTTTTAATTTCATTGCACTAAAGAACCTATTATATTCAGACTCTTGAGAACAATGTGAATTATCTCTCTTCAGAATGGAGTTCAGCCAATTCTCCATATGAACTAATCACACAGCTCATTATGCATCGGGGTATTAAATAATGAAGAAGAGCCCTTCTGCATTCCAGCACAAGCGCTATGAAATGTTAATAATATGCTCACAATAGCCCAATACCATGCCTTACTCACCCTCATGAATATTTAAGTAAACAAATTATACACCTGCCTTTGATAGCGATAATTAGTATTTCACTCTTCATAATTTTAGTGACCCCTCCCCTAAAACTGGGACAGGCTCTATAAAGTTCTGAATGACTGCAAAAACTCTTAACTCCTTCAAATAAATTTTTCTTTTGCTGTAGTAAAGTGGATATATGCAACTCGTTTTTATTTTACCGCTATTAATTTATTACAGGAGCTACAAGCCTGGCCTCCTCTTTTTAACATCATCATCAGCAGCAGCAGCAGTAGACAATGAAGTACAATAAAAACATTAACTTCACCTCTTGATTTTAATGACCACACACTGGCCTATTAGCACACTGTAATCTCAACAGCTAGACGTTTGACAGCACTTCACATAAAAGCACGTACTAGGCAAAGTTGAACTACACCACTGTGCTTCACACACACACACACACACACACACACACACACACACACACACAAACGCACACTAACATGTATCCATTCATCATGTCGAAAGCTGTAACAGCAGTAATTAAAGAAACGCACAAGGAAGAACAAGTAAAGAATAAAAGCGACCCTTGGATCACTAAAGCCATAGAGTGAGAGGGAAGAGGGGACAGAGAGATGGATAGAGAGACGGATGTGTTACCTGCAGGTGAGTGCTGATGGGACTGCTGGCTGTTTGGCATGTGCTGGCGGCTTGTGTCACGGAGAGTAGTGTGCTCTTATCTGTGTCATCACTCCAACTGTGTTTATACAGTGGGGCATCATAAACAAGCACCTCGCTCGGCCCCGTCCCTCACGCGCCGCTCATGCATACTTAAAGTCACCGGTGCCCGGGTTAGGAAAGAAAAAAAAAGAAGAAGAAGAAAAAAAAAGACCCCACTCTCCTGACAATTATTCCATCATTTCCACTTGTCACTGGGCAATTACAGCGGACAGGCAGGGCCCGGTAGGGCTTCGGAGAGCAGCGTGCCTGGCCAGGCAGAAGGAGGAACAAAAAAAAAATAATTTAATAATAATAATAATAATAATATTAATAATAATAATAAAAATGAGCAATGTGAAAATTTATTGCTCCGGTCAGCTGCTTTTCTCCTTCATGACACACTGGCAATAATTACACAATCACATTTTCCTCTTATGATCTAAAATCATAATTACTTCAAAACACTAGTTTTAACTGGTTTAATGCTTGAGAAGGGTAAGAAATTGTCCTGGTCTAAAAATGACCTTTAAAAAAGTGTCTCAGTTTCTCTAAAGGCACGTGAGTCTGTGTGTGCGTGTGTGTGTATGTGCGTGTGTGTGAGAGAGAGACGGTGCTGAGCGGTTTGAGCACTCTCTCAGAATCTGTGTGAGGAACTACGGCTTCGTTCGCACCTCCTCCGCTAGCGCTGTGCACCAAAAGAGCGGCAGCACACGCTCACTCGCTCCCACACACACACACACACACACACACACGCTGTGCCTTGCTTGCTCCTGCTTTCTGACTTGTTTGGTTGCGGGATTTAACAAACGCCTGGTGCTGCGGGAGGATGCCGGGGCTTCCTGTGATGCTCCCGGGGAAAGGTATGTGTTCCTGCTTTTTATTCCAGCTTTTGAATGAGAGCAGTCTGTGAGACGGAGCGGCAGCTGGTAGTCTCCGCAGAGCTCTGGGTGAGGGAATGCTCCTCTCTAAACAGCAATTACTAACCTCTTGTCTTTAAATGGCAAGAAGCAACAGCGTTTAGGAAAAAGGATGCCACATGGCTAGAATATGCCTCAGAGCAATACACACACACACACACACAAAACAAAATAAAAATCCACCCACACTCCAGAGAGAAAAAGAGAGAAAAGTAACGTACCTTTTAAACAATGACCGTGATTCACGCTCCCCAAAGGTACAGTCATTTGGAGATATTCTTAGAAGCCTTGGAACATTAATATGCATCAAAATCAGGGGGGAAAATGCCACTGGTGGGCAACAACATCAGAGAGAAAGAGAGGACGAAATAATAGAATGGGGGAGAGAGAGAATGAGAGCGAGAGAGCAGAGGGTGAAAAAACTAGCTGATGCTCACTGTCAAAGCCATCATCAAAGAACTATTTACAGCAGTATTTACATGACAGCCGAAGCTCCTTTGCCCGTTCACGTCCCGTCGCACTTTTTTTTTCTTTTTTTTTTTTACATTTGAAATTACAACAATCAGCCAGACCTCTGATTGTTTTGGCATGCCAGGACTAATCGTATACAAAAATCAGCAATATGATGGGCTGGGTGGGGGGTGTGCTTTAGGGCTGGAGTAATTGGGAGTTAGAGTTGCGGGGAAGGGGGGTGGATTTGGGGGGGGGTCTCGGAGAAGGGGGTGTTTTTCTTTTTGTGCATGGTGTCGGGAGTGACCTGGGGTAGTCAAAAGGTGCACATCTTGCAAAGTTGTACGGCTCCTCACTTTTCTCCCCCCCCTCACATTCACATAGCTAAATAAACTTGTACAATACATGAAATAAACTTCATCCACCAGCACAGTGTGCCTTAAAGCCAATATTATCAAATATGCCTCCCTCTTCCTTTATTAGGGCAAGCCTAAAAAAGAAAGAAAGAAAGGAAAAAAAAAAAAAAAAACTTGCAGAGGAAACGTGTGAGTGCAGGAGGAGGGGAGAAACACAACCCAGACAAGCTTTTCACAGCTTTTCCCTGCATCTGATAAAGCTTGGAATCCACTTCACAAAGGGAAATTTGTCTTTACAGATGTTAATCAAGCTTCAAGTCTTTTTTTTTTTTTCGAGCTACAGATTCGTGATCAAAATTGAGCAGGGGTCTCCTGCCAGACAGCCATCACAGCGATGTATTGACATATGCTCTGTACTGTAAACAGTACACACTAGCAACGACATCGCGTATCTTTGGCTAATGGTGTTTGTCAATCCTTTTGTCAATTCTGCCCCCTTTTGCTGGCTCCTCCAACCTCCCCCCTGCATGCCACAGATGTTTTTCTTAGTCACTCCGACAGACAGGAATCTACTTGCAGAGAAAAAAAAAAGAAAAAAAAAAAGCTCTGCTTTCCCTCAGGAGTGGTGTACAAAGCCTGGTTTGCACACAGCAGATGCAAAAGCAAGTCCATCTGCTAGTAGCTCCCTTCGCCACATGGACTTGGAGAGATTGAAGAGTGAGCCTTGTCTGGCTTGGTCTGTGCACACAATGCTGGATGAGGAGCAAGAGAGCCAGCTGTTTGTGAACGAAAGAAAAGTGTCTAAGTCTAAAAAAAAACAAACAAAAAAAACAACGAAAGTTATATTTCAGAACTTCCACTAGAAGTAAGTATGAGAGAAGAGTGAAAATAGATCAATCCAAATATTAGCTTTACATCTAAACACATAAAAACATTACATAAAAACAGACCAAAACCACTCCTGTTATAAATAATCACTTCTACTTGTGTCCACACCGGCAGGCTAACATGCACACACACACACATACACACACACACACGCACACACACACACTAAGAGAGAGCATGGTGTGCAAGAACTTTCATGTTGTGGGAGATCCACCCAAGGCAGGCATGACAGATTTATTTAGTTAAACATTTAGCCTTCAACACACCACAAGACCACTTTGAACCCTCTGCTTTGAATGCTGTACTGGCACGATTTAACCGACTCCAAACACTTTATTATCTGCTAGCTCAACTGGATCATATTTTAACAGTATGATATCATGAGAACTGTTGATCATAGGCCAAGAACTATAACACCTTTTACTGTCCTCCACCCTCTTTCGCTAAACAACATAGAAAGGTTGCTTCATTAAATAACAGCTATTCCTGGCTTTTAGCCTGGCAAATGACAGACTATGCTGGTTCCTCCCCTTGACTCCGGCTTCATTTTTAACACTCTGCCATAGCAGTGCCATGACTTCTTGCATATGTGTGATGCTAATTTTCTTCCCACTTCTGTCTTTTTGCATAGCTTTGGACCGCCAAGGTCAACGAGGACGAACAATCGCAGCAGCGGCACTTGAGCAGTGGCGGGAGAACGCGAGTGGCTGGTGGGTGGGGGGAAGGAACCGCTGGCATGCGTGCTGGTCACCGCTATGCCGCTCCGGCTTTCAGCTCTCTACATGTGATGGCATCATTTCCATAGCAACCCGAGCTAACGATTCATTTTCAATTAAAGCAGACACAAAACACACTGCCCTGAGCCAGTAGGCAGTGTCAAGAGTCCATCTCCATCTTCCTCGCCCCCACATGAAGGGAGTGATCGAGCCTCTTCAAGGCAAAGACACCAGGCTATCTTACTGCAATGTTCACAACACACTTGTTTAGACTCAGACTTATATTCATGTCAAAAATCAATGGCCTGTTAATAATTGATAGAGATTTAATGCTATACGGTGGTGTTTATTGTGAAATGACGATGAACGAACAAGTCTTGAACAAAGCTGGGCTTCTGTGCAGTCACTGAGAACGTGATGTGGTTCAGGCCTGGCAGAATTGCCACAAGCAGCAAAGCTGTTCTTTCTAGCTACAGAGTTATGCACTTGAGTTCATATCCACCTCCAGTCTCCCTCCCCACTGTGCAGCTGATGTCCGAGCTGATGCTATGCATGCTGCACTTGTAAACACTGCCCTAATAAACTCACCGGCATGGTTTCTATCTGCCTCCCAGCCACAGAGCTGACTTTATTTGCACATTCAAAGGATTTCAATAGAGAGTGACATTTTGAATGAAGCAATTTCAAATACATTCACATCATCTGTCTGTCTAGGACCTTTCTTTTTAAAAGAATTATTTTAATCACAATGTCTGTATTATGTTATTGATGCTATTGTTATATACAAACCACTGAAAATTAAAAACCCACATCCAAGATGTAAGCATGTTTGTCCAATTATGCTGATGAAAAAAAAAAGAATAAATGCCATTATATATAGAAGATTAATGACAAACTAATAGGATAAAGCATTTCTTCAGACTAATGATAAGGGCCTGAAATGGACCATTAAAACACAGGGATGACATAACACGGAGCTAAACATTATAATACACTGTACTTAAGCACTAGAGTATCCATGGCAACTTGCCTTTGCGTTGCATGGCAGCTCCTTAATGAAATCCCTATTAAGTAGCCTATAATGATAGTGTCCAAATATATTTGCATACATATTTCAGGGAAGGGAGGGATATGTGGGGGCCTAGTGTTAAAAAAAAAGTAGAAAGCTTAGCAAGCGCATCTATGCTTAATCTGTAACATTAATCTGGATGGTAACAAGCCTGCAGCACAGGAGCAGGCAGACACAATGCACATCAAAATAAACCCACTATCCGGGTGGGTAAATAAGCCGTGCGCAGTGGCTGCACCATTAAAACGCTAATTAAGGCCAGTGGCCGTGAGTGAGAGGAGGTCTCCTGCAGAGCTTGGGCCCGCTCCTCTCTGCTCAGCTCCTAGGATCCACACGCAGGAGTTCACACATGTGACTTTCATTTGCGACTCTGGCTGGCCGCCCAACAGGACATCCCCAAGTGAGTGTTTGCTTGACTCAATATCAACAGGCCAAGTAAGCAGCTCCAGGGAAGGGCCCTGATTCAGTTCCTATTGAAAATAAACCAGTGCACATTCGCACAGGCTGGAATATCAACATGGGCAAGCAGGAGCCACGTATTGAGCTCAGCGGTACTCTCTCTCTCCCTCTCTCTCTTTTTCTCTCCTGTTTAATGATACCTGCACCACTTCAGCGGCTGCAGGGAGAATTGAAGTATACATTACAGCAGAGAAATAAAAGAGACAGAAATGATAGAAGTCAGACAGTTCAAGCTGACCAGCCACTTCAAAAAGAAAGGCCCGACAACCACGACACACACTCCAGGTTAAATTGGCTCTTCGGCACCTTGCCTTAAAATGTGGCTTTCTTCAAAAGCACATTTGAATTAGACGAGTTGATGAAATCAAAGACTTGACTGTGTGGGTAAATTTATACAAGCAAGTACACCTCACAGCAGTTTACCTATTATGCAGCAGATTGGAGCAAGATGAAAGCATACTGCATGACAGCCTACTTCCCTTTTCACACACACAAGATATTATCATATTGTAAAGGCTGCAATTTGTATTAGATTCACATTGGGGGTAAAATGTTGGTGACAAGGCCTGAGATGCACACAGCTGCCAAACTTGTAATCAGATAAAAGGATATGCACTAAAGGCTTTATAACAACCACTCAACGTATTCAGAACAATGAAATAAAACCAAAAAAAAAAATCCTCAAAATACACTAATCCATTTTATTCAAATGCTTAAAAAACAGGACAAAGGCCTGTTGTGGAGGGGGGCAATAAGATAACATAAGTGACATAAATTACACACTCAGTTGGAACTGTGATTTATGTGATTTAAATGTAACTTTAACACAATGAGAAAAACAGAGACAGGGATAGAGCGAATGAGAGTAAGACAGAGACAGATGGATCTATTCAGGATACTCTCATGTTACATCAGGGTTCAGGACTACCATGAGCCTCTTCTATTCAGCAGTTTAACACTATTCAAACAGACAAAAATTAAACTAAAAAAAAAAAGGAAATTAATCGAGGAAAATGGCATCCCACCAAAGAATAATAAACTCATTATAAGGAAATTTCTAATGTAACCATTCTCCATGCCGCTGCTAATTTAAACCTAATTGTTACTAGCCACTAATTCGTTGAGGGCGTGGATAGGAATTACATCTGGAGGTAATTCACTGCATGGAACTGAGCCCAGTGGAGGCTACAGCAAGAGAGAGAGAGAGAGAGAGAGAGAGAGAGTAATGAAGAGAGAGAGAGAGAGAGAGAGAGGAGGAGGAGGAGTGGGGAATCACAGTTTCGGACTCTGCAGAATGTTTGCATGGTTCTGTCATTTGACAGAGTTTAGAGCAGACAGAGGTGCTAGAGACATGTAATGGGGACAAAAGACAGACAGGGACAAATCTAAAGCCTCTTCTGAGCAAGAATCGAGACTACAGTCTGTTATAAAGTACAAAAAGAATGACTTAGGAACTAAAGTGAAAGGTAAGAAATCAGAGCTTAGGCCTAGGTGTAATCTTGAAAGTTTTCCAAAACCAAATGAGGTGGCGATGAAGCGGGGCGAAACTGGTCAGTGTTTTTGTCTGTATTATTTTTACTGCATATCAACTTTCAAATAAAATGCAAATCTACAGATGTACGGACAATACAAAGAAGTGCAGGAACTGTTCACCCTCCAAAAAAGCCATACACTAGAAAACTAACGTGCTGGTTGCCTTGACGGTGAGTGTGGCAAACACACACACAGACACACACACACACACACACCAGGCACACACCTCTCTGCTGGTCTTAGTGGGAGTGGAAAGTGAAGTTTGGACTCCAATTATTGTGGGTAAAAAGTGGCTCAAAGAAGACATTTACATTCGATACAGAGCTGGGCAGCCCCCTCCTATCCATCTTCAGCTTCTCTAGAGGTGAACAGAAAATGTGTTTTCCAAATGAAAATAAACGCAGGTTGGCTGGTTTGAGGCAGTTAAACTCAGGAATATGAGATCAAATAAAGGCTCCTGTGGAGTCTGAAAAGAGAAATGAAATCGCTTCTGAGGGGAGATGTACCAAGTAATAAAATCACTCCTTTATATCTTTCTAAACGGCACATGTTCCTCAGGAGTGGTTAAGCTTTTGCACTGCGGTCAAAGACAGTATGCAAGTGGCAATTTTTACTTCCCAAAGATTTCCCCTACTGATATCCTTCTTCAGTCTTGTGCTCTGCAATTTGGCCAAAACGGCTAACTCTTTCACATTCGAGTTTGCGGCAAAACTTTTAGTGAGAATTGCTTTAATGACGTTCCCGGTCTGACAGCTAGTGTAAAAGTCCATATTCTATCAGGTAAAAATGACCGTAATAACATTGCCATCGGTTCAAAGGCCTCAAGCTCAGGCTATAGCCATTATAAAACACACATAGTTGATTGAAGACTGATGACATGCTGCACAAACAAAAAAAAATTTGTGGGGTTCTACAGTGCATGGATCTCTCTCTCTCTCTCTCTCTCTTTCTCTTTTGCACACACACACACACATTTTGGCTCATCCATTCGACCATCCATAAACTGACTGACAGCAGAATTGCTATGCATTATCAAAAACATGTAATTGATTTGTCTTTTTAAAATGTAACCACAATAAAATTCAGACCACATTTAGCCTCCATCCTCAGATATATCCAGGGCATTAGCAAACAAAGCAATACATTATAAATTATAATACAGCAGTTATTATAGTTCCAATAAAAAGGGTTTAGAAAGTGAAATGAACCACTTATCAGTTTGCTGCCTCTCTACCTTAAAAGCAGTCCATGTTCTATAATTTAAGCACAGAAACAGTCTGACACTAAAAACAGGAGTGAATGGACAAATATTCACCAACACAAATGGCTTCCATTAATTCAGAGACCACCAGAAATGGTAAGTGTTCATGTAAAAAAAAAAAAAAAAAGAAAAAAAAAGAAAGAAAAGGAAAAAAAGGATTTAAAACTTTAGCATTCACTCGAAAAACAAGAACAACAACAAACACATAAACCAACAAATTAAAAGGGTTTGCCATTGAACAGAATTTACAAGCATCCATTCTTGATCAAATTAATTAACTGGTATTTACATCTCCATCATACACAATAAAAACTTTTTGCATTTTTAGATACGAGTGTTCAAGTCAAACTAGGACTAGTAATTGTGCAGAATAAGAGAACACAATTATGAGCTTAAAAACTCCCTGTATTTCTACACTAATGAATTTATCCCAGCATTTCACTAGTGCTTGGATATGTAGAAAGATTTCTGAGTACCAGCCGAAGTCCTGTAATGTGCAAGTAGTGTCGGTGAATGATTATGTGTACTGTTCACAGGAACGACTCGGCTATGAGTCTCATCACCATACTGTGCTTGAAGTCTTCTGTAAATGTCAATCGGTTATACGCCTTCATTCATGATAAAGTCCTTCAGATGATAATGATTTGTAGTTACTGTAATAGTTTAATTCTGAAACTGTATACCAAAGCACACACTTTGCAGGACTTTTGAGCTCCACATTCATCCACTCACCCACCACAAGCATGCCTATTGGAGATCAGGAAAAAAAAATTCTCTTTTAAATTAACCCAACCTATAAGAAAACTCTAAAAGTTTTTTCATTTTCACATCCAAACACAATCCTACTGCATAGCACCACTCCGTTTTCCCTTTTACCTCCAAAAACCAACAACTTATTTATTTAGTATCTTACTTAGGGTTCAGCACAGCAAGTTTTTTTTTTTTTTTTGCAGCCTGCATAGAAAGGGTGATGGAAAAAGAGAAGGTTAAAAAAAAGTGCCCAACAGCTGCTGGGCCATCTAAAAGCACATACACCATACACCTCCCCAAACAAACAGAAGACTCGACTTCAAATACATAGCTGGACTATTAGGTAATCCCTCTTTTGTTTGGATTCACTGAGCCTTGATGGCCAGCCTCCATCTTCCCCACCGCTCCTGAAGGACTGAAGCCTTAAACTAACAGCATTACTCTGAATGCCAGCATACAAACAGACACACAGTAAATATCCATCAGGACTGCAGAAATACGCAGGTCAGAATTGACGTCAACTCCGTTTCTGCTACTTGTAGTGAGCAATCACTAAAGGAAAACATTACAGAAAGAGCAGCAGGCTGTACAGGATTCTTTTGTTTGGTCCAGAAAAAAAATCCGGGCTTCCCTTTAGGACATTCAATATTCTTTAATAGTTTCAAATAAATGATTTTGGGGTATGTATAGAAGGATTGATGAAGACATCAGGAAGTACCTCAGCTGATTGTTACCACAGCAATTTGTTCACTATTCCTACAGTCGTTTAACGTATTACTTACGCAACTGTCTAAATGTTGATAATTTCACTACATTTACTATAAAAAGTCAAAACTCATTCTTCTGATATTCATTCGTAGGACATCATATCCTTCACATTTTCTTGCTGTCATAAAAATGAAAGGAAAATGTTTCATTAGCAGATGATCTTTTTTACAAGTCAACGGTAGTTCCGATTGAAGACAGATTCTTACACATGCACAAATTATAAATGCAAGGATTGTACTATAGGGAGCTGAACTTTTCACACCTTTCAAAGCCACAAAATTGGCTGCTATTGGGCTTTCTGCAGCTGCTGCTTTGCACTAATGCAAGGCGGTGTCATATGAAAAATATTCTTCTCCCCAAACCACAGAGCTGGTCATTAATGAAATACAGGCTGCACAGTAAGGTCATGCAAAGTCTAAGTTCCAGCAGTGGCGTTTGCTAAAGACAAATCTGCTCCGAAAAAGAAACCATGCAACATGAACACAAATCAGATTCCAGTCCCAAGGACAGAGAAAAATAAATAAATAGAGCAGGCAAGCGATGGCCTCTCACATTTTCCCCGGCACTTTGCAAACAACCGTCAACTGCTACTCAGAAACAGTGCGGGTTCACAATGAGAGCAGACTAAACAATCAGATCCCAGCCAAGGCAAACGCTCTGCAACTCTGCACACAGTCACATTACAGGATGTCTCAGCCTAATTGCCAACTATCAAATCTCACAATGGAATCTGTCCATTTGGCCATGGTCTCAACTGTACACCAGATAAAACCTGGTTTAAAAAAAGTGAATACTTAGTTTGTAGTGACCATGTTTCTACTTCAAAATGAAATTAAATTTGTATTTTTTTTTATTCTATGTAGCACTAACCTGATAAACTCTTGAAAAAAATGAATTTGAAATGAATGTTAAAAAAATTAAATAAAGGCAATATGATCATATAATATTGAAATTGTGATAAATTTTCACAATACATTTTCCCTGATAGGTCATGGGTACTGCAATATCTTTATATCTTTCTGAAAGAAATAAAAAAAGAATAATTGGAAACTGACTGAAAATAGCCTAATGCTAAAGTTTAAGAATATTTTCTCACTCACTCATCTTCTATACCGCTTTATCCTGTATTCAGGGTCACAGGGATCTGGAGCCTATCCCAGAAGGGGATTCACTCATTACGGGCAATTTGGGAACGCCAATTAGCCTAACCTGCATATCTTTGGACTGTGGGAGGAATCCCACCAAACATGGGGAGAACATGCAAACTCCATGCACACAGAGACGGGAAGCGAACCTGGCCGGGAATCGAACCCGGACCCTGGAGGTGCAAGCCGACAGTGCTAACCACTACACCACCATGCTGCCTAAGTACAATTTATTATTAAAATAAAATGAATAAATTGGTGTTATTGCTTTACTTTCATATGCGCACACACACAAATAACATTTAAACATTACATGTATACACATAAAAATTTTTTTTTTGCCGACAAAAAACCTCTTAGCAGCCTTATATTGATACAAATCATTTATTATAAAATTGCCTTCGAGTATCATGATTCGATCGTACCGCCCTCTAGTAAGAAGTGCCTGTGTGAGAAAGCTTAAGTGTTTGGGAAAGCCCAGGAAATAGTGCAGACAATATGTGCAAAGAACAGACGATACTGTGATGGGAGTGGGAGAGCCCCTAACACAGAGATGATGCCAGGCTAATCGCAATGTCACTCCTTGTGGCAAGTCTGAATCTTCAGGTCCCTGATCCAAAACTTCAAACAACCACAATACCAGCACATTTATAAAACAGAACAGAACTGCTGGGAATTTAAGAGAAAGAAAACACATGCACATGCACACACATACTCTCACACATACTCACACACACACACCCAGACTCACCAACACACAGGCACACAAAGGTAGCTGGCCTCAACAGCAGATGGTAAAATTAACATTTCAACAGTTCTTCCCTTTCATGTGGGTCTCGGCAGAACTGCTTTTTATTCTGAAAAAAAAAAAAAAGTAAGGGCTAGGGTTTGGAAAGATGCAGGCCTAGAGAAAGCATCTGGAAAATGGGAAGAAGAATATTGGCTTATTGCTCCTGATGGTCCTCCTCCATGAAAAATTAAATAGGTCTGTTTTGCAGGTTTGCCTCTCCGGAGTGCTCTAAGCTGTGTTATGGAAACATCATCTCAGTAATTTATATGTGCAGGAACACCTGGTGATGAAAGAAAACAAACTTTTTTTGGTGGCTTTAAATCTAGCCCGTTGACTTTTTCACCCTCCTTTAATCTCCTCGATTTCCTCTTGTTAACTTCTACACAATAGTTACCCGACCCTTTACAAACCCCAGCCTACGTATGAGTGAGATCAGTAGAACAGATTAACCATTATCTTGAGTTTAATGTTGAATAAAAAAAAAAATTCCACTCAGATAGGAGTAATTTTAAAGGAGAAACATACAACGAGTGAGGCATAGCCTAGTGCATTTTTAATAAATATATGAAGAATAAAAATCATAAAAATACCAAGCTGCCTGGCTCATCTGGGCTTGGTGAATGGAACGTCTGCATAGAGGCCATTAATTTGGACACAGTTATGGCTAAATTACACATGTTCCACCTCTGTGACATTTTAAATGCAATTAAAAGCTGGTTATGAAAGAGTGCGGACTTCCTTGTGATGAAGGAAATCGCTTTCGTGATTAACATGTAAACGAGCTCACGCTGGCAGAGTAGATTGGGGTTTGAAAACCTCAATTACTTTTGTGTGATTATCTATTTACCAGTACACAGCATTCCATTTTTCATCCCTTCTCAGCCTCCCCAATGTAACGCCGCTCATTTACACTCCCGCCTTTATTTATGATTAGCGCCGCGTTGAAATGTAACTGCAGCGATTTTTCATATTGCTGTTTTGTTTCAAATACACGGAGACAAATGTACTGGCTATAAGGGAGTTCACAGGTAATTGGACTTGTTAGAGTTCATACACTGCTCATTACAACAGCAGTGCTACTCTTTGGCGACGATGATGCTAGAAATGGTTAGTTATTAATAAAATGGTTGCGACTGCAATTTCTTAATTGAACCTGCCAAATGCATTATGCGTTGTATGAATTGAAACCAGGCGAGTGTACAAGCGCTTGCCACAGGTCTAGCCTCGGTCTCACTGCTGGAGCAGATGACTCGGGCTGGAATGAACTGCCACCTTAGAAACACTTTCCACCCTATTATACTCCTGCGTGCTGATGCAATTATCATCCGAACGCCTGGCAGCATCAGTGAAATCTGATTTAATTAATTTAACCGGGTGAATAACCACAGAATTCAGGATGTATTAAATGTACTCAGAAAATTTAAATCCTAAAACAGACTGGGACGTGGGATGTGTAGTACTGTATACGATTACAAGGGTGGACAGATTGCATTAGCTCAAATTTTGTTAAAAGTTATGGTGGAAATCTGCGATATGTACAGTAAATAGACCCCATAATAAATAATTTTTATTGTGTCTTGTGAGCATTCTGAAATTTGTCTGTTAATAGCAAAAAATTATCTTGTCTTTAACCGTGACTCATCATATTTTTACAAGTTCGTTAAAATATATTTCACAGCCAAATTAAAATTATACCTGTACCTGTACCATAAATCTATATTAATGCATTAACTTCATCCTCACATTTACTTATTTAAAATATTCCCATGACATCACAATTTTATAAATAATAAGTATCTTAAAAACTCAAAAATCATTATAACAAGTAGTGCCAAAAAACATTTTTGCACTGCTATTGTGCTATTTCCTTTAGCAAATGTAACTGGCTAGAAAAGGCTCAAGCCCTCTCTGGCACAGGATCGTGCTTCCGTGCTGGGGGCATCTAGAGGATCTTGCCCTGGGACACTGGTTGCGAAGCTCCTGGCTCTCTTGAAGTTCTTGCCTTTTCAAGTGCATTCAGCTTACATAAAGCGTACACTGTTGCTGCAGCCGAGGAGACCGGGTAAGGAAAGAAGGAAACAGTGCCATCATGTGATGTTACTGAGCATTCTTTAAGCGCTACGAGCATATTTCCTCAGTTAAACATCTCCATGAAGCGGAGTGCAATATTTACCTTCTATTACCCAGACAAAAATCATACCATATGTTTTTAGTGCTGACTTGGGTTTGTGGCTAAACTGTACCACTGGGAATTAGGCAGGCTTGTAATGAAGTGTGTGTGTGTGTGTGTGTGTGTGTGTGTGTGTGTGTGTGTGTGTGTGTGTGTGTGTGTGTGTGTGTGAGTGAGTGTGAGTGAGTGAGTGTGTCTATGTGTGTGTGCGCCTGTGCGTGTGTGTGGTTAGTAGAGGATTTGGATCCCACATCAAACAGAACACTATGTAAAATGCTTATGAAGATGATGGTTAACCCCTTAACATTATACATCTAACAGCATATTAGTCAATAAAAAAAAAAAGTCAAATTTCGTTTTCGTACATAACATTTTATGGTCGCGTGTGTCTACTAGAGATTGTGGAAAAATCGATTCAGTTATGTACCGTGATTCTTTCATGTGGCAAGTCATGTCTTGGCACACTGATTTTAAAATCAATTTTTGTTAAAAGAATTTTTAATTTATATATGTTTGCATTTGACATGGTAAGATCCTCTGCTGTTCCTCTATAATCCTGCATGTGCTGAGCTCTAAACTAGTCACAGAGTAAATCATTTGCTAAGTTTGTTTAGAAACGTAACACAACCTTAATATCGAATCGGGATATTTTATAAAATCTTGATATTTACAAAATAGCAATACAAGTTGAATCGGCACAGAAGTATCGTGATAATATCGTATCGGGTGGTCCCTGGTGATTCCCATTCTTAGTGTCTTTATTTCTAAGCTGAAATGATCTAGAATCAGATTACTTTTTAATCTTGTGGCCTACAGTTTGTTATTAAGTTAATCATCTTTCTTGCATTAAGTAACTATAAATTATTCAGTAACTACACCAAATGTTAGATACAAGAGTGAGAAAAATAGGGTTAATCAAAGGCACAGATGTGTGAAAACATGAGCTAAAAAAAACAAAACAGGAATGACCATTGTGTCTACACGAGGAATTAAAATTCACTAAATACATACTAGCTAATTATCAATAAATAAAGAATTGTGCTGCTGAGCTAAACAGCGAGATTTACTTTTCATTTTGAGTCGCAGCCCCTCCCAGTTCTAAATCTATTGATCTGTGAAATACCCTACTCAAGGGAGGCGATTCACTTAATATTATACATCTAATCAGGAGATGAAAAATGGTTATGCCATTTGGTAATTAAGCATCTTACAAAACATTTAACTGACTGCATGTCAAAAAACAGGCCACCTGAGGTCAGAGTGATTGTTTATCATTTTAGCATGAAGAGACATGGAAGTGGGAGACTGGGAGAGAAAAAGAAAGAGACGTGACAAAAGTAAAAACATGTTGATCGTTGTTAGTGGCTACAGCACTAATCCTCTCTGCTGTCAAGGCAATTTGAAACAATTTGAAAAGAAAAAAAAAACAAATCTTCATGGAAAAGTGGGTAAATTATATATATTTAGAAAGCTCATTAGTTTGCATATATGCATGGTTTCATAAAGAAAGGGTCCAGCCACTGTGAAACAGTGTTACATCTCTGGTTTTGTGTGTGTGTGTGTGTGTGGTATGAGTCATTAGCAGGGGCTCTGTATATTACAGTCTCTGATCCACAACCAGGTGCATGAAACACGCACTAAAAGCCAATTTGCTGTCAACATTTTCATTTTAATCTCTACTTAAAGCTAATAATTACCCAGTGTGAGTAGCTTCAGTTTGTTGTTCTGCAGTCAGGCAACTTCCCAGCTGTGAGAGGTTAATGCCAGTATGTGTGTGTGTGTGTGTGTGTGTGTGTGTGTGTGTATAATATGTGTGTTCTAAATCACTGTGAATATATACACTTACTGTTCACTTTAATAGGAACACCAGCACACCTACACCGTTATCTCATCAGATGGCCGGAGCACAAAGCAAAATATATATATATATATATCATGCACAGACACACCAAGAGCTTCAGTTACAGTTCACATACTAGAATGAAGAGAAAGGATGACTTTACACACTCTACACATTATTATAGTGTAGTAGAATGACCAGACCTGCCATGAAAGACTATAGTAACACAAACAACCATTCTTTATGACTGTAGCGAGAAGAAAAGCACCTCAGAACTCATAACACATCAAACCTTCAGGTGGATGGCATACAACAGAAAAAAATACCACATCATGTTCCACTCCTGACAGCCAAGAACAACAATCCAATGATATCATGAGCACAGACTCACCTAAACTGGACAGTTGAGGATTTGGAAAAAGAGCAGGTCATTTTTTTCCCTCATCTTAAGCTGTCCAGTTTCAGTGATCCTGTGCCCATGTGGAACACAGTGTCATCTTCTGTTGTAGTAGTTCATCCAGCTGAAGGTTTGATGTTTTGTGCATGCTGAGATGCGTTTTAGCTTACTATGCCTGTAGAGTGATTATATGTGTTACAATATCCTTCCTGGCATCTCTAACAAATCTGCCCATTTTCCTCTGACCTCTCGTCAGCAAGACACTTGCATTCTGGGTAACCTCTAGAGACTGTTGTGTGCAAAGATCCCAGAAAGTCTCTGAAAGTTTAAACAGCACATCTGGCACCAACAGCTATGCCATGTTAACAGTCAGAGAGATCATACATATATTTCCTTCATTCTGATGTTTGATGTGAACGTTAAATGTAGTATCTTGTGGTTTTATGTATCGTGCTGCTGCCCTGTGATTGCCTGAATGCACAACTGCATGAATGAACAGGTGTACAGGTGAT
Source organism: Clarias laeviceps (assembly GCA_030014305.1). NCBI lineage: Eukaryota > Metazoa > Chordata > Actinopteri > Siluriformes > Clariidae > Clarias > Clarias laeviceps. The sequence continues at coordinate 10,918,844 of JAQMYJ010000004.1, forward strand.
ACAGTGAGTGTAGCTACTGAAGTTCTCTGCAAAATAGGTTGTTGAGCATGAGGTATTGATCGATAAATTTTCATGCATTCGCTGCATTAATACTATATTTAAATAATTATTCTGAATGTAATGAAGGTAATATTACAAGTCCTAACTTTCAAAGCTAACTTCCTACGGTTACTACATAATCATGTACAAACATGTGCACGCTTAAATACACACGGATACAGTCGTGACCTTATTCCTGTATTTATCACAACCATGTTATTCTTACACTTCTTTGCAGTCAAAGGGAACAGTGAGCCAGTCAAGTGCTTACAGAATGACAGCTAGTAAACATTGTCATGGGGAAGTGGTCTGGATTAAAGCCTGGTAAAGGCATTGAGCAGGGCAGAAAGAGGATAAAAATCCAAACAATGGCAAAATGGAGGCCAGAATCACTCAGTCCAATGTCAACCATGATGAATATATGAGAGATTATAGGCACCGTTCCATCATTTACATAATGTAAAAACTCTCTTTCTTCCCCCACCTCCTCAACTATTCACTAAATAAATGAGAAAACTATCAAAGCACTGAAATGTTTGACAAAAGGAGGAGAGAGTGAATTCAGAATGACCTAGCGCTCTCCACAAAGCAGGAACATTCAGGGCCAGCAGACTGAGGAGGAGCTGGTAGAATATTTATTATTGAGGACAATAGTAATGTATTACTGTGTCACCTATACCAGTATTCAGTCCAAAGAAAATCATGTCCAAAATTTGAATAAGGTCGTTCCCTCCGGCAGAGAAAACACTACAAGAGGGGGAAAAAAGGTTTAACACTCAAAATTGAATGTAAATCTTTAGAAAAGAAGTGGATTGAAAGGCTTCAAAATGAACAGCGCATTCAGTTAAAATAGACAGGTTCAATTTCCAAAATCTAAAATCTCTGCTTTGATTCAACACACACACACACAGCCGTGGTGATGGCACGGCGTAATTGGAACGAGAATGTGAAATTTATGCTTTATGATCAGTGTGGACGTTCCTGTCTATCAAAGAGTTCAAATCAATCCACACATCTTCTTTGTAAATAACCAGCAATTACTAAAGAACAAACGTGCAGAAGGTCACAAAGATATTTTGTGTATGCAAACTTTTCACTAGAAAGTAAAAAAAACAAAACAAAACAAAACAAAAAAAAGACCTTGCAGCGCATTTGACGTGTCGTGTCATTCAAATGACCAGAATTACAGCAGCAGAAAGGTATGATTGTGCTCGGAGGCAGCGCAGTATACTTCAACTAAATTTATGATTGGCATTCCTTGAAAATGGTTTTAAATCAAACCGTTTGCTTTCTCCCAGACTCCTCAAAAAACATTGGACTTTTGAAATTCCTGAACCATAAAAAATAGCTGCGTCCCTCCCTAACTTTAACACCTCTAGAAAACACCTCACTCCGGTTTGCTTCATTCTTCAGTTCTCTATGAGCCAATCTCAGATGTGTGTGTGTGTATGTGTGTGTTTCAGATCATTCCAGGCTCTTTCATTGAACTCACATAAGGCAACCTATTTTATTTACTTTATCTTCAATAAAATGGTTCAGTGAACATTAGCAACTTTGAGACATGGGTTTCAATCAGTCCTGTGGCAGCGGCGTCAGTCTGCATTAAAGCCTGTGTGTGTGTGTGTGTGTGTGTGTGTGTGTGTAGTAGAGAACTGTGCCTCAGACAGACGGATATAAGGAGTGGGGGAGCTGTGAATGAAAGGGAGAGAGTGGATTAAGCAATGGAGATGGCTTTGGAAAGGAGTCAAGTGAGAAAGGCTAGAGACTGAGACAGGAGCGAAAAAGAGAGAGAGAGAGGGGAAGGTTTTCCCCTCAACAGTGTGGAACAGCTCATGTACAACAAAACACAGGTGACTGGCCTGACACTGAGTGACGGTGCAGAAAAGCAACAACTCCAGAGCTTTACATGACATGAATTGTAAGCTCTAAAAACTTGAAGTTTCTCTGAAGATATAACATAAAAGTGAGAGGAAGAGTGTTTTAAGGGACAGGTTTTCACAGGTGAGCGGGGCCAGAGGACACCACGTCTTTCTGTGCTGCTGAAATGGCATGTTTATGCAGACTGGATTCCTCTCACATGACTCCCCTCTGGCTGCTCCAGTCAACATCACTCCACGAGCCTCAGAGTCAGCGAGTGTGACCACACAATTGGCCCGGAGGCACCACTTTCATGTAGGGAGGGGGGGACTGAAGTCTCTCTTGCACACACACATACACACACACTCACATACACACAGAGTAATCAGAAACCTTATTCCATCTGCTTCTTGATTTTGGACAAAAGTGCACGCATGTCCACATGTCACCTTTCTCTATGGACTGGCCTGAATCGTGCAGAAAAACGTCTCACAGATAGACACTTTCACACCACTCCATCAAGCCAGGTAGGCATGACGTGGTTACATTGTGTAAGCTTGTGGTTTGTGGTCAGGAAGCCAAATTCTGTGCTCCAGTACTAGTGTTTACGCTGTATCGTGTTTCAAGCCACGATCAAATGATCACAAAGAACAAAGCAGGTTTTTTTTTTTTTTTGCTTCTGAATGAATGTGACTAGAAGCATTCAAACAGAAACAACATTTCAATCAAAGCAATGTGACAAAGTCTACTTTCATACATTAAAGTGAATATTTCAATAAATATTTGTTATTAATATTGAATAAATATTTACACAAAACAAGCTAAATTACTAATGTGAAAAAATGGAGCATGTTGTGATCTTGAAATGTGAGGACAGAATAAATGAGACATCGGATTAATTTAATCTAATTTACATTTATATGAACCTTCTTTGTGACCAATTATTCATATAATCTCTCACAAGTCCACAGGAGGCCAAAATCCTTCAAAGCCCGTGAAAATAAGTTTCCACAAAACCGACTGCTGCTAACAGCATGTTTGTTTTGTGAAATGGTTACGCTGTTATATTTATTGTATTATGCTTGCAAAATAATTTAGGTTTATTTTGGTGTTCTTAACATAGTTGTTCAGAATGTATAATCCGCTAATTGCTACGTTGATTAATGAATAAAAGGCTTGAAATGAACTTTGAAGCTCATCAGCCGCTGCAGCTGGATGCTTTCCAAATGGAATAACCAATCAGTATTATTACTAACCAAAACACTGCCAGTTCCGATGCCACAAAATTACAGCCGCGTATAAACTGCAACTAAATCAAGTTATTTATACTGTGGCACTTCCATAGTGACACTGTGTGAGCAATTTTTATTAATGTTAAACTTTACTAATAATTTTATAATAATTTATAATAATTACTTTAATTTTATAATAATTAATGAATAAGCTGATAAAATAAACACAAATCATGGGGATTTACTGTTTTATTTGCACCAATGGTTCGGGTTTTATCCTTGAGCCACATTACACTTTGTACATTTGATTAAGGAATCTGTATTTTTTCCCCCTCTCTCTTTTCCTGAACTAAAAGATAAACATTAGAAAATATAACCTTTATAGAAATTTTGAGGTACAAACCAAAAGATATTCTGGTGGCCAAAAGGATTAAGACAAAAGTGAAGCTCAATGTTTTAATGACAATCTTGCTGTTTTTTTTTTTGTTTGTTTTTTAATAATGACAATAAAGATAATGAGAATAATTTATTTTATTCAATTACAACGATCAATGTTTAGTATGAGGTCCTCAATTCTTCAAAGCCTGCTTAATCCGGCTAGGTATAGAGTCAAAAAGACATCTTTGGTGTCACACACTCAATCCATGCTAGAAATTTGCCACAAAAGGTCATAATTCTCTTGAGAATTAGCTAGTTTTTAACATTTCTGTGCAGAAATGGACACCTATCTGTTCCATCGATTAACTAAGCCAGTGAATTCAGCCAGATAGCTGAGAAATCACAAGTGACATCACCTGTTTTCTCTGACATGAAAAACTAAAATACTGTATGTTGTCTTAATACTTTTGGCCACGATTGTATATTTGCTAGCATTAGATTTATTATGAGCAATACATATATAATATAATGCATGCCCATTTTTTTAATAACTTCCACAAGGTTTTGCACCAAAGTGTCTTCACAACTAAGGGAGTTACCTGCCATTGTCCAATTTTACCAGCATTTTATTAGTTTCTAGGTGCTAATTTGGAGGTCTGAACTCTAAAAAAAAAACAAAAAAAAACATAGAAATCATATGGGACAGATAAACCAATATAATCGAATTTAAAGCGAATTTAAATTTGACTTGATGCAGGAGGCTTCAGAAAAAGGCTTTGGGCATGATCTCCCTTTAGCAATGCACCCTCATAATTTCCTCCACCTACAGTAACTGGGTGAAAGCTGGGTCACACCGCTCTGATGTTATGCCTGAATGCCGTCCCGTTTCACAATCCCCCCCTGACACTTGAGAAAAACCCATGATTTGTAATTTGTTAAGCCAGAGCGTATGAGTAACAACCCAATGTAATCATTTGACTGAAAAACAAACATGCAAGATGGATGTGCATGAGTCACTGGCAAGAGTTTTCTTGTGTGTTGTGAAGGTAGAAGTATGATGAAGGAGGTGGTGTGGAGAGAGAAGTGAAATGAGAGGGCTGGATTAGAAGTCGTAGTGAAGGACACCGAATCTCAACTCATTCAGCCTGGTGATTAGCATAGCTCCTCACTGGATCAATAACCTCATTGAGTCAGTCTGTCTCCTGAATCAGGAGTGATGGCAGCACAGTGCAGTCTCTCCTTTGTAACTCTATTCACATGGCAACTGTTCATTTGCCACATATTCTCCCCCTTTACTACATCCCTTTGTTTCTGTTTGCACCCTTTACTACATACTTGTAGCTGTGAAGAAAATAATCCAAAAAGTTAGTTCATCAGATTACCAGAACATGTTCTATTAATTGCCTTTTAAAGTAGCAAATTCAACCTGAAGTGTGAAATGTGAATGACTGAGGAGCGTACTTTTTTTTTTCAAAAGGCTTGAATTCGTTTAAAGAAAACTCTTTGGGCAAGACGAGGAACTGCTTATGTTACCGTATACCCATAGCATGACTTTATCAGCCCTTAACTAAACCTAATTTAACAAGAATATATAAACTTGGTCAAGCACCACACACACACACACAAAATCCTACATTTGAGACAAATCAATGAAGCGAAGAAACTTTAAGAAAAGAAAAACACCAGATCCATGAAGCACTGAGGAAAGACGTGAAACTTTGATGACAAGGACTTTTTTGTCATGGAGGAGGCTTAAGTTTAAAATATTCAGGGTGTCTCTAAAAGGGGGATTGACCACTGACCTGATCCCTAGAGCACTTCGGGTTCTGGGGTTAATAGGGGATAAAGATTAGCTTCATTCGTGTCCCATCAACATACCCTCCAATCCCAAATCAGCCACACAATGACACCTGCCAATAGGGACAGAGCCCGGCTCCTTTGATATCCCTCATCTTCTTTGCTCCAAGTGGTCAGAGCAAAGCTCCGTGGAGGTTACACTCCTCCACGCTGGGGAAAGGAAAGAGCTCTCAAAGAGTCATTTGGGAAGGAGATGACAGGCACTCTACCAGAACATGAAATCAGTTTTCAAAGGCAAGCGTGAGCAAAGCAGTCCATTGGAACAGCCGTCTTCAAACTTGAGCGAGATACGTTTAATTGAGGCAGATTTCACAAAGTGTGTGCTTACCCAGTGTAAAGTCAGGGGGCAATTATACTTTTGTTCTTGCCCTGATGAGAGTACCTCAGTTCCAAAAGAGCTTTCTATCTTTAAAGATTTAACTGGATACTTAGCAGCTTGAAAAATCAATATTCAAATTTCTTGAAGTTGTGAACGGGAAAACTGGGTCCCTCTAAGACGTGCGGGGTGATGACTCACGGGATTTGATTTCCAGCCGAGCCATTCAACCTCATAGCAAACTTTAATCATATCTGTAGCTTGCAAAATGCAGAGCTGTGGAGCATGATAGCCACACCGGTATGTATTTCTTCCGTTACAAAGACCACAGGATTACCACAAGACTGCTTTAATCATGTTGGCCAAAAACTGGCCACTATAGTCTGTTAGAACTTTCAAACAGGCAATAAAATCATGGCTCCAATATTCAATACCGATTATGGATGCAGAGGTAAACTTTAAACTTCTGGTGGTTTCACCACATGACCAGTTTAAGGAATAACTACACCACAGGAACCTGCTGTTTTTCGCGATTGCTCTTAAAGCCAATAATCCATAACTGTAAGTCATGTTAAGAATGTTATCAACACAATATAGCTGTAAAATATAACATACAATATAAATTTTTTGCAAGTAGTATGTCTGTTTAATTATTTTCTCAAGAAAGAAAATTTAATAATCACAAGAACAGAACTTACTTTAAAATTTCTATGCATATTTCTCAACTTAAAGTACCCAATATCTTCCTTTGCTGTGTCCAATGACTGACCTCCCACATAGAATCTCATCATGTTCAGGATGGGTCCATGCTTTCCCTCATTTTCATTGTCTGGCAATGTGTATATTGCTGTAGGAAGCTATATGTCTAATGACGAACCCACGGCTGTCCATTAATGAGCAAGTGAGGAAATTCCTTACACTTCATCTGCACTGACTTGGTGACAAATTGCTGCTGTTACTGGGGTCTGCAAGAGAGGACCAGAGGATGTGCTACGGCTGCTCCCAGACACAATGTACAATTGAATGAGCTCATTTTGCCATTAACATTAAACACTTGCAGAGCTAGTGGTGTTTTGAGAGTTTTTAAGAATTTAGACGAGACAAATGGAATGCATGCAGACATTGTTTTGTTCAACTGCACATCGTCAGAGATACTCTCTGGCTTAAAAAAGATGGAAACTTCAAGACTAGATGATGGGTCATGCAAATAATCACAATAAAAAGCATGTTTACTCACCACGTCTGCCTTGGCTTCAGAGTACTCGGCTTGTGCAATGTGCAACTGCCATACCAGATCCTGTCCTGAAACAGAAAAACACAAGAGGAAATTCATATACAAACATGTAAACGGTTTACTTGCACCAAAGAACGGTTTCCACATTGTTAATCATTTCTTTTGTACACACTCATTAGGTTATATTTATGTGGCTGTTTGTTTTTGCTTTTTGGAAAAGGCTACATTTAATTCCCACAGTTGAATGGATTAAAATAAAGACAGGCATGAAAACAAGACACCAGATGTGATAACTTGTACCATTTAGTGATATTTACAGTATTTTGCATCAGTCCTGTGTGTGCACCGGTGTCCTCCTTTTAATTGCTTAGGCTTAAATGTTAATCGTCACTGAGAGAAGAACAAGACAGAGTTCTGCAAACTTACCCTGAGGGAAAAATGTATAATAGATGTCCGTCTTTGGAGGGGCAGGTCCAGGTACACAGAGGAACTGTCAAAAGAAATGGTAAATATAACTTACAATATAAATATAGTGAGAGAATGCTACAGTACTGTGAAAAGGGCTTGAACCACCCAGAATTTCCTTGTATTTTTTTCTTAAGGAGCAGTTCTCCAGGCTTCCTGAAGGAAAGAAGTGAGGCTCTCATTGCGAGGCCAGTACCTGACCAATTTCAGAGGAATGTTTTTAATTTGTTAAGCTACACAGTGACCTTTGAATCATTCAAGCATAAAAAAATATCTAACTTGAGGAATAAACCAGTGAGAAACAGGTGCAGATGATGACAGATAATCAGACTGGTGATTAGTATACTGGTGATGCTGAGTGGTTGGAACAGATGAGGGGGGAAATAAGGTTGCTGCTGAGGTTGTTACATAAACTGTGAGCACTATAAGCACTTGCAGCCTGTTACAGTAAAAAAAACTGTTTACTTTAAATACAGAACTGGGTTTAATATGAAGAAATGAGAGGTGGTTCAAGACATATATTAAACCTGTTTGCTAAAACTTTCTGCTAAACATTTTATTATAAAAAGTTATATTTATAAAACTTTTTTTTTTTTTTACCTGGGTTCCACTAATGTAAAAGAATATGCTTTGCCCTATAAAGAGCAATACAATACCTATAAAGTCAAGTAATGCACCAGACCAGCTGTACACAAAATGCTGTCAGATTTAATGACACTGACAGATCAGTACAAATAAGGTGTCATGTTATAACATATGCCTGTCATTTGTTCAGACATTTGCACACAGACTTGTAACACAGAACACATAAACGTAGATGTTTTCTTAACCAAGTGGCCCAGATATCCATGCCATTTTGTTTTTCAGAATTCCATCGACCCTGTAGGCAACCAGCGACTGCTAGATCCTGTGGAATGTGCTTTCGGCAACTGTACAAAGACACAGGAGAGCACTGCTGCAAACAAAAACTGCCAAGTGCCATTACAGTGACTGGCTGAGTTCAGAGACCTCTACTGAGAAACACTATTAAGGATTATTGAAAGAATAGACTTGCATCCATCTATACTTGTGGTTCAGCTGTATATTTTGAGAGACACAAATATTCATATTATATATATATATATATATATATATATATATATATATTAAGTATTTTTT
>JAQMYJ010000004.1:10943896-10957833 GCA_030014305.1 Clarias laeviceps
CACACACACACACACACACACACACACACACACACACACACACACACACACACACACACACACACACACACAAATTCCTACTGATTACATCGGTTCTCTACCATTTGGATGGTCTCTCTCTCTCTCTCTCTCTCTCTCTCTGGTGCAGTGCTTTTGGGAAATGCAGCCCTGGTCTCTCACACACTGCTTGCGAAGTCTCACTCTTATTATATGTGTGTGCCATTACTGCTTGAGATCACCTGGGCCAAATTTTCATTTCAGTTCAATTCAATTATATTTTAAGGGGATTTAAAAAATTTTAACAAATTTTTATGTAAATTTGTTCCTAATGAGCAAGTCACAGATGGCGCTGGGATCGAATTTGTATATAAGCACATTTAATACTGTGCAATGTAATACTGTTAACATTCTTGGACAATATAAATATGCTTTACAAAATGTGACTTCAAATATGATTCACACATTCATCATCAGTAACCATTTTATCCTGGTAAGGCTGAATGAACAGCCTTTCCTGAGAACAATATTAGATGAGAGTACACTGATGGCAGAACACCACACTCACGGCTATTCATTTATGCCACTGATTACCTACATGCAATTTAGAGCATACACTTTAATGACTGGAATTTTTTGGGAGGTGGATGGAAAGTGGAAAGCCCAAAAGAAGATCATGCAGTTGTGAGGAGAACATATAAAACATCACACATAACTCGCCACCTAAGCTAAGGACTGATCCAGTGACAATCTTATGAAAAAAAAAAAGATTGTTACTCATCGCATATTTAATTTGGCCTTAGTGACCTTCTACAGGCTATATCTCATGTTGTTATTGACAATCCAATTATGACACAATAGTAAAGTGCATACAAATATGGTTCTATATAATGTTATTTATTATAATTGCAAAAACGTTTCTGGACATTGCACATTTGCACATACATTTTCTTATAGTTTCAACTATTTATTTCTTATTTCTTGTTAATTGTTTTTAAGGTCACGAGCGGTCTTTTTAAGCATTTCACTGCATATCGTACTGTGTATGACTGTGTATGTGACAAATAAAATTAGAATTTGAAAAAAAAACATGATGGTGAATATTATAGACATAATGTTTCATTGCCGTATATTCATTTAAAATTTAAAGATAGCCATCCTTAATGTATAATATAACTGGAAGTGTGATTCTGGGTATGGGTTGTGCATAGTGTGTTAAGCAGAAAGTTGAGGGATTTGAAGGAAGGAAGAACAAGATCCTTAGCTGAATGTTGTGAAACTCAGAAGTTCTCTTCATGTTCAACTCTTCCTCCTGAGATATATCCCCCACCTCTTCTCCTCTTCAAAGACCAAATCGGTACTCTATTTTTAGAAGAAATGTTTTTTCCCCTATTTTTGTTCCTCTTTTCCAACTCCCACTCTCTTGATACCCACAGGCAACAGTTAAACTCATTGCTGACTTTCTCTCTTAACATCACAAGGAAACCACTTCCATGTATTTCAAGGCATCAAAGCATGTGCACCTCAAAAGTTGCTTGATGCCACAAGGAGTGCTCTGTATTCTACCTGAACATTCAGATCCAAGAGTAGAAGTGCATTTGTGTTTATCAAATCCTGCAGTTTTGAACACACACACACACACACACACACACACACACACACACACACACACACACACACACACACACACACACACACACACATCTTTGGACCTCATGTTGACAGTGAACAGCTACCAAACGCAAGTGCAAAGCTCAGAAAAACTTCCAGGCCTTTTATTTGCTTGATTAGTCATGGAGGAACAAGAGAACAGACCACACCTGGGCATGCAACTGCTTGTCAGCCATTTCTTCCATTATTTATGAGCCCCCCCAAAATAGTCCTTCTGTGACTTTCTGACACAGTATTGTCAAACCCCTTGATTAAAAGCTGAATGTCTTGACTTTGCTTGCATATTGAGTGTTTCATTTTAAATCTGATGTAGTGGTGTACAGAGGCCGAATGACAATGGCCCCTGGAGATAAAACGAGTCCTTTAAAAATAAAAGTCAAATCACAAACATTATTGAAACATGCTGCAAAAACAAAATCATATACAAATGTCAAAGCACATGATTAAATCAATTGCTGCTAATATTTACTACACAACTTTATTATACTAAATAACGTTTTAATAACTTAAAAACAGTTAATTTATTTTTATTTTTCTCCTAGCAAATTTTTGCGTCTTTCTCTTTTTGCTTGTGACTTGCCTTTTGTATATATTTTTGGATTTGCGGTGTTTTTCTTTTGCATGTGATTTGACATTTTTGTGTTTTTGGTTATGCAGCATTTTTGTTTTTTGAATGTGCTATGATTTTTGTATCTGTTTTTGGATTTGCAGTGTGTTTTCATAATGTTTGTGCTTTGTCTTTTGTATGCATTTTTGTATTTGCAGCACGTTTCTGTAATGTTTATACTTTCATTTTGTATGCGCTTTGTCCCTAGGGGCCACCGTAATTTAGTAACATACAGTCATTTTCTCATCTAAGTAAAATACCTAATCTACTGTAGCACTTGACCTCTCCTACATGACTGAAAAAGGTCAATTGGAATAATTACTATGTGACTGTATTTGGTCAACAGGCTGAAAGACGGAACAGACGACGAGCAGCTCAGTTGGCCTACTTGCAAGACTATTTCTCTCATAGGAAGACAAACATCCAACTAGGACAACCTTCACATCAAGAAAAATCAATAAAAGATGTAAATGTGGAACTGCCCATGCCACAGAATGATATTCCAGTGATGACAGGTACCTCTAGTTCACTTCAAGTATGCAGCAGAAAAGAACACAATGGCCATATGTTATCTATCCTACCTGACCAGCAGATTCCTTTTCTTCCCCTGGACTGTGATAGAAACATCTCATCTCCATCTCTTTCTCATGTAAACACTGCTAAGATCATCAGTAGAGCAAAGCGAGATGTTCTTGAGAAAGAATCAACAGAGTTGACAAATGATGCCTGGAAAGCTTTCCCTAATGGCACAGATAGTTTAGACAACCACAACAATGCTTTGGACCAAAATAGCTTGCTTTGCATTGTAGGATTCAGTGGTTCTCAAACCCCAAACACAAAGTTCGATGCTTCCGATACAGAGGACAAGATATTATCATTGTGGAACGACCAGGAGTCTGCAATGAGCAGTGGGAATGGGTCACATCAGTGCTTTAATACAGTGGAAACTCAAGAGCCTGATTCTGTTAAACAAGCTCATGACTCTAGTCATATGAGTAAGGTGTTGATTTATCATGGAGCAGAATCAATCTGGTGCCAATTAAAGCCTAGTGTCACTGAGGCCCCACAGGATAGACACACATTTAGTGAAAGACCTTTTTGTGAAAATGAGCCCATGCCATTAACCAAACCAGGGGGGGTAGCCCATGCTGACGATGCCACAGATTCACTGAAGTCCAAACCTGGAGATGGAGTATTGGTTGAAGAATATACAAGCAGTAAATCATTCTTAGTCAAAGAATTGAAGGTGAAAGAGGACATATACGCAATAGTTGAAGACACATTGACATTTCCCAGAATCAAGCACAAACCTTTTACAGACAGCAGGGAGTTTTTGGAAAGACAGCATATAGATGAAAGCAGAGAACCAAAGATAAAGAAAGAGCATATGAGGAAAGAAAATGAGAACACATCTCAAACCAAAAGAATTTCTTGGAGTGAGTGTTCTGAAAAGGATTTAATGGTGCTAGAAAGCAGATTACAGGAGGGTGATGAGGAAGTATCCGATCTAAAAGAATTGGCCAAAAGTGTGGTGTGTGATGAAGGTGAACCACATAAACAGACTGTATGTTTTGATAGGGGAAAAGTGTGGTGTGAGTTAGGAAAAATGTTATTCTCTGACTCCAGTGAGAGGCAAGGAGAAGAAATTTCTTCGGTAGAAAATAAAGTTGATAGAGAATGTGAAAATGGTTTAAAGGCTGAGGTTCAGGGTATATGTGAAAGGCAGAGTGAGGGTGATAACTACATAAACAAGGAACTACACAAACTTCAAAGTTCCACTGAAGCCTGCCTATGTACACCCAGTGTATGTATAACCAGCCACACCAGTATTCTGCCAGTATTTCAGGAAAACCCTTTTCCTGCCCATCACAAAAGTATTGAGGATGAGGAGACTCTGATGGATAGTGTACCTCAGGACCTCCAGGATCCAGTGGGGACTCAGTTTGCAAATGCCATCTCCAGGACGGCTTCTTACTCAGTGGGCAAAATCTCTAGCTGGCTGCTGGTGTTCTGGGCCAAAATGTCTAATCTAAGCTACATCACTGCGGCCTTCGTGTGCGCCATCCTGTTCGTGATCTTTGTAACTACATATTTGCACGACCTCCCAGTTTGCCAGGTCATTTACCTGTTGTCTGCATGCTGGTGGTGTAGACGGGGCTTGACAAAGCACGTGACCACTGCCGACAGTGTGGACTGACACCAGTAAGGGAAATGTTTCACTTTAAGGGCCCAACACCACATGTACCAGAGCTGCATTTCTTTCGTCTTGGATGTTGCTTTTCTAAATAAAATAATTTGATGCTCATTTCCGAAGGGCAGCTTCTACCATTTTGTGAAGATGTTGAACATCAGCACTTCAATATTTGAGACTTGGAGATAAAACCAAGTCAATGTAGCATCTCTGTTTGTTCTGATCATATGCATTTTTTTTTTTTTTTTAGATTTTCAATAGTCAGGCTAACATAAGGTACATTGGAAATTTTTAACATTGAGTTTAATTCCAATGACATTTATTTGCATCAAAAAATGTAGTGGTGATATTCAGTGTGTGAATTCTGTAGATCTAGTAAAAGTTTCTAAACGTGAACCAGCACTGATGACCTGTACAATCAAAAAGCATTAATAATTAATAATTTGACTTAAGACAGCACGTTGGGCCAGAAAATAGCAGAACATAATCTAGAGGATATTTCTCTGGGCCAATTAATGAACTGACAACTGACCAGTGTTTGTTTTAAAAAGCCAACAAATAAATCATTGTTTAAAGATGATTAGGCAAAAATGTGTTTATTATACCTTATAATTAGGAAAATCTGTTCTGAGTCAATGGTGGTACTAAAACGTGTTAAGATGTGTATATTTACAGTAGCTGCTGAATGGTCAAGAATTAAAAGTTAAAGGTTTGAAAAATATGTTATTTAACCAGGCCTTTCTAAATTTAAATAAAAACAATTATAATGTCAATAACCATTATCACTTCAAGCTGTTTTAATTTTGCACTGCTGAATTTGACCGAGGTTGGCTTTAAGAATTCCATTTTCATATTAACAAATAATTTAATACCCATAATTTTCTTTCAATATAGGTATGATTTGTTTCATACCTTCCTAAGCAAAGGGCAGGGGTGTCTCGGTGGTTAAGGGGTTGGACTGCTGGCCAGGACTGGTTCTGACACTGTCGGGTCGCCACTGTTGGACCCTTTAGTAAGGTCCTTCACCCCCAAGCTCTGATACAATCGGGTGTTGAGCAGGCAACGCGACCCTGTAAATAACTGCCACAGAAACAGCGGGTGTATATCCGTCGCCCAATGTGCTGGGCGACTTTCCATCCCTCCTCTCTAAGCAAGCATGTACTGTATATGTATCTAAATCTACATGCAACCATGTATTAGAATGCATTTAGGCCCTGTTAGACACATACCGAGTAAAAGGTCTGAATGTTCTTCCCCTGATAGCTGCTACTTGTTTATACACAAATGTCATGGACATGACATTTCCTGCAACATCCACCATGTGACTCAAAACTAGGGCCAACCCTGGAAGCAGAGAGTCAGATAGAGCGAGACCTGATCTCAGTCATGTACGGTAGTCAGAAATTTAATTCTCACATGTAACCCGAGACTGGGCCGCACATGACAGGCAGTGCTGTGGAGTGTATCTGCTTGTTATCCTCAAACAATGGACTACATGCTTGTTATATTTATATGTACATGCATTAGAATACCAATGTGCATCACATGATTTACTTGCATGTTTGTGCATTGCTCACACAGTACGTTTTGTGTTACAAAGGGTGAAGTTCATGTGTGTGTGGTGTGTGTGTGTGTGTGTGAGAGAGAGACAGAGAGAGAGAGAAAATAGAGCTTCTTGTTGACTGACACTGCAGTCACCTGATCCATTCCTGTGTGCCTCTGACCTTTTGGAGGGCTGGCAGGCTGGAGCACAAACTGAAGTCTCTCATCAAGAAGCACTTTCAGAAATCCTGGCTTGCAATGGGTTCAAAGACTCCGTGAGGGTCACATTCAAGTCTGTGCACCCAATGACGGAAAACTTTCAAGAGCTGAATCAGTCCGTTGAATATAAAAAAATCAACTTGGAGGGAGAATGTTTAACTGCAGTGTTTTATAAATGGAAGGTGAAATAAAAATGAAGCAATAACCATGAAGTGATAAATAATATTGATTAAGCCAACGTTTTATTGAGCGGGCAAGAATTATCAGCCTCAATCAATCCACTGTAAACTTGCATAGCTAACGATAAATCTTTAGGTGTCAAATCAATACTACAATATCAATATTGTTGTGCTGAGAAGTAAATCGACAGAAATTATAATAGATAACAAAATCTGAATCAAAGATTAATTTCAGTCATGAATAATAATAATAATAATAATAATAATAATTGTTATTATTATTATTATTATTATTATTATTATTATTATAAAAAGGGTCCAGTTTTCAAGTTAAGTCAGTCTTAACCTGGAGAAAAAATGTGTTCAATGTGTCCTTGTTCTAGTATTTAACTGTGATCTATGTTGTAGAATACACCTGGGAAACTCAGTCCTGACCAGGAACACTATTCATGATCGATAAAAATGTGTCAAAGAGAGACCTTAGAGAGTTTTTCACAAGATCCACACTGGTGGATCTTTTAGTGTTAAAAATACATGAAAACCTCATGTTCTATAAAGTCTTATGGACACTAGAATGTGCACTAGAATGGAAAGTCAATAATATTCGGTTTCAAAGTCTCTTATATATAAACTCCTTTCTACTGTACAAGGCAATTTAGATCCCATGAAAATGTGGCATGACTCAGTTTCATTCTCCCCCTGTATCAGCACATATGCAGGTGCGTACCAATCCTTCTCCACCACATTTGTTGACCTTCATGAGCTTTTAAATATCAGAGGCAGGTGTGCATTATGTTTATTTTTCGGCTGCCCGTGTTAGGGGCCACCACAGCAGATCATCAACTCTGCATATTTTATTTGGCACAAGTTTTAGGCCAGATTAACTCCCTGGCAGAACACTCCCAATTTTTTCCAAGTTTGGACCACACTGAGACTTGTGTATCACTGTGGCCTTTCTTCCCCTCTCAGGCAATCAAAACCTAGCAAGCATGAATAAGAGACGATAATCAATATTAAAGTAGTTCTTTGTACTATAGAATATATCGCTGTCAGTCTCTAAAAGGATGTGCTGATACATTTATGGCATTTGTTCGATGGTATTATGAAGACAGACTCAAGTGTCCAGCATTTCAAAGCTCTAATGAGTATGCTGAAATGTGATAGCAATCCTTAGCCTAATCATACTGGCATATACCCCAGATATTCCTCAGCAAAAAGAGAGAGGGGTCTGATTATAGAGCTGTATCATAGCCATCATGTGAGAGATATTTTGGAGGTGAGAATGGTTAGAAAGACTTGGCCATGCCACACTTGGTAACTGAAATCATTAATATTTACAGATGTAAGACGAGAGGTGTTAAAAGCGCTCAGGTTCAGTTCAGTTCAGCCAGCCTTTATTCGTCACACATACATTACTGCACAGTGAAATTCTTTATTCTTCGTATATCCCAGCTTCTTGTTAGTAGGCAGGGGCCGATCTTCCAATCCGTAACTCAGAGCCTTAACACACTGAGCCACCACTGCCCCCTTAATCATGCCAAGGATAAAGGGTGTCAATCATGACCTCAGAGAATCACGAGTTCCTGCTATTCAGCTTTGGGAAGGGTTTTAAGGCCATTTTGAGACATTTTGACATTTACTATTCTCACTGAGAAGGATTCTTTACAAATGGAGAGACTCCAAGACAGTTGCCAAACTTCCCCAGGAGAGTCTCAGAGGATTCAGTCCAAGGCCAAACTGATTAATGTGCAGAGACATTAATAAAAACTTAAGAACTACATAATGTAACCTACAGGCCGTTGTAAGCACATCTTTATATTTATATGTCTTTCATGGCTTTCATGGAAGGGTGGCTAGGAAAAAGCTCTTTCTCTGCAAAAATAAAGTGGAGCATAACTTGGAGGTTTGCGAAAAACTGCATCTGAACAAAGCACACAAGTTCTGAAAAAATATGTTTTTGGACCAATGAGAAGAATGTTGGAATGGAAAAGTCCAGACCTTAACTCCACTGAGATGCTTTGGTGGGATCTTATGAGGGCTGTGCATAAACGAATGTCCTCAAACATCAATGGACTGGCGCAATCGTGTGTAGAACAGTCAGCACAGTTTCTCCAAAATTATGTGACAGACTGATAAGCTTATACAGAAAGATTTTATAAACTTAAAGTTCATGTTATTGTGTCTAAAGATGATTCTATATGAATTATTGAACTTTTTTCCCCTCTGAGGTTTTTGATTTGTTTATAGAAGTTGGTCAGAACAACTTTTGCACAATTGTTATTATGGCCTTCATAAAGGAAAAAAAAGATTGTACTTTTGTCACCATGACTATATACTCTTATGCCTCAGCAGGTCACTAAGCACATACAAGAGACACACTACAAGCAAAACAAGTTTCAGCTTGCTAGTGTAACCTTAGTCAGAATAAACTCTGGACAATTCAGGCCATTTGTTTTCTTCTTGTTTTTGCTTAGAATACCACATAATATAGTTCATTATCTATGCCTTGTATCGTTTATGTATATAGAATGTTATACTGTACATTACAAAAGACAAAAATATCTAACCATGTACTGAATCTAAAAAAAAAAAAAAAAAAAAAATGGGTCAGACTTCACCAGCTGGCAAAAACTAATTCTGCCACCAGATGGGAGTATAACTGTAGTTTTTATCTCAGTTCTTGGGGTAATAAAAAGGGGTCTTTTGAGGCATACTGTATGACTTCAGAATGACTTTGTTTAAATAGATGTTGCTGGTGTCTAGTTTCTTTTTTTTTGTTGCAATATATAGTAATTTAATAAATGTAGTAATAAATATACAAATAAATACAACATGCATTTATGCATAAAGCTGTGTTTAACACATGAGGGCACTGTATATATATTATATATTTTATTTTATTTATGAGGGCACTGTATATCCCTTTGAGCTTCCTCCAGATTGCGCGCGCACATACACACACACACACACACAGAGGGGGAGAGAGGGGGGCGGACTGTGTGTCTCTGTGCATGTTCACACACAGAAACTAGGTCATAATTTGGACATCCCAGGAGGCTCATGCATCATTAGTGAATGTCCAGTGCTTTTGAAGACAAATCTCTCTCTCTCTCTCTCTCTCTCACACACACACACACACCACAAAGTTTCACTTTAGCACCTTCCAACAGTCTCCAGCAGATCTGATTCGTGCATGTGTGGGCATGAAATCTTACCTCATCCCACAATGGCTGGTACAAAATCTCAGTGTATGTATAGCCAAGGCAAGTTTATATTTACAGCATTTTATAGTGTTTGTCATATACAAGTCACAATGCACTTATACATGGGAATGGATGAAACATACAGAACAGAATAGGACAGGATATATAAAACAGGATAAATAAATACAACCCCGGTTTCCAAAAAGTTGGGACAGTATGGAAATTGGTAACGAAAACAAAAAGGAATCATCTACAGTATAAACTCTCTTCACTTTGTACTCTATTGAAAACACAACAACAACACATTTTTTGATGATTTATCCTGTGAATTTAATTGTTTGTTGAAAATGCTGCAACATCCTCATGTTGGCGTGGCCAATTTAAGATTAATAACAATGTGAAGATTTTCCAAAACTCCATTTTCAATGGTGTTGTGTGGACAGGGGAAACAAAGATTTTGGCTTGTTGTAATGTCACCTTGTGTGCTGATGATGTCATTGTCTGTGTTTCTTGTATTCTCCTTGATTTGATGTCAGCTTTGTTTATGAGGCTATTTTGTGCAATGGTGACTTAGTAAACAAGTGACTGTGTTAATGTTGCTTACTGGACTTTTTACATGTGTGTACATAAATGCGTAGTTACTCACACATTAACAAATGTTAACGAACAGAGGTGCGTGAATTTACGAAGGTCGCTGCTGCTACATACAAAACTCTGAAGACACAGATCCTGCAGACGGCGTTTTTGGACGAGACCCGTTGGGCTTCTACAAAACGCAACTGGTTATGATGTTTTGTCTAGACTTCTGATTGGCCCCCTGTTGATTAGGGATGCTCCTAACAGCACTTAACAGGGCATCTTGCGTTTTCATGTGGACAAAGATATTTTTAAGGAGTAGGTCTTGTGGACAGAATTACTGTATAAAAAAAAAAACAAATGGAAAATCTCTGTTTTTAAAAAGCCGACTATGTGTGGACATGGCCTAAAAGAAAGACCTTCTAGAGCAAGCATGTGGCGAGGCTCACCAATTTGCCAAGAGATGCGACAACAAATTTTCCAATACCTTTAGGGTAAAATTCCCTAATATCAGTACGCAATATAATCAAGAAGTTAAAGGAAACATGTCAAAGGGCAGGACAACAAAACACTTCTGAATATGCGTGATTTTCGATATCTCAGACATCATTTTCATAAAAGCTGCTTTGTTTCTGTAGTGGATTTCATAATGTGGGCTCTGGTAAACCTTTGTCCATTAACATTTAAAAAAGAAAAATTAGGGCTTAAGGAATCAATAAGGTCGAAGACGTCTCTGGGATCTGCCTCATCTGAGATGGACAATGGCATGCAGGAAACATGTTTTGTGGTCTAACGAGTCAACATTTCAAATATTTTTTATTTGTGTGCCAGTGCCTGTGGCATGGGTAAATTATCTGTGTGGGCACCATTAATGCAGAAAAATCTGTTTGTTTTGGAGCAACATATGCTGCCATCCAAACACCATCTTTTTTTCAGAGACATCCCTGTATTTTTCAGCAGGACAACGCCAAATCACATTCTGCTCAGATTATACATGCACGACTGCTAAAAAACAGAGTACAGGTACTAGACTGGACTGCCTGCTCTAGCTGAGAATGTTGGTGCATTATGAAATGCATAATATGGCAACAAAGACCTGTTACAATTGCATAGCTGAAGACCTACATTACGGAAGAATAGGGGAAACTCCTGCTAGCTAAACTTGAACAACTGGTGCCCAAATGCTTAAAAAATATTAATTAACTGAAATGTTGATGGCTCACATTGGTAAATAGACAACATTTACAACTTTTTTTTTAGGATGTTGCAGATGCCAGATTTGAAGTGAATGTGTATTTTCAACAAATAATTAAATTCACATGGTAAATAATAAAATAATGAGTTGTTCAAGAGTTTTCAAAATAGTACAAGGTGAAGAGGCTTTACAGATGACTCCTTTTTGGTTTTATTGCCAATTTTCAAACTGTCCCAAGTTTTTTGGAATTGCGGTTGTAACAACATATAAAAAAATACATGAGGGTATGAAATATGATTTCTGCTCCACACAGACTCTCCACCGATGTCACACAAGGCTCAGTACTTGGTCTGGCTTCTGTTCTCCCTTCATACCTGGTCTCTTGGTAATGTCATATCTCCACATGGCTTTTCATACCATTATTATGCAGATGACACTCAACGCATTTCTGGAAGACATCTCACCCAGGATGGCACCCTGGATGGTGATTCATTCAGCTGTCAGGATCTTATGATCATCCTGGACACACTTCAGTGTTGCTCTTTCAGTCAATAAGGACTGCAACCTTGGGGTAACTCTGGACAATCAACTGTCCTTTTCCCCTTTACATTAACCTTACTCACTGTTGCTGATTTCTTCTTTATAACATTAAAATAACTTGTCAATTTCTCTCCACACAAGCTATTCATGTGCTTGTAATGCAATGTGCTTGTAATACTCATGTGGAGTAATGCAATTCACTCCTGGCAGGTCTGCTTCTGTCCACCATTCGTCCTCTGCAACTGATCCAGAATGTAGCTGCACGACTTGTTCCCTTTCAAAAGCTACACTCGATGCTGCGTGAAAACGCTATGGGAACGCTCTCTGTGTGATCGGTTGTTGATGCATGTGTGTCAAATACACCAAAATATTTTTGCCATATACAGTATAACCTCGGTCAGGTGACGTCAGTTGATTAGGTGCACCTGGAGGTAATAAATAGGCATGAACCGGAAACATCCTCAGCTCTTTTTATCTTCAAGGACTGCATCGTTGTGTGCGTGTGCACTTTTTTAAAAAGAAAGCGAAAATAGAAAGTGTCTTATTACTCACCAGAAAGATGGCAGAGTTAGACAGGAGTCCGTCCCTCCGCGTAGAAGAATATCTCGCTGAGGGCAATCTCCACGCTTTCTGTGTTCAGTGTTTGGGGGAAGAGCACGCTATCCTCGGGCTTGAGGGAGCAGGTGAGTACCGCGATTTCTCCCTATTAAAGTCCCTCGCGCTCGGCTTGCCGTCTTTAAAATGAAACCACGAGCCGCGGCACATTTTTCGCGTGCAAATCTGTCGGAAGCGCACAAGACGGAATCTTCCTTTTCTCTCGCTCTCTCGCCGGATCATGACCCTTTAAAAAATAAAATTTTATATATAATAAAATAAAAGGTTTCTGTCGGGTGACCGGAGCAGGGGACTCAACGATGGCCCCTCCCCTTCTTGGTAAACTCCATGATGAGTTAACCCCTTCATGGAATAAGCTGTATTTATCCCGTGTTTTCGTGCTATTGACATTGATTTGCTCGAATGTCGTTCATGTGAAAAGCGCGGTTTTTATGATGATGCCCCCGATTGAAGAGACACTTGCAGGCTATGTCTCTCCTTGGAGCTTATCCTCCCTGAAAAAAATAAAAAATCCACACTCCACCAAGCCGTGTAGACTAATATCTTCGTTGGTGGGAAAAGCTTTTCCAGGCAGCAGGTCAGGCTGGTGTTGCCCAGCAGACAATGGCTTTCCAGGCATACCAGGCTGACCTACTGAGAGAGCTGAGCACTGGCGGGTCTATCGATGACACGGCGTTTGCGGAGCTACGCCGAACCACAGATTATTTCTCCGTGCCACCAAGCAGACGGCCCGTGCTATCGGCCATTCCATGGCTGCCATGGTCGCCACGGAGAGACAGCTGTGGCCTAATCTCATGGACATCAAGGACAGGGATTGCATCTTCCTCCTTGATGCCCCCATCTCGCCTCCCGGCCTTTTTGGCGAAGCCGTAAACACCACCGCCACTAGGTTCGGAAGGCGAAGCTAGGTTTGTGAGGCTTCTCCCCCGCCGTGCTCAGGGGTCGGAACTGTCGGCCACCCAGTTCTGACCAGGTTCGGTTCTCGCCAGGCATGAAGCGCAAAAGGAGAGTGTGGCGAGCCAAGCACCCCCTCGTAGAGATTGGGACGGGACTCGCCGTGCTTCGCAGTCCGCCTCAAGGAGGCCAGACCTGAGGAGTATCATCTCCTCTAAAAAGTGAGTCCTGAGGCTTACGTGCCCAGGACCATGGGGGTGTCTCCCCCCAAGGAGGGGCGCGTAAAATATAGACTCCTTCCTGGCAAAGGAGGCCGTGGTTCAATCTCCGCCACCACTGGTGTTTCGGGGAGCAGAGGTCTCCAGCGAAATGTTAGGCGTTCGGTTCCTTCCTGCCATGTTTTCAGGATGCCGAACATCTAAACCCCCCCTCCCCCATCTAGCCGAAGTGTCAACATTTGTGCACCTTTTAGAGAAGCCGGCAGCGGGGAACCTACTGCCAGGTATGT
>JAQMYJ010000004.1:10979071-10996613 GCA_030014305.1 Clarias laeviceps
GGCTGTTGTGTGTGATTGTGTGTGTGTGTGTGTGTGTGTGTGTGTGTGTGTGTGTGTGTGTGTGTGTGTGTGTGTGTGAGACCAGTGATGGATTGGCACCCTGTCCAGTGTGTGCCCCGCCACATGCTCTAAGTTACCTGGCTCCAGGCCTCCAGCGACCCTGCATACAGGATAAAGCGGTATAGACGAAGCATGAGTGAGTAAGTGAGTGACAAATGGAAAGTGGAACTGGGATTGGTGATGAAAATGTAAATGTGAGGTGGTCTAAAATAATGAGATTTCTGGACAATCTTTGAGTTTTTACCTATATGTATATATTTTTGGACTGTGACAAACTTTAACACCTTAACCCTAAAACATGTTTATGTGTCAACAAAATTCAATTATGTAGAATATATTTATTAACCTTCTAAATTTGTTGTAAATATGATTCCATATGATCTGATGAAGGTATTTAATTGTTAGCTCACCAGAAAAATGTGCTTTCCTTATTCAAGGAACATTATACTTTGGTCATCCATAAAAATGGATATACAGTATTGTAAGTTTACAGGACTCAGTTATGGTATATGGTATAAATACTAGCTGTTACATTATCAGTGATGCAAATTAACAAGTTAACAATGATAGAATTTTTAAGCGCTAAATTGAGAAATTTAGTCAACAAACCAACATTGAATGAATTGCTAAATTATTAACTCAGCATTCATGAAATAATTAATGATCAGTTGAGTCAAGAGCAGCAATGAGAGTCTGGATCCTTGTATAAATGTGTGTAATTATTACATGTGTAAAAGATAGTGCCCCCCTCTTTTAATTCGTTTTTTTCCTTGTATAAAAATACAAGAAAAATCATCTACTCATAGCAGGTATCAGTATTAGGCAAATACATCCTCAGATGAACAACAACATTGATTTTTTTTTCACTGTGCCATTATTTATTTAACTATGTGGGTCATACTAAGTACCCCTTACTGCATCCACAGGATTTAAGAGGGTAAGTTGTAGCCAGGTGCTGCTAATCATCAGCTGTTAATTAATTGATCATCAGCAGGTGTGGAGATCTCTATAAAAACAGTGGTGTTGGCAGTTGGTCTGAAACGTTCAGGTGTGTGTTAAGGCACTGCCAACAGAGAAAGGCATAATACATGGTCTTAGAGAAGCATTTGGAGTTCAACATTTAATAGTGAGAAAGATTATTTACAAGTGAAAAGCATTTAAGGCAGTTGCCAATCTTTGCAGAAGTGGATGTCCAAGCTCATTCATCCCAAGATCAGACTGTGCAATGCTCAGAGAAATCCAAAGGAGAAAAAAAGGAGAAGGATTCTGGAACAATGTCCTATGGACAGAGGAGTCCAAGTGGAGTTGTTTGGATTTAATGCTCAGCGCAATGTTTGCGCAATGAAAACCAAACTGAATTTCAGCAGAAACATCTCATACACTCTGTCAAGCACGGCAGAGGAGGGGCATGATTTGTGCTTGTCTTTGCCAACAGGACCTGGGCACATTGTAATCATTGAGTTAACCATGAACTCCTCTGTATACCAGAGTATTTTAGAGTCAAATGTGAGCCCATCTGTCCAACAGCTGAAACAGGACAATAATCCAAAGCAAATCACCAGCAAATCTACATCAGAATGTCTGAAAAAGACTCAAGGTTTTGAAATGGCTTAGACGAAGTCCAGATCTCAACCCAATTGAAATGCTATGGCAGGGCCTTAAAAGAGCAGTGCATTTAAACGAATACCCAAAAGCCAACCCAAAAAGTAACTGAAACAATTTTGTAAAGAAAAATGGACCAAAATGATGTGAAAGACTGAAAGTTATACAGGAAACAATACTTCGATTCAAGTTATTGCTGCTAATGGTGGATTTACAAGCTATTGAATCAGAGGGGCACTTGATACTGCCAACCTTTTTCTTTTTGTCTTCATTTTTAGTTAAATAAACAATGGCAGGGTCAAAAAAACTTGTTAAATATGTTATTGTTCATCTAAGGTTGTATTTGCTTAATACTAAGACCTGCTAAGATCAGATGTATTTTATTATATTTGACACAAAAACCCAGAGAATTATAAAAGAGGATACTAACTTTTGTACAAGTAATAAGTAATTACTTTTAGTAATTACCGAAATGAATTTAACTATTTAATGAAATAATTTTCACAGACAATCTCTAGATAGCTAATAGCTACTTTAATGCCCTGACAATCCATTGGTTGCACTGGACAAATCCACTGGTCTGAAAATCCACTGATCTCACACCAGTCTCAAGCCACCTACTAGACTACAGATATAGATAGAACATGTAAAACTCCACACAGTCAGTAACACAATCTAAGGATCAAACCCAGGTGCAGTGAGGGTTCAATGCTACTCACTGTACCACCCTAGACTGAATACTGTTAGAATCAGAAGACTAAATAATGTTTAATGGTGGTGCCAGATAAACTACATATTAAATGATAATTTAATAATAATAATAATTGAAAGACTTTACTACACATCTTTGACAAAGATTATTACAATCATGAACCATAAGATTTGTGTAATTTGCAACATAGAATCCCATGCGCAGTATTTGCTCTTATAGAAGGAATCTTCCAAGAACATTAATTTCTATGGGATATCACTTATTCTATACACTGCATTGCAACCTGCACTACTCTATCCAGTTGTGGCTTTTAGGGAATTATGTCTGACTTTCAGTTACTCGATATATTCAATTCAATTAAATTCAATTCAATTCAATTCAATTCAATTCAATTTTGTTTGTATAGCGCTTTTAACAATTGTCATTGTCGCAAAGCAGCTTTACACAAACATTATGGAAGTTTGTATGAAATGTGATTGCGTGTGTATCAAAACAATTATGTATATCAGGCAGCATAATGGCATACTTGGTTTAGCATTGTCGCCTTGCAACTCCAGGGTCCGGGTTGGATTCCCAACCAGGTTCGATTACTGCCTCCGAGTTTGCATGTTTTCCCCATACTTGGTGGGTTTCCTTCGGGTACTCCGGTTTCCTCCCACAGTTCAAAGACATGCGGATTAGGCTAAATGGCGCTCCCAAATTGCCCATAGTGAGTGTGTATATGTGTGAATGCCCTGCGATGGATTGGCACCCTGTGCCTCATGACCTAAGTCTCCTGGGATAGGCTTCAGACCTCCTGAGAACCTAAATACAGGATTAAGCGGTATCGACGATACAGTAAGTAAGTGAGTTGTATATATCAGTATCACATTTGCAATTATGCTGTTGTACTGACTATTCAGTTTAACACTCTTGTTTGTGTGATATTGCTTAATTGTTGCAGGGAGAGAAATTCACTTGTTAATGTTTATCTATGTATCTATCCATGTTTTTAAACTGTATTTTAATGGTTAATGCTATAATGATATCGCTTTCGATTGGCCTAAGAAAGGCACAAGTACTGTAGTTGCTCCTCACCATACCATTTGTATCACCTAATGTTGCTCGTAATTTTCCAGCATAGTCTGAAGGCACTGCAGCAACTGAGCCTGGGAGGACAGCCATTTCAAATTTGCTGTTCTCAGGCCTTTTTGTTATAACATCCTTTAATGGATGTCACAGCATTTACCATACAATGTAGCCAACAAGCTGTTCAGTAGATGCAGAATCAATAGCCATGTTGGGAAAATCTATGTAAACCCGGTGTACAAAATCATGTTGTATAGATTAAGTTCCGAGCTGACAAACAAATGAAGCAATGTCACACCTATAATTCACCAGCACTGTTTGCATAATTCTTTTCATCCTGAGCCTGTCTGGCAGCTAGCAACACTCTGTCCATTAAAAACAGAGCCTGCAGTAAGTGAAATCAATTACACAATGAACGTGTCAAGAAGAGAAAAAGACAGGAAACAGTGCATCATATTCACTCAACTGTGTGACTTTAAATTAATGTCTGAAGACTTCTCCACTGTCCTCATGAGGCGGACAGGATTATGTTATTAAATCCAGGGGATTACTTTTTCTGTAAGTGTGGCCCAGTATGACAAAACCCCATTAAAGTCACACAAGAGCACGGACAGCTGGTCATTCGTTGCATGCTTTAGAAGGCTGTTGCTTAATGGTTAGCGTTAGGATTTTGTCTTTGTCTTACATTTTCCCTTGATGGTGTTAAATTTGACAACTCCTTCTTTGTTCCCCCTTTTTCCTCCTCACTCAATTTATTTGAATTAAATTCTAATTTTATTTGTCACATACACAGTATGATATGCAGTGAAATGCTTATACGACTGCCCATAACCTAAAAATAAGGGTTTCTATGTGAGAATGAATTGCACTAGTAAAATTAAATAGAAAAGAATATTCAAATAGAGAAGTAAGAATAAGAAATAAAAGAAAGGTAGACAAATATAGAAAACTGTAAGTTGAAAAATTTACAATATGTTGAAATAGAAGTGTATAAGTCATACAAGATAAATTACAGATATGTACAAACATAAGAAGAACAATGTCCAAGGTCCCTATGGTGTGCAACATGTAAGCAAAGTGCAAACCTGCATAAATATGCAACATGATGAGTAGTATAGCATCCTGACTTCCTGGTAGCAGGAATATACAGTGTTTTATTGTGTGAGCGGACAAAAGAAACAGTGACGGATCCTGTATGATGTAAACACCGAAAATCCGGACGCTGTCCTCTCTCTCCACTGGGCTCTCATTGATGATGGTGGTCTGGCAGTTCCTCTCATGCTTTGTTCATTGGTCCACTATCAACTCCTTTGTCTTGCTGACATCGGAAATACTTCCTATGGTTTATTCCCCTCTCAATGGTTTTCCCAGAACATTCCATAGAACATGCAAATTGTCTCATCATTTCTACTTAACTGTAAGGTTTCTTGAACAAGCATGTTGATGCATATAATGTACAGCAGTTAACAAAGTGGGGTCTGGGGGCCCCCAGGGGTCCCTAAGTGTTGCTTTATCAGATTTATTTATTTATGTGATGGTGGTAGGGATAACAATAAATTAATATCATAAGTAATGTTAGGAATTGTTTTTATGATTATGATTCTAACTCCATGAATGGATATGATAAGGATTATGGAATACAAAAGGTTTAGTAACTTGATATTATAATATGACATGAAAAAAATATATATGTAAATCCTATCCTAGTTGTTCTTTAAATTATATTGCTCCTTGAATATTTTTGATGTTCCTGATGGCAAACAAATTATAAGCATACATTGGGGTGTTTTAGTCCAATTTACGATGCAATTGATTTCTGACAAATTCAAAGGACCAAAAACCATAGTGAGAACTTGACTTCTTTCTTTCTTTTGCCAGACTGACATCCTTGTTATTTTCAAAGCTCTCCCGCAATGACCCAAATTCTGTAGCGCTATTGACTCTACTTCTGTATCTTGCTGAATCCGACAAATTTTTATGTAAACACTGGATTATCTTCAGTCCTGGTAGCATAACCTAGTCTGTCAATCATAGTCACATCATGAAATAAAATGAGCAGAAGCATTAGAATTACTACTGCCTTGTTGGTTGCCCCTTAGGCTATAGTGTGAAAATTGCAGGATAATTGCATAAAAAAAAAAGGGAAATATGCCAAAAGGTTTTTTACTCAATTAAGAGTGCTTGTGTGCAGTGGACCATAGAGATAAAGGACAAGGCTGAGCATGAATGTCTTTATATTTGATATAACATGTGAAACAATCAGATATACAAAGAGAATATGCTACTTGTACACATGTCTATAAGCACAAAAAGTGTATCAGAATGTGTATGTTTAGCTCCATTTGTCTATTTGCATTGCTAAAAAACATTCAAAGGAATGTATTTTTCCTTATGAATTGAGAAACCACTTTATTAGATATACCTTTATGTTCATGCAACTACTATATATCCAAGCAGCAACAAAAATCTAAAATCTGAATAGGGAAACATGGCACTGTTGTTTGGCAGGCTGTTTTTCTATATTTCACAAACTGCTGATCTCTAGGCATTTTCAAGGACAACATCTTTGCACAGAGTGGTGAAAAAAAAAAAGTACAAATGTACCTACTGAAGCTTTTAACAAGTGTTTTCCTGACTTCCATGCACTGTGTTGCTTCAACATGGAAAATTTAGAAATTGTGATGCTGGTCTGTAAGTGCATCTCTAGACTTAACTCATATATATTATATTTAAATGAACTTTATCAGTGTTTTCTACATTTAAAAGGACTTGTCACATGAGAAGCCACTTTAAAGATGAGTTAATAGGAGCATGAGATCAAAGACCTTTGGACTGATTGTTGTAAACAGCGTACACATTGTTGTACCACAACATATTGTTTTCAACTGATTTCAACAGATCAAAGTACACACCACACAGGTCCAAGTTTTTTGTTCAATCCTGAGCTGTGCAGAATTTCACAATGGTCTCACCGTGAACATGGAGCTTTTCTCAGATTCGTTCTTCTGTCAAAAAACATGTTGGTATAAGAATTTGCTATACTAAATTGTAAATAGGTACTGTATGGGAACCTCCAATGGACTGTGGTCCTATCAGAGTGAATTCTTCTAAATTGTGTCCCCTGCTTCTAGGATAAGCTCTGTATACACTGTCAACCTGAAGATGGATGAATGAATGAATGAATGAATCAATCAATCAATCAATATAAATGCAGCTATGAAGTACAGCTTTTTCTCTTGCAAAGAAAATCAATCATAAAAAAAGAGTGCAAGTTAAATTGGATCTCTAACCTCTTATTTCTTGTTTTGAACTCGGAAATTCATAGATATCATCAGCTCTTGGCAGTAACAAGCTGAGATAATCTGATGTTTTGACACATTGACAAATGTCAGCTGAATATTTAAGCAAAGCCACACTGATATAAAAATGTAGGAAATTTTACATCTTAACAGACATCTCTCATCACTTCTGGTTTATGCTACACTGGTGACAAAAACAGATTCTCTCGTTTTTACCTAAAATCATTAATGTTTTATTAAAAGCACAACGTATGCAGAAAGGGTGCAGAAATGACAGTTATAAAGTCAGAGCTGTCATATAAAACAAAGCACAACAATTAAGTGAATAATTTCAGTGGAAAGAAAGAGGCATTTAGAAAGCTGACTCATCAGAGAACTCAAAACCCTTGATGCTAAACACATGACTCAGCATAATATTCATTTTTAGTAACTGTTTTAGTTGGAGACATTCATTACTTTTTAGTACAGCAGAGAGATTATTATTATTATTATTATTATTATTATTATTATTATTATTATCTCAGATAAAGACGTATCTTCATAGCTGTAGCCTTGGCCCATTTCTCCCAACCATGACAAATTTTAATCTAATGGATTTATTAAATTTTTTATTTGCTTTCTCGTTTGCATCTTCTAATTTTCATCCTGTAGATTCTTGTTGCTAAGGTTGGCCAGTCACTGAGAGAATCCAAATGTCCCTATCATGCTTCACCAGGCTGTCAGCTGGAGCATGGGGCTCGCATACACATTTGCACACCGAGTGAATCTTCATGTTGTAAAAGCAGTTTGCATGACAACAAAGCAAACAGAAGCACAAAAAGATCTATTTCAAGCACAGTTTATTAACTTTTATCATTTCATTAATATAGATAAAACTGGTCACAGACATCATGGGTGTTCCACAGGACAATAATTACCACCTCGAGTCCTAGCCACCTTTTATAATGCATTAGTTGGTAAGACCGCTGGTGGAAGGCAGAAGACCTAAAAAATCTCTTGTCTTGAACATAGCATTGATTTAACTAAACTCTGCAATTACCAGCTGTGTGATCAACAGCACCATTAATTCCCCAGACTGGCAAGTAAAGATGGCTTGTCTGCAGAAAATGCATGGAAACATGTTTATAGTTTTAAACTTGCTTCTAGGCCTGTTAAAGTAATTCTGTTTTATTAATGAATAAATTATAGAACAACTGATACATACATTAGTTTGGATGTCACTTTTTGGGCTTATTTGTGTTTTTATATTACAACCCTGAAATTAGCTCTACTCAGCCAGAACATAACTAGCCAGCCGCTATTATAATAAAGGATAATTTGTTCTTTTACACAGGTTATAATAATATCCTTGGCACATATTTCTTACATAAGCACACTTCCATATTAAAACAAATACTGTTTTCATCTCATTTAGAATTTCAATTACTAGTTTAAAAATCTTAATAGATGCAACATGCAATACTGATAGATGCACCATTTTCCAGATGTATATATTACGAGTTAATTTGCAACCCTCACCAGTTTGATGGCTGCAGCCAGAAAAGTGTGCAAAGAATATCTGAAATTCTGTTTGCTGTGGGCAAAGTGTCAGAGGCTAAGATGAATGCTTCACTATTCAAGCCACGTTCACTTTTGACTTGGTAAGATTTTTACACAATCTCAATAATTTCACTTAAAAGTAATTTTTCTGCACTTCTCCCACCATATCTTACCGAGCAAACCATGAGGCAATAGTTATCTCACTATCTGCCTGTACATATTTCATTTGGAATTTTGAATATGGCTGACACAAGATTATTATGCCACAGAGATGATTATTATTTGTCTAAAAATCTGTATACGTTACTAAAACATGGAAACCTCAAAATATATAAGCTGACATTAAAGAAATAATAATAGTAATAAGGAAAAACACCTACTTATACAGTATGTACAGTAACTGTTAACACACCAGCTATTACTATCTTTGGTTGACTTGCTTTTACATTTGTTCTGCTTTTAGACTGCACATAATTAAATAAATCACATAATTTTTTTTCGTTTACTGTGAAAAACAAAATAGTAAAATCTTTATACACTAATCTCAAGCACAAAAAAAAATGGCAGCATTCAATTTAAAACAATTAAGGTAATGGTTAACATTAAATACTGCCAATCTGAACCAACATAATCTAACTGAAGCCATCTTTAACTTTGATGCAGTTAGAATTTTTTAAAGATATGATTTAAAATATTTTACCTTGTTATCCATTTTTATCTCACTAAAATGTAGTACATTGCAATACTGTTTTTGCATTCATTGACTGAAACAGATGATAATATTTCCAGGATAGCATTCTTGCATCTAAGAAATATTGCCAAGATAAGCAATATACAGCATTGTCACTAAACAATGCAGAAAAATGAACTCATGCTTCTGTACATGAACAAGCACTAGTTAGTTCAGAATGTAGCAGTGAAGGTGCTCACTAGAACCAGAAGATACGAGCACATAACCCCTATCCACTGCATTGGCTCCCAGTGAAATTTCACATAGATTTTTAAATCCTATTTTTGACGTTTAAAGCATTAAATGTTCTCACACTGCAGTATCTGAGTGACCTGCTAGTGTCTTAAGATCTGCCACATCTACTTCAATCAAAGGATGCAGGCTGCTTGTAAGTACCACGTATTACGAAAACCATAGCAGAGGGCAGAACATTTTCTTATAAAACCCCCAAGGTTATAGAAGCATGTTTGTGAATAGATTTGC
The DNA here is from genome assembly GCA_030014305.1 of Clarias laeviceps. NCBI lineage: Eukaryota > Metazoa > Chordata > Actinopteri > Siluriformes > Clariidae > Clarias > Clarias laeviceps. The sequence goes on from JAQMYJ010000004.1 coordinate 10,988,565, forward strand.
CATAGGTAAAGGAGCAGATCTGGGGGATTCATGGACATAGAGTATTATAGTGAACTGATATGTTTAGATGCTGTCTTCCCCACTCTCATCTCATCTGATCACTCTGGTTTGTTGATTGTGAAGCAACATCCCAGGGAGCCCTCATGTCTGTGTTTCCTTCTGACTCTCCCTTTTAGTTATGCTGTCATAGTTATTTCTGCTGGATTCTCCACTAAATATACATTCACTTTATAGATTATGTGGCACTTGTCCATCTTCTCTTCTCTTCTTTTCTTTTTCTCCCTATCTCTCTCTCTGTTGAGCTACATATGCCGCTCCTGAGCTGTCAGTGATGCCCTCTGGACCTGTCTGACTCATCCTGGAGCTCGTCTCGTCGCATGGATGCCCCGTGTGGTCTGCTTGGGATCCTTGTGGTGACTGGGAACAGTTCCACTTTACCATGAAGAAGGTCCTGTATAGTTCAGGACTGGAATTTCTTACAGTCTACCTGTGCCTCCAACAACTCAAACTGAACTCCATATTAACTTAGACATAATCGGTTATATTGAACTTTCAGCAGCCTAACCCACAGTATGACTGCAAAACGATTCCTGCTATATGTTTCACCCACATAAAGATGGGTTCCGTGTTGAGTCTGGTTCCTCTTAAAGTTTTTTCCTATTGCCATTTCAGGGATTTTTCCCCGTTTCCATCGTTGTCCTCAGCTCATCAGGGACAATCTAATAATTTTGATTCATACAGTACACATTTTTTCACATTTCATATATATTTCCATAATTGTCTTTTGATTCTGTAAAGCTGAGATGTGACAATGACCATTGTTAAAAGTGCTGTACAAATAATAAAATTTTAGTTAATTGAGATGTGTTAAAAACTTCAACAGTTACACAAATGCAAATACACAAATCAAAATTTGTGCCACTATATAACAAGCAATTAGACATTCAGATCTTTTAAATGAATGACTGCAGCCTTGGTCAAGGTCTTAAATTTGAAGTTTCAAAATACAACACTCTGGTAAAAGCTGCAGAAAACCCATAATTTAAACTAAATGTACAATATGTACAAATATTCACTCGCACGGGGCCTGGAGCCTATCCCAGGAGGCTTAGGGCATGAGGCGGGGTATACCCTGGACAGGGTGCCAATCCATCGCAGGGCACACACACATACACTCACACTATGGGCACTTTGGGAACGCCAATTAGCCTAATCTGCAGGTCTTTGGGAGGAAACTAGTGTTAACCACACCACCATGCCTCAATAACAACGTTAAATTTTTTTATTGAATGCAGTGATAATACTTTTTAAGTTTGCACTGAAATCATGGTCTTGTCCTAAGCACAAAGAACATGAAGCCAGCACTAAGTGATTAATAAAATGACATAAATAATAAAATATATAACAAAAGATTTTAAATTAATAAAATAATTTAAAAAATGTGTATCACATCCAGCATATGAATCTAACCTACAAGGATACAGAATACAAAGTGTATTCTTTGTGAAGGATACAAAGGTACACGAGGCACCGGTTCACCAAAACTGGACATTTAAGGACTACTGTCTTCAAATGACCTCTTGTAGAAATCCATCAGCCAAAGCTTTGCGCAATCAGCTTCAAGGTCAAAAGTCTGTCATGTTTGAACAGCTTCTATTTCAGGATTTTCTAAACAGCAATCACTGTTCCGTCTCTCAAAACTCTTAGCAACCTTATTATCACAATGGAGTGTCCATTCTCATCTGGAGGAGAGGTGCGCTGAGGCTCGGCAAAGGTACAGAATCATCATTTTGAGAGCAAAGCATTCTGAGCCACTCCACGTCAAGATATCAAGCCAAAGTAATTGCTGCAAGTGAGCCAGCAGAATTGCCCGTGGATAAATAGGTCACTTAATAGGCTGTTTACTGCGCAGTCGGACATGATACATGAGAGCAGGAGAGACCAGAGAAAGTCAGGTCGACTGGAGCAAAATGCAATGCCGGGAACATACTGTGGAAACATCTATCTCAACTCCAAAGCAATACCAATAGAGAGTGATAATATATTGCAGAAAATGCAATCGTACTCTGTGTATTTGTAGGACTAAGCTCATTTAAATGACCATAAAATCCATCAACTTTCAGTGGCTACGAGCTGCCAAAGGCAGAGATTTCTAGTTAGATATTATATTTATTTACTTGAATTGTGATGAATTTGTATGTAGAATATGAATTTAGAAAGCCACTAAAGTGTGCCCGCAGTGTCTGGATAACATAAATGGGGCTTTGGAGTAAAGCAACAGTGATCTGAGTTGATTATTGGTTATGCCACATAGGTCTTAAACAGACTCTTCCCTTCATGTTTTTATCTTGGCTGTGAACTCAAAGTGAGGGCAAGCATAGGAAGTGAGGCTGAAGTCAGAGTCGCCATGGAAACAGTGAAACCACTGAAATGTTACCCTCACTCTAACCCGCACCATTTCTCTAAGCATAAATAATATTCTGGCTAAGTGTTCAGGCAGAAACCATGATACAAACATTAGCTCTGTCACATTATGATGGCATATTGTTTCTTGACTTAATCTAACACAATAATTACCTTAAATGGAGAACTAAGTAAAACATTATGGCTATTTTCCAGTGGTTTAGGGCAAATATGCCCTACATGACCATTTTTTTTTATAAATGATTGCATGACAAAAACATCTGTGCAGCTGGTCACTGGGGATTTCATGTAGGCTTTTTATTTCCTCCTACAGACCGCTTGGGATGAGAATTGAGTACTGATAAGAGTGCCATGCTTTTACATGAAAAGGTTCAAAACAGTAAATATGGCAAGACACAGCAAGCATCGATGACACCGTTTTCAGCATCTGTCTCAAAATGGCCTTCTGCCTGAGTGACCTCCTTCATCTAGACAACTATGGCTATAGTAACCAAGAACTAAATTCATCTTATCAAATGAATCTAAAAAGAGACTCTGCTGCACCTCAAATAATAAAAATATCCCAAATATAAGTTATATTAATTAATCTTCATTGTTATGAGATTGTGGTGGAACCAGTATATTTTTAATGTTTCCTGATATATAAATATCCAGTTTTTTCTTAGCTCATTTTGCATAGCCAACCCACCATTCTTTGGGATCCTGCAAGTTTGTGAGGTAGGAGAAAAATTACTAGGGCCTTTACTGTGGACCTAGTAAGTATTCGCTGGACCACCATCCTGCCCAGGTTTGTTCTGTTGGCACATATTTTTTCTTTTCAAATAAATAAATGATAAAAACGTGTTTACTTGCCAATAAAGTGAGTTATATATATAGACTTAATAATAATAATGCTATATTTGGTGCTTTTAATCATATTAGATTTGCATAAGCGATTTAGTTTGGTTCATATTTAGTTTGGCTTTTCTGCGAGATGTGGTCTTGCATCACCTGCTATCTCCTGCAAGACTACTTTTGCTGTTCTATAAGGGAAATGCAAAAAATATACATTATTTAGGACATAAAAAGATTAAATGTCAAGATAAAGAGGGCAGCATGGAATGTGGCTAAATTTGCGAACATGCCAGCCAGGAGACATAATGATGAAGTGTATGATTGTGCTATTCACACACCATGATGACATTTTAAAATAGTAAAGGGATGTAGCTACATATGATGCAGTGTCAGCACTAGAATCTGTTCTTCTCAGGCATCTGTGTGTTAAGTGCTGCATTCAATCTGCATGATTTTTTTTCCAATGCACCATTACGCTTTCACTTAGTACATCTCATACTCTCAGTGCCTGAAGCCCTTCTCTCAATCTACATCCACTTCGCTGATGCACTGTGATACTGTTGTCAATAACGGACACTCGTTTTTATTACTTTATTTCAAGGTGGAGAAAAAGTCCAGCAATAACCATGCAGGCACTGGCCCGTGAAATAGTTTTGTTCTTTACTACACAGATATTGCTCAAAGGGTCTCTCTCTCTCTCTCTCTCTCTCTCTCCATCTTGGTCTCTCCCTCTCTCAGGGGGGGAGCAGTCAAAGAAAAGTAGCACAGCCGTTACTGTGCAATTTATCTTTGTTAGAAAAAAAAAGAGCACAAGACCGAACACAAACAAAAACAAGAAAATAAAGTGGTTTGGGCTTACGACCATTGATCATAAATTCCATTAAGATTTGACACTGCACCAGATTGGTAGTGGGACAGTGGTGTGTCTTTTACCAGGTGGAGACATACAACAAGGACAGTGAGAGAGAAAGAAAGAAGAAGAAGAAGAAGAAATGAATTTCATAATGATGTAATCACAATATTTTACAGTAAACAGATTTCTATTTCACTGGCATAAAACTGTTATGCCATGATAGCAAACAATATCTGTTTGCTACAAGTGGCATCTCAGAGCCTGAGTAGATAATTATTATGTGTAGCAGCAGTACAACAAAGATGCAAAAAAAGAGAAAAAACTCTTTGCATGTCTACCTTGAAGCCATTTCTTCATTTCTTATTTGTTTATAACATTCAGAAAAAAGTACAAAAGCTACAAAACAATCCACTTTTCATATGAATTCTCACAAACGTTCTGAAGGTTTGGTACAAGGCAGCAACAGTGTCTAAAGTTAATTTTAACTGCTCTTATCTAAAAAAAATGTTTCAATGCATAATTATTCTCAGAAAAAGAGTATATTTGACCTTTTCAAACACACTAAAGACACCAATTAACATTATTTGAAATACAAAATCTATAACGCAAGGCTATGCTGCACAAACAGGACACATCTTAGGAGGAGAGCCACTGCTCCTCTGAACTGAGAGGAGTCAGTTGAGGTGATTCTCACATTTGCCTGGGAAATGTACAATAATTCATTCAGGAAGATATCCAACCCTGTCCCTCTCCTATTCAAGACCACAGAGCCCCGAGACAACAGTAGGCAGTATCAATGAATGTAACAGTAGACGGCACCATTATCAACTTTTATGTCATACTGTGAAGTAATAATATATGTGCCGAAACACTGCGAGGAGCGGCAGCGAGTTGACCACACGATCCACTCGCAGGTAATGGTAGCACATGGGCATCACCGCGGGTACTCTCCAGTTCCAAATAAATCAATTTCACTTCCAGGTTGCTACTAGGGAAAGGAATCACCAGGTAACACCTGATACGATATCATCACTATACCTAGCTGATGATTCGATTTGTAGTGTGATTTCTGTAAATATCAGGATTTTTAATCCCACCCCCAGATCTTGTTGCACACAAAAGAATCCCCCGTCTGTGGGGAATATGTAAAAGTTCAAGGGTCTGGATAATCATGCAAACCTCTATGTATGTGTGCACTGTTAGTTGTTATACAAAGATACTTGATTATATGATTATTATTATGATCTATATTGTGAAAGTGTGCAACATTAGCAACAAATAAATAAATATATAATAAAAATATAAATATATCAGACATTATTAAAGAGTATTACTATATCCATCATGTACCATTTATTCCTCGATTACCTGGAAAGGTTCAGCTCATTAATCTAAACAAAGAATATAAAGAAATGAGAACCTCTGTCCAGCAGGTCAGGACAGTGGCATTAATCTCCTCTGGTGTGTGTTGTGCATTTGAATCAGCTCTTTAGCAGTGGGCTCACATTTTAGACACACTGATAATCCCTGCACCAGCATGCTGTGCAAAGAGGGCTATAAATGAGCAGGACAGCAGCGGACAGGGCAGATACCAAGGTCAGTGTTTTACTTTAGCTGGTATACTCTAATTAAATCACAGGATCCTGCATCGAACACTAACAGAGGGACCCCTACTCTGCCATAAGCCAATTAAATTTATGGCACAAGGTGAAATGTAACTCGGCACGTCAGCCAGTGAAACATGGCCCGTCTGGCGCAGGTTCAGAAAGCTCTATATAACTTCACCAAACAGAAGATAGAGTTGCCTGGAGAAGTAAATAATCTAAATAAGATCCTGTCTGTATCTCATTCCCATGCATTCTGCTTAGAAATAAACCTTGGAAAGTCTCACACTAACAGTATATGTCTATCATCCAGAAAGTAAATTCAATATTATTTCATTTAAGATCTAACTACTATGTCCTGCTATAACTAGCCAACATGAGAAGTGTGTCCTTTAAATATTTATATAATCTCAGTGTTGCCATAAAAAAGGCATAGTCAGGTCAGTGTATATCATTGTGGTTTTGCTACATAATATAATTAAGCAATGTCACAGGTGAGGGAGTGCTGTTATGCTGAATATCAGCACGGCTGTGACCACAGTCAAAGGCATGAGACTGCAACCTGAGTGCAGTAGATATCACAATTATGCTGATACTCAGTACAACAGCACAAATGTCGATTGTGACATTGCGTTTATAAAACAGTTCTACAAATGACATTTTTTTTTTTAATCAAAGGATTATTATTTGTTTGCTTATTTAATTAGTTATTTGGCTGCTCCAACACAAATCCTTCCACATATGGAAGAACTAGTGCAAGGGACAACCTCCAGTTCGAAAAAATGGAGCCAATGCCGAAGCGTAATTAACAATTATTAGAACCAAAGGCATCATGCCATACCATAGCATTGTCATTCAAATTTTCACAAAGTTGTCAAGTAAAATACTGTAATAATGGCAAAGGACAACAAGCTAATGATACCACTAATGTTAATCACTTATGAGTTAATCACTGATGCTAAAGACATTCTGAGGCTATTAGTAATATACACATTTATTAGTCATACTGTTGCCATGTCATGAGCTGAGATAGTTTTTTCATAATTCACAGTTGTGCATCAGCTCGTAATATCTCTGCCTGACTCCTACAAGCACGTTGGTGAGCAGTCTACTAGCCAATACTACGCAGTGCCCTCCAGTTGGAATGAACCAAATATCCTACAAATAGAGGGGTGTCTGTGTGCACCGTTCAGACTTCAAATGAGAATATAAAAATAAAGAAAGGCACATTTGACTTTAAAATTGTATTAAGAAAGCTAATTAAATAACAACTGTGAAAAAATAGAATTTAAAAGTTTATAAAGTCATTTAACCTGAAAAAACTGAATGGGCATGAGACCTGTGACTAGAACACCTATGAAGCTGAGTGATACATATATCACTCAGAATGCCTCTAGTCCAGTCAAATTGCTTGGAAAGAACTAACTGTTGTATTCTATTATCTAATCTAATCTAATCTAATCTAATCTAATCTAATCTAATATAATATAATATAATATAATATAATATAATAAAAGGTGTTTTATTGGATAGATATACTGTATGTTTCAATATGTTATGTTTTCTTTAGTCTAGACTGAAGAAGCTACTTGGATGAGTAGTGAAACGTATCTACCTAATAAGAAAGTAGTCCAGTTGACATAACTTCCAGATACCTGTGCCAATTTGTGTGCAGATAGTATGGTCCACTGTGGCAACCTCTTGATGGGAGCAGCTGAAATACCAACAATATAATATAATATAAAAACTTTCATTCAGTTGCTCCCATCAAGGGGTCGCCACAGCAGACCATCCAATCCACACACAACTTGGCAGAGGTTTTACACCAGATGCCCTTCCTCACATTTTATCCGGGCTCTGGACCACAACTGCATGTAGTGGCTGGGGAGTATGCACTGTAAAAAAAAAAAAAAAAAAAGAAAGTCCTAATTTTACAGAAAATAACTTTAAAATTTTATAGTAGTTTTCCCTTTTTAAAAAACTACATACAAATATCTGTAAAATTACATAAATGTAAATTATTAAGTCGACTGTTTTTTAAGTATTATTTCAATACTGAAAATGTTAATTTTTTTTCACATTTTTAACAGTAAAAATACCATATTATTTTTTACTGTGTTTTTTGTTTTTATAAATTATGTACAACTTTATGTAAAATTACCATAATAAATTATAATTAAATATGAAACTCATTAGATAAAGGTTAATGTCCATACAAAAAATGATTGTTTTTCTTTGTAATTTTGAGGTAAATCATATTACACTACGTTCCAAATTATTACGCAAATGATATCTTTCTCTGATTTTCATAATTAGTCAATGCAAATGACAGTC
>JAQMYJ010000004.1:10996713-11008643 GCA_030014305.1 Clarias laeviceps
ACATAATTTGACCATTAATTTTGTGACATTAAAGGGGAAGCTGAGCTTCCCTTGCAGTCTTAAAGAAATCGCCACTGGTTTGCTGGCTTTTACCGCTGAGTGGCGCTATATAAATATAGACTAAGGCCTCAGGCCTCAGTTCATTCTCTCCAGGATTAATGAGCCGCAGCTCGTCTAGAGCCTCACGTACTGTAGTTGCAAATAAAATCAAGTGAAACATTGTAATTAAACGAATTCATAATCACAGTACTAAAATTACAGTACAAATTTAGAATTTTAATTAAATTAAATATTTTTAGGATCGATTTTAAGCAACGTAAACGTTAACACAGGGAGCCTTTAGATTTTATTATGTGTAATTAGAAAAGCTATGCGTGTAGGGTTTTGTGTCATCTTATATTTTGTGATCTTTAAATTTGTAGTAGATTTATTAATTGAAATAAATGAAACTAAATGACCATAAAATTAAAACATTGTTAAGACGTGCTACTGCGCCCACAGTCGTTGTCATTCAGCCCCTGCTTGTGTTTTTGCGTTATTATAAGAATGAAATGCAATATTATGATATGATCATCATAATTTTCTATAATAAATAACTAACATTTTTCAGCTCTGATTACTGCCAGTGATAATGAAACTTGCTTACATTTTTAGATCATTCATTGGAATGTGGGAGAAGAGCTATCCAGTAGAGAGACAAGTCCTTCACTAGTAAGTATGAAGTGCAATATAAGACTACTCTGAATCTTTTCATGGTGATTTAAAAGTTAAGGCCTTCAACCTTGGATCATTTTAAGTCAATTTTTTTTACTGTGTAGAAATCCTTTCCATATTAAGAGGCCCCAGTTGAAAAGTTCTTGAGTTTCACTTTAACATATCTAGTATTAAATATGATTTTGAATATTTTGTTAATCTGTTTCTCAGGCAACTTCTTTTGAATTCAAGATCTTAATATGTTCTTTTCTTTTCTCTTCCTATCCACCCTACTGCACCAAGGATCCGTTTGTTTACTGCTCGTTTGGGAGAGGATCTTTCTTGGATACACTGGACTGTCCATTTTACCATTTTGGTATGTTTTAGATTTGTCTTACTTGCACTAAGGCATTAGGATTCTGAACTAAAAGGTACAATAGTCTAAATATTTCATTTTGTTTTTCATTTTAGGATTTTACTGTAATGCTATAAAACTGAACTTCTTTTTATTGTATTTTGTACTATACTGTGTCAAAGTTCTACAGGCTATTTTACAAATATTATAATCTTGAGTTTGTGTTAACACTTTATTGAACATGTGTGTTCATAGGAATTTATGAAAAAATGTTAAATAAGGGGTTTTGTGTTATTGCTTTATTTGAAAAATCTGTAAAATAAGTCTTTTCCTGCTAAATGTCTAATGCTTTTGCTTTATTGAAGGTGTTTTGATTGTAATAATTTTGGAAAAAAATGTAAAATAAAAAATTTTTGCTGCTACACATCTAGTGCTGTTTTAATAAATGTGTTAAATTGAATAAATTTGGGAATATGTACACTGGCCAACTCTTATTAGGCACATCCCACTGGACCAAGAACCCCGGACAGACCCAGGACCTGCTGAAGAGATAATATCTGACAGTTTGCTTGGGGAAGTCTAAGGATTCCCTAGGATGAGCTGGAAAACTGTAGCTGGGGACAGAGAAGTCTGGGCTCACAGTCTGTTGCCACTGTGACCTCCATTAGAAAAAGCAGAAGAAAATAAATGAACGAATAATTATATTCGGCTAATCGTAGTTGCCAAATTGCCCATAGTGTGTGAATGAGTGGGTGAGTGTGTGTACGTGCCCTGCGATGCCTTGTGCCTAAATCTCTTGAATTAGGCACCTTGTTACAAAGCCAAAAATTGCTTTGCTCGTCCTGTAAAGTCTGTCATTTTATTCACGCTGTTGTCCACTTATCTAAGTGGAATTTCAACATACAGTATATTACTTGTGTGTGTATATAGAATTTGTTTTGCAGTGGAGAGTTAATGCTTATCTTATCTTGCAATAAATGCTTTATAAATCTTTTCTGAAGGGCTTTTATGGTTCTGCATAGTGCTATTTAGTGATGTCCACAGAGAATGGCGTTCAAATGTCGCATAAAACCTTCTCAAAAAACTAACATTTCCTTCCCAAACATGGCGGTAACTAGAATGGAGCTCTTTCTTTTTTCTTTAATACCAGTATTCAGTCATTCAGGGCTGCTACTAAGACGAGGTACTTAATCAGACCAATAGGAACACAGGTCGGGGATAAGCAGCCAATCCTGACACGAGAGGGCGGGGTTTGTCGGAAAATGGGTGAAGAGGGGGAGGGGGAAGCGGAAGAAGGAAACGCAATAGGATCATATGACCTGCAGGAATCGCCAGCAACAGCGAGGAACATGGCGTCTGCATTGACTGTACCAGGTGTGTTCGCGGTGCTGTTTCTCTGCTTTGTGAGCATCCTGCAGCCCGTAGAGGCTTATGACGGCGGGGACGCCGTGGCTCTGCTCTTGGGGATGGCCATCACGGTGGTCGGCTTCTGCGCGTGTCTCGGCTGGTACTCACGGAGACGCAGCGGACAGTTTTGATACGACATGATGTAGGCCTACGGTCCGGAAATGTCTCTTCTTGCCTCCTGAAACCCCGCGCCAGGCTGGTCGCTTTTTCCTGAACGTGTGGCGGATATAAAGGACTCTTGACACACTGGAGTGGAGGGTCCGAGTTAGAAAAGACTGAAGTTTTATTATAACACCAAGCCGGAGAGACTGTACGCTGTGTAAAAGTCAACATGCACTTTTAGTGGACACACCGGCATCATGGCGTTCAAGCACATCTGTATGACATAAGGACCCTCCTTTACTTTGATGTACACGATTGGACTTTTTTTTTTCCTTTACCTTTTCTACCTCCTGCTATAACGTAACACATAACTGTCATTCCACTGTTATTCCCTGAAACATGTGCCCTGAATTCATTCTTCAGATTTTAAGCACTGAAAGTCTTGTTGCCCCTGCTGTTTGCACTTCAAATATATAATTTTAATATAGCGAACTATACCTGAAAAATCATTGCTTCTTGCATCTGCTTATTTTCTGTATTAAACTCTATGAATGCTCCAGAGTGGTCTGTCATTTGCATTAGATTAATATAAAATTTAATGGAACCAGTAACAACGTGCCATAAATAAACCTTCAGAGTTGTTTTGATTCTTACAGAAGAATACAGCTTACATCTGTAGTGAGGGATGATTTGCATTCATTCATATTTACCAACTGTTTTATCCCGGTCACTGGATCTGTTGTGGGGTAGGAATACATCCTGTATTTGTCAGAGTACATGCACAGATCAGATGTAGTCACAGATTCATTTCCACCTAGAGGCAGTTTAGAGTCACGAATCCACCTACTATTTTGGGAGGTGGGAGGAAACACTCAGGCATGGGGAGAACATACAAAATTCCTTACAGACAATAACCTCAGCTCAGGATTGAATTCCTGACCCTGCCCATGCTATCCCTGCTTCACCATGACACCCACTGTTTAAATTTTATTCTAAATGTAAAATAACCTCATTTTGAGAAGGTAATCATCCAGAGCTGTGTCTTGATTTTTTTTTCTTTCTTTGTGTAACCACACACTTCAAAAGAGAGGAATTTTGGGTGCCCTTATAGGTTAACTAGAAAAGCATGCATGAGTAAATTTACTGATTTATTAACATTTGTACACTCACAGTGAGGTGAAGCTTACTGTTTCAGGAACATTTTTTACATTATTTTACTATTTTAAATATATTATGTTGTATATGGAGTTATGTATATATTATACACCGGGTGGCATCAAAAGCAGTAATCATAGTAATCTATTGGTAAGGCATGTATTAAAAAAATTACACTGCAGCAAGAACCCTAAACAGAGTGCCTCTGATTTCTCAGGACTTGTGTATTTGCTGAATACAAGAAATGTTAAAAAATATTTAACAATCAAAACTGATGTTACATTCAGAGATTAATCCCCCCTTCAGTGCAGCAATTGTTCTGGCCAATTCCGGAATAAGCTACTGACTTCAGATGACCTTGAAGGATACAGTTGAATAGCATTTGGGCTGGTTCTATTCAATCTTGTGTTGTTGGATTAGAAGCAATCTTGGGTAGGAATAGTTTTGTTTAAAATTTTCATATGAGGAAAATGACTATGGATCCAGACTTTTGTACATAGGCCACCCTGTATATTTTAAATACATATGATTCTAAATGGGTGGCAGAGTGGTTAGCACTGTGACTTCGCAATTCCAGGGTCGAGGGTTTGAGTCCTGCTTTGGATATGTGTATGTGCAGTTTGCATGCTCTCCGTGTGCTTGGTGGGTTTTCTCCAGGTACTCTGGTTTTCTTCCATAATACAAAGATATGCAGATTAGCCTAATACCTATTCCCAAATTACCCATATAGGATGTGTGTGTGCCCTGAAATGGATTGGCACCCTGGACTCTGCCTTGTGCCCAAAGTCTCCTGGGAAAGCAGCAACCCTGTACCGAATAAGCAGTATAGAAGATATATGAATGATTCTAAATTGGCTGGCATAGTGGCTTTACCATCCAACCCCACTTCCCCCTCCAACCCCTGTTCAAACACATTATTATTATTATTATTATTATTATTATTATTATTCACTCCAGTAAAAATCAATCAAATTGGTTTGTGGTTGTTTTGATTAAGTAAAATCACCCCTTGGATTTAGGATTAAGAATGTGGCACGTATAAAGAATTATCTATGTCTGTTTCGTGTTTCTTCAACAAAAAAAAGATAGATAGATAGATAGATAGATAAATACTATAAGTGAATCAGTAATTATGTCTGACCTTATATAACTTAAAATCTAAACGGAGATCAACTCGAAATTACAGATCACTTATTATCTCACACTGGCCTATAAGCACATCCTTTGTCCGTCTGCGGTCTGCCTGTGTGTGTGAGAATGGGAGAAATGGACCAGTGATGCTGCCCCCCGTTGTGCAGATGTTGCCAATGGAGACGGCGCTTCTGCTGCTGCAACCGGAGACCAGACGCGGCTCCGGATCACGAAGAGCTCCAGTGCGCATGCGCCGTCTGCACCGTTTACTGTATATTCACAGTGGGGGGAATAGGGGCAGACGACAAAACCAAGCCCTTTTTTTTAAACGGCGAAGTGGAATATAATGTGTAAACAAAATCCAGGAGGCGAGGGGGTATATCAACAGGTATGTTTTTAATTAATATATATATATATATATTGTGTGTCACTCGCGGATCACATGCGGCTGAGAATGGCATCGATTCACAGGCGGCTCTAGTTACAAACTGCTTCACCTAATGGACGATGCGCTTCTGACCGACACTCGCTCGACGGAAAATAATAGAAACAGGATAGATGACTGGCACTGGGGAGGTAAAAGCAAATTTTAACCCGTCTGATGTACAGAATAGCTATTTTGCACAGGATTTCGTCGTGATTTTGTAAATATGAAGAGAAAACGAATGCCTATATATAAAAAACTCGAATAGCCTAAATAAATAAATAAACGCACAAAAAACGGGGAGATGATGATGAATAGGTCTTGCTGCTTCATCCATAATGAAAACACATCATTTGGTCCAGGGGTGTTTTCTTTCTTCGATCATCCGCTTATATTTATGGAAATGTGACTGCATGAAATAGATCCCAGATTAATAACCCAAATGCAAGATTAAAAAAATATAACACATGTATTCCACCAAAGAGACAGAACGTTCTGGATATTTTTCCACAGTCCCATATGTAGGCTGTGTTACAGGAGGCTGGAGTGCACCATCGAATGCTTCCCTGAGATGCGTTGCTGCTGTTTTTATTATTACTATTACTATTATTCCTATTAATATTCTTATTAGTCTTTATTCTCAGTGCCAGGTGACCGTCAGTGATGTTAGCACTGCCATAGCTCCCTTAGCCCTTCTCTAATTTTTAACCCGACACTCGAAGGTTGACACGGATTATTCCTGTTAAATTGAGACTAGACACCGATTCTGCAGGATCCCTGGGTGGGAGCAACAGCTTTCTGCTGCATTTCTATAAATGTTTCACTCCATCTGCGCCAGAACGGCGACCAAACCTGCACTTAATGCCTTTTGTCTCTTCTCAAGCCCTTAACATTATTTCATATTCTTCAGCCTGATCCTATGGTAATGAAGGATTTCTGTTAAACTGACATCTCCTTTTAAAAGGAATCTGATGGTTAGCAGTAATAAAGACTGTATCATGTCGGGTTAAACAACCCAACTGTGGCTCTGCACTAGATGCATACCATTACAGCTGAATTGTGACGTTCGAATAGCTAATGGAAAGAAATATATAAGAAAAAGACATTAAGTACTTATCCAAATCTGACATAAATTGATCAAAGCCATTAAAAAAGCAGCATGTTTGTTTTATGTTAGCAAATCCTGATGGGTGGATTCTCTGGGATTTTTCTAGGTGTGATGAAACAAAGGAACAAAGGATGCCTTAGAAGAGAGGCAGAGAGCGAGGCTGCAATCTGCTTCAAAGCACACCAAATGGATCTATCTCTTCTCCTTGCATCCTGGTCATGATACTTGGCTTAAAGCTTTAATCATCTTTATGATCCCTCCTCCATCTATGGCGAACTATAGCCATGCAGGGGACCACAACATCTTGCAGAATGTCTCTCCCCTCGCCACATTCCTCAAACTAACCTCCCTGGGCTTCATCATTGGCGTTGGTGTGGTGGGAAACCTTCTGATCTCCATCCTGCTGGTGAAAGACAAAAGCCTGCACCGTGCGCCCTACTACTTTTTGTTGGACCTGTGCGCCTCAGATATCCTGCGCTCAGCCATCTGCTTCCCCTTTGTATTCACCTCGGTGAAGAACGGCTCAGCGTGGACGTACGGCACCCTCACGTGCAAAGTGATTGCCTTCCTGGGTGTGCTTTCCTGCTTCCACACAGCCTTCATGCTGTTCTGTGTCAGTGTGACACGCTACCTAGCTATTGCACACCACCGCTTCTATACCAAGCGGCTGACCCTGTGGACGTGCTTGGCTGTGGTGTGCATGGTATGGACATTGTCAGTGGCCATGGCGTTTCCGCCTGTGCTGGATGTGGGCACATACTCATTCATTCGCGAGGAGGACCAGTGCACATTTCAGCACCGTTCATTCCGTGCCAACGACTCACTGGGCTTCATGCTGCTGCTTGCCCTGATTCTCCTGGCCACCCAGCTTGTCTACCTCAAGCTCATATTCTTTGTTCATGACCGACGCAAGATGAAACCAGTCCAGTTCGTGCCTGCTGTCAGTCAAAACTGGACCTTCCACGGGCCAGGGGCCAGCGGGCAAGCAGCGGCTAACTGGCTGGCTGGTTTCGGCCGAGGCCCGACGCCTCCAACCTTGCTGGGCATCCGGCAGAACGGCAACGCGGCAGGCCGGCGACGCCTTCTGGTGTTGGACGAGTTTAAAACTGAGAAGAGGATAAGCAGAATGTTTTATGTCATGACTTTCTTCTTCCTAAGTCTGTGGGGGCCCTACCTAGTGGCATGCTACTGGAGAGTGTTTGCCCGTGGCCCTGCCGTGCCAGGAGGCTATCTCACAGCAGCTGTATGGATGAGCTTTGCTCAGGCTGCTGTCAATCCCTTCATTTGCATCTTCTCCAACCGTGAGCTCAGACGATGCTTCAGCACCACGCTCCTCTACTGCAGAAAGTCCAGGTTACCCAGGGAACCCTACTGTGTTATATGAAGGCTACATTTTTGGGGTCTTGGGCAATTTTTTTGGCTTCCCCTTTGGTGGTCAGGGGTACATCCTTGTTGTATAGATCTCCTTTTCTTCATCTTCTTCAGTATAACCCCTGTACACAGCCCTGGCATCACCCTGTAGGCCTGGTGTCAAACTGTCAATCAAACAGACCTCTCGATGTGAATCAGCGTCGGATATGAAGCTTGAAGGGAATAAAATAATCAGGGAGTGGAGGAGCCCCTCCTGTGTTTATGTTCTAGTAAACAACTGCTGCGGGAATGCCGTTATAAAGCAGATAAGCAAAAAAAAAAAAAAAGAAAAAAGAAAAGAATAATCAAGAGAGAGAATAAAAAAAGAATGAAAAAAGGAATGATGGAATCAAAATGTGATTTTCATAAGGGACTTACGCCTTTGCTTTGGATAAGTTGAAGACTCACGTTGTACATGACAGAATCACTGGAATGGTTTTACGTTTTAAAGTTGCACTAAGCTAAAAAAAAGATGCTTTTTTTTCCTGATTCGCATTGCAAGGATGTCTCTTTTTTTCCCCAAACTGACATATGAATGCTTTCTTTTGCAACAGACTACTCATTTACTGTAAGTAAACAAAACGTGAGGTGACAAACTGTTGGAATACACCTTCACAGGAGGATAAAATTTGTTTAAATGTAAGTGATATCTTTTTCAGTTTTTTCGGGGTTGGGTGGGGAGGGTTCCGGGACTGAAGGGGTACCGATGTGTGGTTTTCCAATTGCAACTTTAAATTATTTCCTGTAGTTTTATGATCCTTGCAGTATGTCCTTGTCTGGCAGTATTATTTTCATTTCTTATCTCAGTTTCTAACAGTCTTAAACCAATTTTTGGGTTTTAAAAGTTGCTTTTGAGAACCTTGTGCTAAAATGAACGTGGAGAACCAGTTCAGTGTTTCATATCCATGTTACCCTGTCACTGACATTGTTACAGTATTGCTGACACCACTCCAGATGTTCTTGCCTTAATGGTTCTAATATTTGTTATTTTGGGTCCGATTTTTCAAATGTGCTCCTCTGAAATGCCTCTAGGCTCACAAGGAGCATTGTTGCATTGAAGTAAAGTGCATGTTCATTTTAAAGGCATATCCACTTTCATAAGCATCGACACTGGAAATGCACCAGACGCCCCATTTCTTCTCCTGAAGCAGTTTTGCTGTACACC
Organism: Clarias laeviceps; assembly: GCA_030014305.1. Lineage (NCBI taxonomy): Eukaryota > Metazoa > Chordata > Actinopteri > Siluriformes > Clariidae > Clarias > Clarias laeviceps. Next base: position 11,005,664 of record JAQMYJ010000004.1, read on the forward strand.
TACACTCCACTGAGTGCGCAGAGTTCAGGAAGCAGAGAAGCGCTTGCGTGTGTGTTTGTGTGTAAGCTGGACTGCTGTCACGTCAAGACCAGAGCCTTAGTATGAAATCTTGCACAATTTGTAAAAAAAAAAAAAAAAAAAAATGTAATAAAAAAAAAAAACCTGTATTTAAGGCACAGCGTCTTGTTTATACCCAACATTTGCTCTTTACTGATTGTTTTGATTAACTTTTTTCTCTTGTGGCCATTTTAATATTTATTATGTATTTTTTTTTGTATATTATAGATAAATAGTGTGTAAGTTTGTGAGTCTTTCATTTTAGAGTCCCGGATGTGAGTACTGTTTAAGTTAGGATTGCATTTGCTGAAAGTTAACTGTGTAATCTGTTGCTTACATTTTTGAAAATAAAATTTTACATTTTGCAAAATGCGAACCTTCTTCTGATTGAAAATCATCTAGTTCAACTGAGTTCCTTTTTTGTATTTCTTTTTTTAAAGAAAAGCTAAATTGATGACCTTTATTTTTTATACAAGCAGATCTTTTTTTTTATTTTTTTTTTTACATTTTTAAATGTAAAACAAAATGTAAAAAATTTCTTTTCAATGAAACGTTGCCAAGTCTCCATGGATATGAAATGAAAAATGTTTACAGCTCTCTGAACACATGGCCATCTTTATTTTCTGTTTGCTTTTTTACGTTGGTCCAATTATTCTACATGATGCCTACGTTTTGGTTCATGTTGTTCCTGTACATCCTCTATGCGTTCCTTTTTCCGCCAAATATACTGTACAAATGTCGTGCAATGCCAGTGTCAGCTGAGTTGAAAGGTCATTTTAGGTTAATCACAGGATGTTTTATTTATTTATTTATTTTTGTATGCAACACATTCATCATTTCCTAAAAGACTCCCATCTGACTGAAGTGTGGCCCATTCTGCTGTACACCTTGTATCAGTAGGCCTAACACTCCTTTGTAAGGGAAAGCCATAACGAATCTAGATAAAGAGAAGAGTTCTGTATTTGGCCTCAATATTTTTTTTTTGTTGTTTTAGATGTATATTTTATACCTTTTTGCATGAATATGTCAATAGATACTAGCCAGTTTTTGCTTTTTAAACAGCTATTGCAGAAACTGTTTTAGAGAAGTTTTCTTAAATAGAGAGATAAATTCAAATAAACTATGATAATAAGTAATAGGCCAATTTGTTTTTAGATCGAAAGCATAGGCTTTTTAAGAGTATGTGCAGAAACACAAGCTAAAACAACAGCCAAATTCTCCAGAAGCCTGAAAAAATTGCCAGCCAAATTTCTTAGTAAACAGTGTACCCAGGAGGACTAATGCCAAATACTGACTTGGTTTAGTTTAGTGCTCTTACTTGTCTATTTTAAAGTGTAGAAAAATCTTCTCTAATTATTTGTAATTGCTTTGTTGCATTACAGAATATTTTTTCTTGTGATTAAGACATTAATCACACATACTATACTATACAACGCACAGTACTATATATACTGTATATCATATTTAATTAGAAGGTTGTTGACTCTCTTACAGTATATCTCCACTGCTTTTCTATTTGTTCAGCTGTAGTCACTGGATGGTACTGTATTCTTTGAGATGAATACCTGAACTATCTCTTTTGATGTTGAAGGTTTAAGCTATTATAAAAGAAAATTTCCTTTTCAGAAAAATTTAAAATATTACCCATCCAAAGAATACTTTTTTGAAGATAGCACAGTGTAGCAGTGTACAGTAGTAGCAGAACAAGATCAATCTATATAGCGCTTTTAACAATGGAGATTGTCACAACGCAGCTTAACAGAAATAAAAATTCTGAAAATAAAAAGAAATGTATAGATTTAGAGCTTCACAGCTTTATCAGTTTATTCCTAAGACACACTTTGTCTATAGCACTACAGCCAGTTAAGACCTGCAGTACACATAAAAAACTCACCTTCCTGATGTCAGATTTCCAGCTTAATAATTTACAGGTTTTTTTTTTGTTTGTTTGTTTTAATAATGCACCATTTTTAAAATGTTGATTGATGTCAAGCATGCATTCATTTTGCTGATGATTTGATTATTTCCATTTTTCACTCATTTATGTGAACCTGTACAAAACATTTCTCAATTAAATTCTTTGAAAGGGGAAATGGATATGAAAAAGTTAGTCGTAGTTGTAGTGTTCTACTTGTTTCAAGGTTAGGGTATTTGCTATGCGCTTTCACATCTGGTTTCAGCAGCATGTGCTTTCTCTCGACGGAATTGAGCGTATTGATTTTTGTGTCCATTTTTATATAACATGGCAGGTTCTGAAGTGAGACACAAGTTTGCCCAGAGTCCCTAAAGTGGAAACACGAAACATAGATCCTTCCTTCATTTTCTGCTAAAGATGTGGTACAACTTTGTTCGTGTTATTGACAAAGATGATTATCCACAGATGTGCAATAGACACCAATAATTAAAACTACTGACAGGTGAATAACATTGATTCTTTCATTATAATGACTCTTGTAAATGGGTGTGACATATTAGACAGAAAGTAATTAGTTACTTCCTAAACTTTGACAAGGTGATTGCTAGATGACTGGATTAAGCTCCAAAAACATGCAGATGCTGTGTGGTGTTGCCAGTAAGCAGTGGTTAGTACCTGACAAAAGTGGTCTAAGGAAAGACAACCAGTTAACCAAGAGTCATTGAGCTCAAGGCTCAATGTGTGAATGAAGAGTGAAGGCTAACTCATCTGGTCCAGACCCATAGAAAAGCTACTGTACAATTTACTAAAAAGTGTTGACAGAAAGGTGTCCGAACACACAGTGCATCACTGCTCACTGTGTATGGGGGCACATAGCTAAACACCTCTCAGAGTGCCCATTCTGACCCCTAGCACATGGGTATAAGAACAGGACCATTGAGCAATTGAAGAGGTTGGGCTGATTTGATAAATCACACACACACACACATATATATATATATATATATA
>JAQMYJ010000004.1:11010080-11023529 GCA_030014305.1 Clarias laeviceps
ATATTTTTTTTTTTTTTTTTGACATCTTGGTACCATCTTGCAAAACCCACCCACCTGGGGAAGAGATGGCACCAAGATGCAAAAAAGACAAGAAAGCATCTTGACCACAAAATTCCCCATATTTCAATCAATCTGAGCATCTGTGGAATGTGTTGGACAAACAAGTGCAGGACAGCTTCAGAGATCTTGTGAACTCCTTATGATGTCCAACATGTGTCAGTGTTGTATTGGGATCTACACAATATAAGGCAGGTGGTTATAATGTTATGGCTGATAGCATCATATCAGTGCAAAGATATGAAAAAAAACAATAGAAGACATAGGCATAGTGATACAGTGTACATTATAGCTTGAAAGCATAGACATATAATCCAGTATAAAGGCCTGGTACATAAAAAAATACTGTGCACTGTATAGATTCCATGTGTAGAGATACTGTATTTGTAGAGATACACATGCTTATGAGATATTTAAAAAGATTTAATAAATGCAGTTTACCAGGTTCCTTTCACCTCAAAATTATATAAATGTGGAGGAAAATATAAATATACAGTATTTATACACATGTATAAATATTTTAAAATATTTTCACGTTTCTTCAAATGTGTTTTAATTAAATTGAATTTAATTTAATAAAATGTTAATCAAATTTTACGTAGTCATATATTCATGTCTAAGGACCATCCTTGTTTCCTTTTATAATTTTTTTTTTTTCTTATTTTAATTGAAAGTTCCCCTCCGGTTTCTCATTTGATAATAACAGCATTCTCAGCCCCTAATACACATCCGAGCTAGTGAAAGAAGTCCATAACATGCTTGAACAGTCAGGCTTTTCTCTTTTTTTTTTCTTTTGGCCAGGTGCTCTTTTGTATTGTGCTCTCAGGTATGCAAATGTAATATAGCAGCATCTTGCAGGTCTTTGCTCTGTCTGTGCATTAGAGCATGTTTCACTCAGGTGGTGATGGTGATGGTATGTATGTGTGTGTGTGTGTGTGTGTGTGTGTGGTGGTGGTGGTGGGTGTATTCATTACTACACTGTTAGCCTGGGCAGTAAAGCAGGATTGGGGTCACAAAGTCCATGCTTCCCTCAGCATTCCTAGGTGAAATATCACAAAGGCAGCTAACAGTTATCGATGTTCCTGGAACAGGACGGTGTTGTTGAGGCAGGAATGGAACAGCAGGGGGTTATTCTGGGTAGCCAGGGGGCACCTTGCCATTGCTGAAGCACAGCTGGAGATCGATACCTAAAGTGAACCGTAATGCAAAAATCTTTTCTAACCATTGTTTAAATATGCACAGTAAAACAGTTGATATAAAACCAGAATCAATGCTAACTACACCAACGGGGTCCAGTATGTGCTACAGTTGTAATCAATCTACAGTAGGATGCTTTAATGGTGATAAAATATGCGAGCTAATGTTGTGATGAGATGTGATAGGATGAGGAATAAGGGGATGGTAAAACACGTGTCCAGCTGTGTTGCTGTGCCCGCAGTTCATAAACAGCTTTCCAATATGTTTGTTGACAATCTGTCGTTCTCTGTTCCTCAGTATGAGAAAGTATGGTTATGCTGGAATATGCTTTATCTGTATGATATGCATGCCAGAGTGTAGAGGAAGAAAGAAAAGGATGCTTGAGTTAAAGCCCAATAAAAAATCAAGATGATGATCAGCCGTCCCTTGAGGTCTGCTGCAAAAAAAAAAAAACGTTATCTAGTCTCAGAATACAAATGATTTTTTGCTACAATGTCTGATTTTTTGCTACAACGGATTACTGCAGTTCTTTATCTGTTTACTGTATGTTATGCTGAAATAGCTATTGGTTAAATGGTGGGGAAACATGGGTAGAGCAAAAAACTAATCCTGAATGACACATGCATATAATCTTTGTAATTAATGTGTGCGATTTGTGTAATGATCAAATTTTAAGTTAAATTTGACCCAATCATTTGTAGAATAATTTGATGTAGAAAACAGTGAATTACAAAAAACAAGACTTTACCTGGGTTTTCATACACAGAGTCTGTCAATGACATGTTGGTGTATCACTGTTGTTAATGGGTTTTATTAACACCAATACCAATTTAATTGGACTACCTGCTAAGAGGGGTGCCATTGAGATTTAACTAGGTTTGCTAGCTGTCCTGTTTTTCCCAGGCTTTCCTTTTTCAACTATCTATCCTTTTTTAATGATCTATCCCAGAAAATATATGGCCTTTCCCAGGTCACATAAAATTTCCTGGTTTTTTTTTATATGGCTGATTTTATATACGGTTATTTATTTTTTTAAATTATTTTTTTAGTTATTGCATTACAATTACACAAGTGATCCAGAACTGGTTGTCACTGACAATAAAGACAGCAAATCTAAATTTCTGATGAATTGCACTCTAATTGGCTATGTTTTTTAATTATTATTATTATTATTATTATTATTATGTAATATTGAGGTGACCATACTAGATTTAACTCTTACTCTACCTAAAGAGACAGATGCAGAAGTGTTTTAGGCAATCTCTCTCACCCCCTTTGTGTTACACTCTTCTTAAACAGATTCCACTTTAATACAAACCAATAATGGTACAAATGGCATCATACTTGTTTCCCCTACACCGTTAACTATGAGCCAAGTCTCTACTGTGTCATAATGTCCTATTTGGATCTTTGATGCCATCATATATTGTTTTCTTAACAATGTCTTCTACATTGTACAGTATTTCCCATAAATACATTGGCTAATATAAAAAAGTGAGATTTTTTAAATTCAATCCTGACAGTGACAATTCAATCAAATTTATTTAAGTTTATTTATTTAATTAATTTAATTAATTTATTTTGTGAGGTTCTTTGATTTCTTTTACACGCCACTGTAACAGCTCTAACATACCCCCTGTAATGTCAGTGTGACGCACGGCTGCTGGCTTCTCATGGATATACCAAAAATACAGCACCAACTGAGGAATTAGCAGGCAGGATCACTCAGCATATCACATATATTTCAGTGTAAACACATTTAATATTTTATATGGTCGACTTTTCTTTTAACTCTTTCATATTTAATAATGTTTTGTATGTTGGCTTGAAGGGTTTTCTGTTTCACTGAAACTAACTTTTAGAGACTTTGTTAGTATATATCCAAGATAGTATCCATTATATGCTGAATGCCGATGATTCTTAACAAGATAAGTCCTGGACATGCTGTAGAATGCCAGAGTCCTGTAATTTTTGCTTGACTTTATTGAGTATATCACTATAAAGAAAAGAGAATTTAATGTCACATGTTGTACCACTTGAGCAATCTGGGGGTAAAAGTGCACTTTTGCTAAAAAAAAAAAAAAAAAAAAGCTATGATTTCCAGTGTTCTCCTTCACACTGACTTAGACGTACAGCCCCGTGGTTAGACAGACTGGCTTACCAACTGTCCTTTGATCTCTGTCCGCTTTTTCCCTCCTTAGGGAGACTAGTCATCACATGAATACACATCATGTTCTTTCTCTGCTACTGGGTGTCTGCATAATTTGCATGAACTATCCTAAATGTCAGCACTAGCTCAGAGACAGCCACCATAACACGCCTGTCCAATCTTATCTGTAGCAGGTTTTACATTCAAACCAACCACAAAGCCACAATGATGACCAAATAACTGCAAAACAAATGAATAAACCAAAAATACTGGGGGGAAAAAAACCTGAAAATTCAGTAACACATCACTATTAACAGATAACAGAATGGGCAGGGAATTATTGTGAATACTGTGGTTACAGTATGAACAAATATTTTGTAGTTTGGTGTTTTTATCCATATTAGTTGAATTTAATTCTTGCATGTTTTTTTCAGAGTTCATTTGTCAAACTGCAAAATGTAGCAAATTATAATAGCCATAATGTTTTAATTGCTATTATATCATATATTTTTATGTCCCACCCTAGCAGAATATGTAGTCAATACAGAAAAAGTAGATAGATAGATAGATAGATACTTGGTCCATCTCTCTCTTTTTAAATAGATCTCTAGCCCTTGGTAAGACGTTGGATTTGTCATATAATTTTGTGAGGACGCATCGCAGCTTTTGTCCTCTTCTAATGCATCATGTAATTGTTTGCTTTTCACTAAGATTTTCTGCTGTTTATTCTGAATGCCATTGTAGAACTTCAACGTGCATTGTGCCTGACCATATTCCAGGATGTTGTGATGATGACGACTTAATTATCATCATGGATTATTCATTTCTTGTTTACTGAATGGAAGTCTTGTGATATGGTGATACTGTACCTCTTTAATGCTGCGGGAAAAATAATTCACACTGTACTTGAGATCATCTCTTCACACACCATTAACACAAGCCATCCCTCCCCACAGACCGGCGCAATCTTCCCCCTGTTTGAAGGATTCTCAGAGTGATATATATAGTATGCAGATTGTGCTCTGTGAAACCCTGTCTATGAACTGCAAAAGCAATGGAGACAAGTGGAAGTCAGTTAGCAGAAATGAAAAGGAATATTCAGGTCACATGAAAATTGAATGGAGAAGCAGGGATTGTAGGTTGCTGCAAATTGCAAGCTGCGCTTTAACTCATAGCGGCAGCCCTCATTTTGCAGCTAATGTTCTAAAGTGCTAGAGGAGCTGGCATGAGAAGACTAGCCCATGGGACGCACTGCAAACATTTCCCTGCCTGAAATATTTAGCTAGGCAGAGCACACATTTGGGTTGTTCCTTCTTTGGCAAAAGATCTGAGCTGTGTGTAAGAAACTTTGAGATTAAGATGAGACATTCCTGGTCCTGGAGAACTCCTTTCCTGAATATTTTAGGCCTTGTTCAGATTTCAAGCAAATGCAATTTGTTTCACAAATCTGATCTTTAGGACTGACTGTCCACGCTGTTATTTGAAAGGGATCAGATCGAATTTTGGCTCTGTTCAGACTTGTAGCCCAAATCTGACACATTGTCAACCTACCTGCACTGGTTGAGTATGTTTTCCTCATATATTTCTGTACAATCTCTAGTCTTGGTTGTACTGATGCTTCCCCCAAAGTGCTATCAGACTTTTCACTTAATCCTCTGTCCACGGATGGTTTTTCTCCATTTTGATACTGCAGTTAAAGAAGCCACTCTTTCTGAAAACACAATTAAATTAGCCACATTGAAAATTCAAATGCACTGCTTTTACATACTTAGTGGTAAAGGTGGAAAAAGACCCTGTGACCGCCTAAAGCATAGCAAATTAACTTTCTACAAAATTCTAATTATTTATTTCCATCTACATTTTTTCCATCGTCTCGCTGCTCATTTTTCAATCATGGATCCATGTGATTGTGTGGACTTGAATTTCTGTGTTGGGTTGTGAGTGACAGTTTGAAATTCAAAAATCTGATTTGGGCTGGCAGTCTGAACAAGGCCTTTGTGTTTGCCTTACCCTAAAACACACACTTCAACTCAAGAAAGGCTGTTAATTAGATGGTTAATTGGATCAGGTGTGTTGGGAACCAGCACAATACTAATATTTGTTGGACAGTACTCCAGGACATGGGTTAGGGATTTGTGCCTTAAAGTAAAAACTGGCTTTACAGTATTGTATATAATGGTCAAAACTAATACAAGTTCCACTAACAGAGCCAGCTATGGACCTAAGACATAAATACAAATAATGAAACGTTTGTGTTTACTAATATGACATGGTGCTAGCTGAAGGAGGTGATGCTATGACTGTGAAAGCTATTTTATAAAACAAAGTTTTCAAGGTTTCCTTGTATAGTTCTGAGTTCTTAGCCTTAAATTCCTTGCTATTTGAGACTCTTTACCCTGAAGTTGTCCCACAGTTGTCTTATTACCCTGAAGTTGTCCCACAGAGGAACAAAGCAACAAATGTATTAAGTTGCAAGACTCTTCAATAGATCTTTAATGGTTCATTGCATAATTAGTAATGGTTCTCTGGTTGTCCTTTCTAAAAGTTTCAAGTTGGACCATTTTCTGATAAATGTGAATACTTAATACACCCAAAAATGTAATGTATTCTAAAGGCATCCTTCCTTCAAAGTTCTACTTACTATTTAAAACCCTTTCTGGTAGGGAAATACTGTTTCAATTTATGGCTGCTTTAGGGTTCTACTGTATATAGAGGCCTTGAGGAAGGACAATTAAAGATCCTTCAAGAGTCCAAAATTTTAAAAGCACATATAAAGAAAAATGTGAAATGTTCTTTATTCACTCTATAAAATTTTCTTCAATCTTCCTAAGTTAAAATATGTTTGGAACTTGCTTAGGTAGGTAAACACTATATTGTCTATGTCTACATGGAACACAACCAGGAAGAGTTAAAACTTATTATTATTTTTTTTAAATAAAATAATAAGATCAAAGTTTTTTGGGGTTAAAGGTTCTACAGTACTTAAAACCCTTTCTGCCAGTGTGTCTGTTGTGAAGTTCTAGATCCTTTAAAGAGGGATAACCAAAAAACCCTTAAAAGTTCTTAATAAAAATATATAATTTCTTCAGTTGTCCTTTCTTGTCATTTTAGGTAGGGAAAGGTTGTTGTAGGGTACTACAGATTACCGTTATGCAGAGACAACTGAAGAACCCTCAAGGGTTTTCAATTTTGAAAGTGTATGAAATAAGTGGGAATGCACTTTTTTTTTTTAAATCAAAGGGTTCAATGGTTGACTTTCTTGAAAGTGGTTCTTGGAACATTTCTTAAAAGGGGATCTCTCTCTTTTGAAGGTTTTTACAACAGGAGATAGTCAAAGTGCATTCTAAATTTATATTGTGTGAATGTTTATAAACATATGGTTGGAGGCTTACAGTAGCACTATCCTATTCAGTGTGCATATGCAAAGAGTGCCTGCTACAGATCAAGGCTGGCTCACGTTGCAGTCATCCTGTGATTCTTATGCCTTCAACAGAATTTCCTCTGTGCTTACCTGTTCATGTGGGAGGCTTTTTGACAACCCGCTCTTTCCTCTGTGATTACCATCTTTTGTAAAGTCTACCTCCACTTTTATCACTGCCACTCAGAAAAAGTCAGGGATTGAAGAAAGCCTTTTCATGTACTGTACTGTATGTCTCTCCATTCTTTGTCATGGCAGCATCAGAGAGACGCTGGACTGCATCTCCCATCATCCCGTCACATGCCCCTGTTCACCTGTATGTCTTTATATCTTGTTAAGCACTATTATCTAAGTTTCATTTTGCAGCGTGTCCTTGTGTAACATCCGTTGTTATTGTCAAGTGTTAGTACTTACTTTGTGTTCCAAGTTCATCTTCACACATCATGTTCCTGTTTCGAGTCTTGTTTTTGTTTGTTTGGCACTTCGTAATAAAAAGTCTGCACTTGCATCTGTTCCACCTCAATTCCCTTAATTTAAGAGGCAAACCCCCTTCTTCTCTAAAACAAAGTTTAATTTAAATAATTTATAATAGCTATTTTATATTATATAATGTGTCAATAAAAATCTGCTTTATTCAACACGACTATAGTTATGCAAGTATTATTGAAAATATCCATTAGACAAAGTTAGCAATATTAAAGCTTGTCCGTTAATTCTAAGCGTACAGTATAAACAATATGAAATTAAAGTACAATAAAAAAAACTTTTCTGCAATAGTGCAAAAGTAACTTAATTTTATGATTTTACTTCAAAATATTTTTAGGCCACTTGTTAGGTTAATGATCTTATTTAACTTTGTAAAGCACTTACACTTAATTTGGGGATCTTATTTTATTTTGTTGAATCTGTGATTGTGAATTAAAAAAAAAAAAATTATCGATCAATGAGTATGTGACTCATTGCTAAAGGCAGTGGAAGTTTTTGCTTAGGGCCACCAGGTCACCAGATTGCTCCATTATTTAAAAAAAAAATCCATTACATATACAAAAAGGAACAATACTATACTATGCAAAACAGAATGGGTTGGATTAATTATTTTTATTTAAACACCAAGCTGAAATAACTGGCCAGCCTAAAAATGTATTCTTCCATGGTCTGATTTCATCTAAATTCATTCCACTAATTTTAAATACATAATAGCCTTTATTGCATTTTAAGCATGTTTAAGCACACTGACCCAGCATTAGAAAACAAAGTATATTGCATTCCTTACAAAGTAAACATGATTCTGGATATTAAAAGTATGTGTGAATAGTTTAACCAGTCAGGTCTCAGTCAGTTATAATACCAGTGTATTATACCATAATATTAATAATGATCAGCTGAGCATGACAATGCCAATGTTTTCCACACCATCATAGATCAGTGGCAGCAGCATAGCTTGGCTTATGCAGATTAAGCCATTATCACTTTATCCCCTAATAAACCTATTGTAATTAGAGCACTACCCTTTTTCCATTCCCCTGTGTTTGGGAATTTGCTTAGTCATTACTGCCTATTTAACATCAGCCTGACTAGACTCATCCTGCACCATTCACTGAATCCCAAATCAGTCCATGCTGGTGCACTGCACAGGGTGCTGAAGACATTATTTTACACTCTAATGTACAGCATTTATAGCCTATAGGGAGAAGTGAGCCATTTGGGACTGAGCCATGCTGCCTGTGCTTGATTTGTCACCAGTTTCCTAGGCTACCACAGAGCAGTTTATATGTGCACCATTTTAGCACTAAACCCTGGCATCTTGTACAGATGATGAACCAACAACCCATGATCTGCTTTTGTGTTTTTGCTAAAAAAAAAAATAAAAAAAAAGTGACAATCTTGTCTTTCACAATTATCATTTCATTATTATAAGTGAGGTATTGTCATAAAGTTATAATGTTTAGTTTAAATTCCTGATTGTTTCTATTTTGCATAAATGTCCTCAGTGTGGACTGCCATAACTAATTATGCTAACATGTTTAATGAGGATGTTTGTAATTTGATAAGACAAAGTGTTAGAGCCACAGAACATATTTGGACTAACTGTAACACTATTCTTCTCCCTCGTATTATTATTATTATTATTAGTAGTAGTAGTAGTAGTAGTAGTAATAATTAGTAGAGGTAATTAGTAGTAATGAATTAATTTGAGTAGTAAGTGGACTTATATTGTACAATTGATTCTTTGACCTTATAAAAGTTACAGAAAGGATTTATTTTGGGTTTGAGAATGGGTTCCCTTTCAATTCTGTTTTCACTCAGGGTTTTCCTCATGTTATCTCAGGGAGATTTCCCTTGCCGCTGTTGCCTCCGGCTTCCTCATTAAGGACAAACTGACCATCCAAAAAAAAAAATACAAAAATGATGCAGTACTGAGCAAACATTTTAGGCAGGTGTGAAAAAATGCTTGTGAAGTAAGAATGCTTTCAAAAATTTTGAAGTGTTAATAGTTTTTTTTTATTTTTTATCAAAGAACAAAATGGAAAGTAGGTGAACATAAGAGAAATCCTAATCAAATCAGTACTGTGGGTGACCACCCTTTGCCTGCAAGACTGAATACATTTCTCTAGGTACACTTGCACACAATTTTTAAAGGAACTCGGCAGGTAGATTGTTCTATACATCTTAGAGAACTAACCATAGATCTTCTGTGGATGTAGTCTCCCTCAAATCCTCTCTTCATGTAACCTCAGACAGACTATGATATTGAGACTAGGGTACTGTGGGGGCTAAACATAGGGGAGTGGTGGCTCAGGCGGGTAAGACAGTGCCGGTCCCAAGTGCGGATAAAATGGGAGCGTTGCATCAGGAAGGGCATCTGGTGTGAAACCTGTGCCAAAGTTGGGTGCAGATCAGATGGTCCTCTGTGGCGAGCCCTTGACAGGAGCAGCCGAAAGAATGGTGCTCTGTAGGGGCTAAAACATCATTTTCAGGAATCCCTTGTTCTTATCTACACTGAAGATAGTTCTTAATGGCATTGGCTGCAATTTTGGGGTTGTTGTCTTGCTACAGAATAAATTTGGCAGTAATCAGACACCTCCCTGAAGATATTGCATGATGGATACGTTTCTGTTTGTATTTCTCAGCACTGAGGAGATCATTAATCCTGACCAATAATGTGGCCCCAAACTTTCTCCACCATGCTTCACTGTTGCCTGCAGATACTCATTACTGTACTGCTCTCCAGCCCTTCGGCATACAACCTGCCTCCTGCTACAGCCAAATAGTCCAGAGCACCTGCTGCCATTTTTCTGCACCCTAGTTCCTATGTTTCTATGTCAGAGGTTTGACTTTTGGGCTACAATTCTTCCATGAAGATCACTTCTGTCCAGGATGTACCTGGTTCCCACTGGTTTTCACCAGTTCTTTGCTGATAGCACTGCTGGACATCATCTGATGTCGAACGGAAGTAAGCATGATGTGTCTTTTATCTGCTGCATTAAGTTTCCTAGGCTGACCACTGCATCTACAGTCCTCAACATTGCCTGTTTCTTTGTGAGTCTTTAAAATAGCTTGAACAGCATACTTTGAAACACCTTGTTGATGTTGTATAACTACCTTGTACTGTATCTTGTTAATATATGTTCAGGCCATGGTATATGACCTGTGACATGAAACTGTCATCCACACCCTCACCTTAGTAGCAGAGTTTGACTGTTCGTCGCCAACTTTAGGCCTAATACAATAACTATATTTTAATTTGCATATGAAATTGATGATTATTGCCACCTGTTTGATATAATTTGTTTCTAATTCTAAATAATCTGACTTTGTAAAAGTATAAGAATTGCTGGTTTGAAACCAAAGCGTAGTCACACCAAATATTGATTTGATTTAGATTTTTTTTTGTTTCCTCACTTTACAATTAAAAAAAATAATACTTATATATATATATATATATATATTTTTTTTTTTTTTATTATTGTAAAGTGAGGAAACAATAAAAATAAAAATTAAATATATATATATATATATTTTTTTTTTTTTATTTTTTATTTATTATGGTAAAGTGAGGAAACAAAAAAAATCTAAATCAAATCAATATTTGAAAAAAAAAGAAATTATATATATATTTTTTTCTCTCTTCATATTTTTGAAAGCATTCGTACTTTAGAGCATTTCTTCACACCTGCCTAAAACTTTTGCACAGTACTATATTTAGTTTTCTGTTAAGTTGCTTTGTGACAATGTCCATTGTTAAAAATGCCTTACAAATAAAATTTAATTTAATTTAATTGTGTACAATAGTAGCAGTTGTGGTACCTTTGGATTTGATTAATATTGATTTGTATTCTCACTTTGAAGGCATCAGCAACACTTCATTAGTTTCTGTCATGAATTTGTAAGGAATTTAAAATTACATGGAATTCTGATATAAGAAAATAATCACTGCTGCGGTAATGTGATTCAGAAACTGGTGATTATAAATAAATAAATAAATAACAGATAAACAGATTTTCGTACCACTTATTTGACAATATATTTTAATAACTAAACAATTTGTGTTCTTTTAATTGTTTATAATTACATTTAATGTTCTGCAACATCTATAAGACAATCCCTAGACAATTTGACTCTTTTTTTTCTCTTAAAATCTATAATACAGAAATAAAACCCTCCTTGCCATGTCACAGAGAAACTGACAAACTCTGCTGGAGGACAAAAACTGACACCGGATACTCATTCTATAAGTGTGCATAAATAAATGGCTCTTTACAGACATTCTCACAATGTACAGTACTAGTCAAACTTTTGGACAAACTTTGTCCTTCAGTGTTTTTTCTTTATTATAATTATTTTCAACATTGTACATTAACATTGAAGACATCTAAACAATGAAAGAACATGAATGAAATTATCTGGTAAACAAAAAAGTTTACCCAGAATATGTTTTATAATTTAGATTGTCCAAAGGACATACATTTAGCTTTGATGACAGCTTGGCACACTCATGGCATTCTCTTATCATATTCACAATGTAGTCACATGGAATGACTTTCTATTCACAGATGTGCCTTGTCAATAGATAATCTGTGACATTTCTTGCCTTCTTAATGTGCTTTAGATCATCAGTTGTTATGCAAAGGAAGCATGGGTATGGAGTCAATAGCCCTATCAGTGCTATTACAACTACTGTACAAATCCATATTATGAGAAGAAACACTGAGTTAAGTAAATAGAAAAGACAGTCCATCATTACTTTAAGAAATTAAAATCAGTCAATCCTAAAAATCTCAAGAATTGTATTCCCAAGAGCAGTCCCCCAAACCTTCAAACACCATAATGAAACTGCCTCTCATGAGGAGCGTCCAAGGATAGGAAGACCAAAAGCTACCTCTGCTTTAGAGGATAAGTTTATTGGAACAACCAGCCTCGAAACTGCCAATTTAGAGCAACTCATATTAGAGCCCACATAAATGCTTCTCAGAATTTAAATGGCAGATATATTTCAACATCCACTGTACACAGGGAACTGTGTAAGTCAGGTCTTCATGTCGAATTGTGGCAAAAAAAAAAAAAACATTAATTTGGAAGAACAACAAGCAGAGGTTTTGGCCAAAAAACACAAGGAATGGACATTTGATCAGTGAAAAGCTGTCCTTTGGTCTAATAAGTCCAAATTTGTGATTTTCGGTTTTAAGCACAATATCTTTGTCAGACATAGAGAGGGTTAACAGACGGTTCCTGAATGTGTGGTTCCTACTGTGGGGATGGTGTGGGGGTGCTTTGCTGGTGACACTGTTTTTGAATTGAGGGCACCACAGCCATTTGCAGTGATACTTCATCCCATCTGGTTTGCACTTAGTGGGACCATCATTTGTTATCCAGCAGGGCAGAGACCCTAAAAAAACCCTCTGGGTTATGTAAGAGCTATTTATCCCAGAGAGAGAGTGTGATGGATTGCTGCATCAGATGACCTGGCCACCACAACCACCCGTTCTAAATCCAGTTGAGATGGTTTGGGATGAGTGGGCCTGGAGATTGACTACCTCATGGGACTGACTGAGAGAATGCCAAGAGTGTGCAAAGCTGTCACCAAAGCAAAAGGTGGCTAATTTAAATATTTTAAATATAAAAAAAAAAAATTCAGTGTTTTCAATGTTGAAAACCATAAAAATAAAGAAAAACACTGAATAAGAAGTTATGTCCAAACCTTTGACTGGTACTATAAATATATCAAATAATATAATAAGTTGTAGTATTATATTAGTATTATATTATATTATATTATATAACAAGTCCATGTATTATAGATCTTTTGGAGCTTTCATCATACAAGTCCCTTCAAATACAAGTTTTATTGTTTCTGTTAATACAGAAACAATAAAATATTAGAATGCGCACATTAAATGAACCTGTGATTTGAGTTACAGCTGGGACTACTCTCATGTACTGTATGAGTTTGAATTTAAGTAGACAGGACTGCTTATTGTTTTGACTTTAAATTGCAACAGAATCAGTCTGGTAATAGAATATATTTTTAATGACTTTTTCAATTGCTTTTAAATATATACAAACCGGATTCCAAAAAAGTTGGGACACTAAACAAATTGTGAATAAAAACTGAATGCAATGATGTGGA
>JAQMYJ010000004.1:11027876-11057616 GCA_030014305.1 Clarias laeviceps
TTAACGACCATTCCACAGGTGCATGTTAATTAATTGATTATGGTTAATTGAACATGCATGGAAAACATTGTTTAAACTGTTAAATATCAATATCCATTATTTACGGGGGAAAAAAGTTGGTAGAAATGGTTAAAAGGAGAAAGCTAAAAATGGCCTAATATATACAACTTTAATATAATCAGTGATATTATTATTTATTATAACTGTTAAAAATATATTGTAACAATGTAGAATTAAACATATTTTTCTTATGGTTAAATATGGTTTGAAAAACATTTCTATAATTCAAATCCAAAATGATGCAAGCACAAGAATTAAACAAAGAAAGTGTATATAATTTTAACTCGGAAATGAACAGATAAGTGAGAACAAAGTATAGAAAAATGTACAGACGAGAGTACATGAGAAAGACGGAGCAGGTTATGGAAACAAGAGCAACAGAAATGTATTAAATGTCTTAAAAATCATCTGCTGTATGCATGCTCACAAACCCCTAGTAAGCTCAGTTTTTGGATGTTGGTATTTCAAAAATCTTGCATAAAGCCGTGTACCAATTTCAATAGCATGCTGCTCAGAGAGTACAGTAGACCAAGGGTAAGAACACACGAGCCTTTATTTATAGGTGTTCAAGCCCCCTGGCACTGTCAACATAGAGTAATGTAAGAGGTAAAACAAACAATGGTGCAGCTTTACAGCTTGATTGCTGATTATGCTGCTCTGGTTCTGCTTTGCTCAGCTCATGGCCACACACAAAGAGAAAGAGAGAAAAAGCATAAATAGGGCATCTGAGGTAAAATACACACATACAGCCATCACTCGAAAAATCACACTCTCTCTACTAAAGCACACCCCGACCTACTACAACGTCCTACTTACAGTATTTCTTCTCCATTCTGAGATCCACCGAAATTCGAAATACCCGACTTGAAGATGCAGACGATGATCACAGATAAATGAAATGTCTAGTTTAATCATGGACCCTCCTATCTCAGGCAAAATACCCAGTCTCTCGTTATCCGTGTTTATGTGAAATACGGAGAGATTCGGATGCAGGCACAATGTGCTGTCAGTGCAGGGAAATATGAGAGAGACAAATAAGGCATTGGATTGTGTTGATGCATTAGACTACTGTATAATATACCATTTCATGGGAGGATAACATAAAGACACAAAGGTGACAAATGAACACTTGATGCTTCTTTCTAGCCCAGAAAATTTCTCATCCAAGTTTTTTCCTTGGAGGTTGTTGTGATATTTCCCGCTGTGTTAGTCTACTTCATAATTTTGCAGCTGCTTGAAAATTGGAAATGACTCGATCATGAAGTTATTGCACCTAAATGGGAACTGACTGCTGTTTATGCTGTCTGGAATTTATTCTTAACATGAAAAAAAGGTAAGAACTTCGCTTGTTCATCAGTGTAAAGATCTTTTACTGGCTTTTAATATGAAGTGGCTTTTAAGTTTTACATTTCTTGCTGTTATGATAGGCATACTCATGCGTATAGTTATTTTTAATAAGGAGCAAAAAAAAAAAAGATTTGTTTTTCTCCAGAAACCGCTTTAACTTCGTCAGGTTGTCATATGAGGCAGGAATATACCCTGGATCAGACACCAGTCCATTTCAGGGTACCATGCACACTCATTCATGCATTCATTTACAGTATATGTAGAATCAAATTAGAGTAGGCTATGCACCTAGCACATTGTTTTTTAGTGGAAACCAGAGAACTCAGACTGTGTGGGCATGCAGACTTTCAACCTCAAGACTTAATTCTTTCAAACTCAAGACTCCATAAAGTCTTTAAGGTCAAACTCCTACCTGTGCTCACTGTGGAGCAAACCCATGCAGAATACATGAAACTAATGACTAGGGACCTTGAATCTATGCAGTGAGGAAGCACATAAGGGCTCACTGCACTATTCTTGTTACAGTTCAGTCATCATGCTAAACGTATATTTAACCAACTAAATTAACAACATCATCAATAAAAAGTAATGAGCTCCCCCTTTATGTGTGTCCTTAAATTGGTGCTATAATGTGTTGGATGTTGACATTACTCTCTGGTTTGCATTGGTGACAAACATTTGTGGCCTTTGCTATATGAAGCTTTCACACTCATAACATTTAATGAACATGTCCACAGGAGCCAGATTTTTTTTAAAACTAACTAGATGAAGTATCCATTATTTACGGGGAAAAAAGTTGGTAGAAATGGTTAAAAGGAGAAAGCTAAAAATGGCCTGATATATACAACTTTAATATAATCAGTGATATTATTATTTCAGGTTGAAGTCCACTCCACGAACAAAGAAATGAAATTTTGAGTGGAAAGTTGAGTAAAATTCTTACACCTTGTTTATGCTAAGTTGTACTTCTTTTGTCATCAGCCAAATACACTATATGTTCGGTGATCTGAGAGTGAATCACAGATGAGAAATTAAAAAGGGAGAATGGATAAAGATTAACTTTTGTCCTAATCCCAGTAAAAATATTCAGTTTAGATTTAGATTATTAAATCTGTCACATAATTTTTTAATAACATTGCTTTTACTCAACATTTTGATTTCACATATGGTTAAACTTCAAACAGTACTGCAAAAGTGTCATTAAATTATGTCCAGCCAGTTTTTGAGTCCTGCAGGAAGAATAAACATACAGTACATGTGACACCTACTTACTTGAAGGTTCAGTTTTCATAGTAAACTATTGTGTTGATTGGCTCTATTGTGTGACATGCATAGCTACTGTATGCACCCCTTGAGGGCAAAAGCACTAAATTAGTGGGGGAAAGAAAAAAAAAGAGTAAAAAATCTGGCAAATAACTGCTCATAACTTCAGTCCTACTCAACATTTTAATAGTGGGGACATATGTACTGCCTAAGTTTCTTAAATTCTGTCCAGCCAGTTTTGCGTGATGCTGTCACAAAGTAAACATTACATTCATCCCCTAATATATGAAATATATCATTGAAAGATATCATTGAAAGCACAAGTTCTGATCAATGTACAGACAAAACCTTTTTTCTTTTTTAGACGAAGAAGCATTTTGCTATGCTATACTGTACCTACCTGGTGAAATATGTCAGTTACTAAAACCAATCCACATTATTTTGATAGCTAATAAAAGCTTGTAGTGCCACTGCTTGTAGCCAGCTCTGCAATACTGCTAATATTTTGTCTTTATGTTTGGCTGAAGATGTTTCTCCAGCAAAAAAGGGCTTGGCAAAATAGCGAAAGGGCTTGGTAAGCATAAGGCTATGAGGTGATTGGAAGATGAAGAACAGATTGGACGGAGAATGACACAATGTCACTCCCACCCAGTCCGTACACATGGATTACCGCAGCTGTGTTTCGCTTATCTGCAATAGCAAGCCCTCAAGGACCTCGTTTGTGTTGGGCTTCACTTCAAGATAAAACTAAAAATAGACTCGATGTGTCCCTGCCTTCAGCGGGACACAGGGGGGGAAAGGGAAAGACCAAGCACTAATGGATATATAAATGTCAAGCTGCAGCCGTCATAGAGGCTTTGCTGCTTCAGCGACCCTGATACCCATGGCTTGGATAAAAAAAAAAAATTGTACTTTTATTCAAACCCTCTGGAGCTTAAATTGATTTTTCTATTGACCCTGCGGCTCAAGGGTCATACCAATAGTTATTCTCACCCCTATGTGGTTTTCTGTGTGCCCACAGTGGCACTTTTACCACCCCCACTACACATACTGTATGCACACACGGGTCTCTTGTGACATCAGTGATCACATACCTGTTTTCACAAGCTTAGCTCACTTAAGCTGTATGAAGGGAAAAGGCTGGTGCACAGATGTAATCCATATACTTGTCTTTAAGTGAATTCAATAATGTAGACAAACCCCAGCAGTCAGCAGAGGGGTCTTAATTGTACCTCACAGGGCTCTTATCCATCTGCTTAACGCACAGCACATTAAGGCTTAGAGCAGTACACAGCTCTCTTTCCACAAGTCTCTTGTGACCCCCTGCTGCTGAACATGCTCTTACCTGGTAATGATGCTATATGCTTTTAAAGAAATGGGACTGAACTTGTTTTTTGGCATAGGATAAAAGGCACAGTACAAAGTACATTACATATTGTCAAATCTAGGGGAAATATTTCTGTGGATGAAATAGGTTATGCCTATCCTCAAATCCATAAGAATAGAAGAGAATATAATATTCTAGAATGACTGTCATTTGTGAGCGCATCAAAAAATTAGGATCGCCTGATGTCATACGAACAGAGAATACGTACAGTATGCTATATAACAGCAGAATACTGTTCATAATAAAAATAAAGAAGTAATATTGTCCTGTAATAATTGGTATATAAATACCAATACTGTCAGGACCTTACAAATACCCTCACTGAAGTGAAGTTACAAATACAATATAGTAGTTATCTTATAACTACTTTAGTGGAGGTACAAATACACCAGTTAGTTACAACTGTTACAAACATTAGTAGTATTTTCTTTCATCACAAATAATGTTACAAAAATTTTGTGACTTTACAAACACTATAGTGATGTCACACATTTTGTAATGATGAACAGATATTGTACTGCCATTTCAAATACACTCTAGTGATGTTATGAATAATGTAGTGACAATACAGTCAGGGGTTTAATAGTACAATCGAAAAGCAGAAGAGAAGCATTTTAACTGACAGTGACAGATAGCAATCCACTGCTGCCATATAAAGTAGTAGAATACTGTACCTTAATGTGCAAATTCATTGTTGCAAATGGGTGCACAAATTAAGTGTGTTGTATGTGGTTCTATCACAGAAGGCAGAATCATGGAATTAATCTGTATTAATGAAAAAAATAATAAATGTTGTTAAAAATACAATAATTCTATACTCCTACTACTAATATTAATACCAGTTGTCAGTACCATATGACAAGTAACTTATTATGAGGGATTATTGATGTACCCACATGTTTATAGCTTTAGTTATATTTACTGGTGTTTAAGTTCAATGAATAGGTGTAATTAAAGTTTCGAGTCATTTACAGCAGATGCAGTTCCAGTGGGTCGGTCTGATTGATTAAGCTCATAGACTTTAATGAAAAAGCAGTTCGTAAGCATCATCCTGCTTGAGTCGATGGTCCTGCATTGCTGTATCTGAAACAAGGTATATTACCAATTCCATGCATTTTACAATAAACCTGTAAACAAAATGTCATATGCTAACCATTATGCTGTATTGTTCAACATATAAAATCAAATAAAATTTATATTATCTCCTTCAGGGAGAAAACACTTAATTTTTAAGAAGAACTTTCTCATGTACACTGTTGACTTTGTGCCAAATATGAAATACAGTTAGATCCATAAACATTTGGACAGTGACTTAAAAATGTCTCTCTCGGATCAGTTTCACAGTGTCACTGAAATAAAGCAAATGCAACTGAATTGTAGAATTTCAAATGCAAATGAATTGTAGAATTTCAGCTTTAATTCTGATAGTTTAACAAAAATAAACTGTTTAGAAAGAACAGTCATATTTATTTACCAAACCCTTCCCCTTTCACATGCTCTAAAGTGATTTGACAAACAATATAATTATAAATACAGAATTATTTTTAAATGTTGGATTTAAGTCATTTGCAGTCAATGTCTGCCTGTAAGTGTAGAATCCATTGACATCACCACATATGAAGTTGCCTCTTTTGAAATGCTTTTTTCTGTGCTGTTACTACTACTATTTTTCAGTTATCAAATGTTTGTGGGTCTTTCACCATGGATCTGTCTTTAGTAGAAGGTAAAAAGCATGCCTATTTGAACTGAGGTCAGATGACTGATTCAGCCCTTTAGGAGCATTTTAAGCCATGTATCAGTTTTTGCAGCTTTTGATTAAATCTTTAATATAACACTTTGACCTAATTAATTAAATTACTTTAGAATTAAAGTATTCTCTTCTCTTCCCAGAATTCTGATACAAGTAAATCCTCCTTTTCATCAATCCAAAGTGTCTTATTTTGGAACTAGCCTGGCTTTTTTGAATTTTTCTCGCATAGACTAATCTGGCCTCTATGTTCTTTAGTTGTTTGCATCTTAAAATATAAAACCTCTGTATTTACATTCACGAAGCTGCCTATGATCTGAAAACTGTATGTTTACCTCCTCCAAAGTGTTTCTGCCTTGGTTAGATGTTGTGAAGTTTTTTTTTTTTTTCCAATCAAAAAATTATGCAATTATCCACTTAGGTTTTGTTCCATGGTCTTCCAGGCCTTTTGGTATTACCCAACTACTTTAATCTGTGTGATAGAGATGAATATTTCTTTGGTTCAAATTACTGTTATTGTCGCAGTGAAATTGTTCCTGTGGTCCAAATCACTCCACACAGATATTAGCATCCAAATCACATTAGTTTATTAGGCCATTATTACTGTATCTCATTATTGTATAATTTACGAGACATCTGAACTAAATAGTATACACAAAGGAAAGATATAAAAGAGGGGAACAAACAAACCATTTATCTTCTATGTTATTACCCAGGTTGCTCTGTGAAAACTTTTTTTTATTTGTTAATGGCAAATATGCTCTGGCTTAAATTCCAAGGCTGTGAGTATGACAATACTGTGTGTGAAAATAAACAAACAAACAAAAGAAACTGTTATTGGTCACATATTACACGTCAATGCATAATGATAAAGTGTACACATAAGTAGTAAATGCAGTTATTTGGCAAACCATAGCAGTTTCAGTCAGGTTTCTCATATTTATAACAAAAAATATATTTAAAAAAACAAAAACAGAATAATAAATTTGTAAAAGACATTAATAATTACATCAAACCTCTCTAGCTGTTAAATATTAAAACACCATTATGAATAGATAAATAGTTAGTACATTTACCAGCTTCCCTCTCATTCATAATATTTGTACTCTCTTTCAATCTTTAAGTGTTTTTTTTATTTCAATATTTCATATTTTATGGTGCACTCGCTGTACTACATAATTACATTTTGATACGTAAAAGGGGTGGTAAGTACAATATATACTGACAAATAACAATTAGAACAGAACATTTTCATTCCATTTAATTATTTTGTTATATATTAAAGACATATTAGGTTTGAGGTCAAAAGATAAATATAGACAGATCAAAATTTGTGTGGTCTACAAACATGGCTGCCAAAAACCCCAATTCCTAGCGCACGCATACACTCTAGTTCCCTGGACTTAATACAAAAATATCACACACACGCACACACGCACACACGCACACACACAAAGTCTTTAAGGACCTTCTGTTTAGGCACCCTCTTGTGAAGTAAACACTCTGTGTACTTTCTGCCAGTTCATTATACCAAGCTTTTCATTTGTGTATTGATAGGCCAGTTTAGCTTCTGTGCTTGTTCTCTGATTCTGTCTTATCCCAGTTAATGTGGTTTGATCGCCTCACTCTCGCCTGTTTATTGTTT
The DNA here is from genome assembly GCA_030014305.1 of Clarias laeviceps. Lineage (NCBI taxonomy): Eukaryota > Metazoa > Chordata > Actinopteri > Siluriformes > Clariidae > Clarias > Clarias laeviceps. The sequence continues at coordinate 11,035,326 of JAQMYJ010000004.1, forward strand.
GACTTTGAATACTCATGTTTGCCCATCCTGCAAGTAGGTCTCCCTGTCGATCCATGACACTAGAATTTCAGAACTATATCCATATGTGTTAAACAACTTATGTTAAATAAATATCTTTTGCCCATTTGTGATTAAATAGATTGATAATAAAAAGTGTTTCTTGTTGCCCAGACTGATTGTTCAAACAATTAATAGCTATGAACGTCCGCTCTATTTGAGTTTTAAGTTTAACCTGTGAAGATTGGATTCGTGTTTAAAAGAAAAAGCAACACGAGCACCACAGACGACCGCAGAGTTGTCTATGGGAGAAAATTAAGCCATGTCGATTCTGAGAAAACAGCCTAAAACGGCCAAACACTAAACAGGCCAACCAAGGAAAAAAACATGTTGATGATAAACATTGTGAAAACTGTAATGAAAAACCCAAGACCAACAGCCAGTTACATCACAATCAACTTCCACAGGCCAGGGGTGAAAGTGACTCACAATCCATCATTAAAAGGAGACTTTGAGAGCATAAATACAGATGCCATACCACAAGATGCACACCACTCATTCGTATTAAGAATTAGAATGTCATATTTGGAACCGTTAAAGAAACAGAGATGAAGTGTGGAGAAAAAAAAGATCTGCTCATGATCTGAAACATACAAACTATCAGTCATGCATGGCTGCTTCTGGAATGGGCTCACTAATCTTTACTGATGATGTAACTTATGAAGGTATCAGATGAAAGAATCCAGAAGTCTACAGAAAAATAATCAAATTTAATTGGGAAGAACTTAATCATGACTCAAAAAAGACAATGACTCAAAACACACTGCTAACACAACAAAAGACTTCATCCGGGGAAAGAATTAAAGGTTATAAACAGACAAACAAATAAATCACCAGTCCTTAACCCAATCGTGCATGCATTTTACCTTCTGAAGAACAGACAGAAACAATAACTACTGTAAAAGAAGCTGCTGTACAAGATTGAAAAAGCATCACAAAAAATTCAACAGTTTGGTGATTACATTTAATTCAATTCAATGGTATTTGTTTGGAATTTTAACAATGGACAAAAAAAAAGCATCTTTGCAGAAAGAAGAAAATTATGGATATGAATTAGAAAAATGTAAGCAAAAGAAAGAATTATGAGCTAGAACTTTCAGTTTGTCCCTGATGAGTAATCCGGGGTGACTGTGCCAAGGAAAAACTCCCTGAGATGACAACAGGCAGAAATCATGAGAGTCATAGGTGACACGTTCTAAGCTGTTTAACACATCTAGATGAGATCCAGAAAATGAAGGTGTAAATTCTGATCTATCAGCTCATATTCATCACTTAATCTCAAACCTAAATATTTTCAGTGTTTAGTAAAGACACAAGAATTGGCCTTGCTGTTTTAATACTTTCAGAGGGGACAGTGAGTGACCCTCATGTAAAGAAAAAAATATACTTTAGCATTTCATTGTTTTTCTGCTAATTGTTGCATTTTATTTGCTATTTTAGTTTGTTTTTATGAGCGTCCTATAAGTGAAGTCATCTTTGTTAGGCTGTACATGGAGCAATACAACACTTGCATAATGTTAGCTAGATATCATAAGAGTGGCCATGAGAGTTTGTTTTCTTTCTAAAGAAAGGGTTGTACTAATGCATTTAATATTTACTTAGCAGATAAGTATTGAAAATTATTTTAAGACGACACCCCATGAGAAGTATGAGAGGCTGGCAACGCAGGTACCCTGATGTGTGCAAATGCCCAACGTCAGCGATGTGCCCTCATTTCCCATGCAGTTCACAGTCACCGGACTATTTTAATCTTACAGGGTCAAAAGAAATGCCTATACACAATACAAGGGGAATGCATTTTGATCATCTCAGCAGATATTATTTGAAAAAAAGACAAGAGTCTACCAGATATCTTTCTTTGTAAAATATTTAAATGACAGGCGATGCCTTGCTGTTCTTATAATAGATTTAAGGCCATTTTACACTTGGTGGGGAAAAAAAAAACTACTTCTTCTTCTTGCAATACCTCATACAGTATTAATATATCCAAATGGCTTTTTATGCACTAGTGATTTTTATCCACAAACATTACCAAATATAGTAATACACAGCAGCAAGGCCAGTTTAAATCATTCTAACAATCATTACAGACATTTACACGCAAATGCATGGTGAGAAAGTGCATGAATAAATCATCCATGCTTTCTTCTACATGACTGAGTTAGCCTGATATGGAAGCCAGGACTACAGAATGAATGAAGATAATAAACTAAATTTCTGAACGGACAAAGACTGAACACATTTTTGGAGCAAAATGAAATAAGCCCAGATTCCAGACTCTCTGAATTATATTCTATGCACTGCTAGAATATTTTTCTGCCAGTTAAACCCATACTAAATAGAAATGAAAGCTAGCAATTACACTCAGCAGATCATGCCTTCTAAAGGCTCTACTTAAATCTATTTGAAATGTTGCTCTGCAAGGACTAAATTAAAACAACACAATCCCTGCTGGTCTCACTTAGACATATGTTATATATTTCTGTATGACACAAACACATATGTCCGAAGTGAGAGGCCTGTGTTTTCAAGCACAGGCATATTTAATCACAGTTTAACCTACATAGAGTGGCACAGAGCTCCCTTGGGTTTGTCCCAGTACACTGTAAATAGCACAGGATCCATATGTGTGTTGTGCTCACCAGCCAGAGAGAATTTCGCTGCTCCAATCATTCACACATTCACCATTCTTGTGAATCCATGCCGTTTCTGACAAATCGTGACCATTCTTTCTTTATGAAAAAATGTGGGTGCTGACATCTCTCATGAGCACTGCTAATAGAGAAGCATACTGTATAACTTTGATAACATGCATGTAGTCATGCTTTATTTCTGCTTCTGACCTGCTCCTACTGTAGCTTAAAAAAAACATTGCAGTGTCTTATGTAAGCATATAATTACAGGCATAGTTTATACAGCACTATCAGTCTGCATGCTGAATGCAGTGAAATCAGAGCTAAACTGCCATGTTCATGGGAACCATTTGCCCCCTGCTGAGGGTAATCTCTGCCTCATGAGCAGGTTTGGTCAAAGATTGTGAATGCAAATGATGCTGTTTGAGAACAAGCCCCTGAAACTGCATTTCACACATGTGACATTAATGATGCCCTTTAGAGCTGAGCAGGACATGGTGATTTAGCTTCATCATATTAGTTACAGGGTTTGGCATTAAATGTCTTAGATACATTACAGCCCTTATTGGGGAAGAAAAAACAGTCCTATTCTTATTGTGTTGTGTTTGAATGCTTGCTTTTGCTGTTGTGCAATGGTAATGGCTTCTGCATGTTCTGGGTGTTGTCATTTCTTTTATTCTCTCTCTAATTGCTTTGAATATTTCTGGGAATTTAAACATATGGCTTGGACCCTTAAGGACTGTGCTCATCTGAACATGCCGAAGTTCTTAAAGGGATTTCAATTAATTTGCCCATTAAAATATTTCAATATTTTGTATAAGTGAGATCGTAGAGAGCGAGAGAGACTGGTTCAGCAAATCAAATGTATACTTTTTACAAACGTGGTAAGCAGAAAAGCATCTCAGAATGCTCAGCACATCCAGCTGCTCTGTGATTTAGCAGATTGGATAATTACATAAATGAGCAGGAGCACAGGTTGTCCTTTGCCAGGGAATGTGTATTCCATTATTTCATTCTGTTTCACTATAAATTCATTCCGTTTCCCTGTTTAAAAATCTGAATGACTGAAGCGACGCATTGAATGGGTCCGTAGACTGGACTAGAGCATTGTGCAGACATATTGCAGACATTTATGCTAACTTTGTTATGGATAAGAAAATCATTTATTTTTCTTATGCAGAGGGAAAAAAATATATACATAGCCAGGAGCAGCCATTATACTTATTGCAACTGAAAGATGCAGTCATGTGGAGGAGATGGCCAGGAGAAAAAGACAGAAGATAGCAGCAGGGAAAGAGAATTTGACACTCCTCTGTCCAGTGCCTCAGGGCTAATGTGTGGAGAGGAGTGCATTTAAAAGTCTCCTCTGCTCAAGAGTAGATTTCCTTAGACTTCTCTACAGCACTACTTTTTATGCATTGCTTCTCATCATCACGCCTGCTATTATGCATTCACAAAAAAAAAGAAAAACAAGTATTTGACAGTGTTGTCTGTAACTACCTGAAAAACACAGCAGCAGGTTTACTCTCTTAGGGAAGTGACTGGTAGTTATTGTACCAACTTGATGGTTATTTTGCATTTAGGCTTTGATTTAGAAAGAACCCATATAAAGAGGCAAATTTTCCAGGTGTGGTTAGTAGGGTTGTTACCTGTGACAATGAAGAATTGAGTAAATGATGCCACATGTGAAGTATAGGGGAAGAAACAATATTTAAAATGAGGCTTTTAAGTGTGCTGAACTAAAACTTAAACTTGAATATATCTCTAATTCATAAATTCATACCAATTCACACACATTAATGTTATTACTGAAGTGCTTTTCATGTCCTGGTAAATCTTACTGAAGGTGCAAAGTTAACATATTTCCATTTCATTGTATTACACACTATGATAAAACTTCCTTAAATGTCATACTTATTAAGGCTAACATGCATAAGATTATCTCTTATATTTCTTTTTTTTTCGAGCATCATCACATTTTTCACATTTAACCAAACACAACCTTTTAATGAATCAAGGCCTTAGTTCATAGAATACGGTTTGGGGAATCAGAAACTGAATTACAAAATGTTCTTCTGCAAGTAACTTGAAATAAGGGCGCGCTTCAAACCTTGGCATCCACATATCCTATATTCAGCAGCGTTACATAATTTATTCTTGAAAGAGTGTTTTCATACAAATGCATAACGTAGTCCTACAGCATATTCCAGAAAGAGTTTTTTTTTTTTTCGCTGATAAATAAAATAAATGAAATAACATACAAGTATCCAAAATAACAGAGCCACTAACAGTTCAAATTTCTTACTATATCCGTATTAAGATGTATAAGCATGTATTAAACAGCAAACCTTGCCTCTCTTGCCTTGTATGAATGGATGGGTCTGCTTTAACTTGAGCAGAAAGCAGGTAATTTAGTACATGAGAATGTGTATATGAATGAGAGGCAGTGGGTGTGAAGTGGGTGGTCAATCTGATCGTGCCAGGCTGATGGAATAACACTCTGGAACCCAAAGCCATGGCTTACTCAGGTACTCACTGTTGATGAACAGCTATGGTGGAAGGCTCTTATGGATTAGCCTAAGGCAAAAAAAGATACTATAGATGTCTTTGTGTTCAATGTAATTTGATGCTATTTCACCATTTTTCCAGCAGCCTTTGTTTTTTGCCTGTGTAAAAACGCCTACAGTATTTTGCAAAAACTTTTAATCCACCCACCGTTTCTTCATATGAAATTTTATTAAATTATGTAGATGAAATTAAAGAAATAAGTACAAATGTTTTACTGTTTCAGGCTGCAAAGTGACTAAAGATACAGTTTAAAAAACTGGTGGTTTATGTAACGACCTCAGGAGCAACCTCATTTCCCTTCTCATTTGTTCCAATCACTCAGCATTCAGCTTGATACAGTACAGGTTGTCCCCTACTTATGAACGAGTTTCATTCCAGGAGTACATCGTAAGACAGATTTGTTCATAAGTCGGGACCGACAAACACGCCTGTGACACAAATATACAATATAAAGCATACCTAAGGAAATTAATCTCACATTGAAATGTTGACTATGCGCTTTTAAATCACTAGGGGAATCCCGGACAGCATTTTGTCTCAAAGCGAATTTCTGCAAAAGAAATAATCAAAACTCCTGATTCGTTCTGCAATGAGAATTTTCCGAAATTAGCATTATTTTCCTTTGGGACAGCTTTACAGGACAGACATTTTTTTATCATTGTGCTCCAGGACTGATCCCCCAACCCCCTTCTAGGACATTAAACAACATTATGCCAAGGGGCCAAAAAAAATGGCAGAAAAAATGGCATGCAGTGTTCAGCTATGAGAGAGTAAATACATGCAAAGTAAAGGCATTGTGTGATTCCTTCAGCGCCCTATGAGGTGTAATGTAGGAAAACATGTTGATGTATATTTGAACGTAAGCATTAATACAGCATTTGGTGTATGAGCCAGAACTACATGAGCCATGGTTAATGGTGGGTGTAACTGATGGGCCGGTGTAATAAAGCATTTAAGGTCATAGCAATTTGGAAACAGTGGCTCGGACAAATTTTACCTACACACCTCAACATCAAATATAATATAAACATGGCTTTAACCTAATATACTTAATATACTTATTCAAATAGCTTTATTAATAAGGCTTTATTGTACATTACGGAGGATTTTTCTATCTGGTTGACAAAACACAAGGGTCACAAAAATACATTCACTCACTTACATTATTAATTCAGTGATGCTAAACATCCTAAAATGTCTTTTAATTTACTAAGCCCAAGTAATCTCAACTCCCTGTTAGTGATAATTGACTACAGCTGGTAGCTTCTTTACGCCAACATAAGAATTCATGGGATAGCACTCATTGGACTGACCAACATACAGCACACAATGTGAGGAGAACTCAAGGGATTTGGACTAAGCAGTTGTGGAGCTTAAAGAAAACCATTTATTAATGTGGCTAAAAATTATCTGATTAATTTGCTAGTGAGCATAAAGTGTAGACTGTGGAGCATTGGGAAAAGGTCACATGGTCTGATAAGAAGAGATTTACCCTGATCCTGAGTGATAGATGCATCAGGGTGAGAAAGAGGCAGGTGAAGTGAAAAGCCTGTGGGGCATTGTTATGATCTGGGATTTCTTTTTCTGATCAGGTCTAGGTTCAGCAATGTTATGTGCCCAACAATGAGGTCAGCTGATTACCTCAATATACTGAATGATGGCAATATATGACAGGCTTTTCCCATCAGTTCATCCTGATAGCATTGATTCATCAGGCTCAAATTTTGGATGAGTGGTTTAGGGCGCATGGAACATCATTTTCACACATGGATTGGCCACCACAGAATTAAGACTTTAATCCCATTGAAAATCTTTGGGATGTGCTGAAGAAGACTTGTCAAAGTCTCCCATCATCAATACAAGATCTTAGAGAGAAATTAATGTGACTCTGGACTAAAATAAATGTTTTGAAGTTGCATAAGCTTGCCAAAATCATGTGACGGCTATAATCAAAGCAAAAGGCAGTCTAAAGAAATAAAGTGTGTGGCTTTTTTTTATTTTTTTGGCCAGGCAGTATATAAGAATTTGTAATTAATGCTAATTTATTAAAGAATTATGAGGAATTTTTATTCCTCAATTTATTCAAAGCGTAGTGGTCCATCTATGTTCTGGTAATTCAACATTCACTACTTTGATGATGACACACCAAATAAGACCTATTTTATTATGGATCTCATCCCTCTGATAATATCAAACTAACTGAGCAGAATTTGTTAATCACTTCCTACCACCAATATAAGTGGGATCAAATGGATAAATCCCCCACTGATGCTACCACTTTGACTGTGGGGTGTTGAGGACGTCATTAATGCATCCTACAATGTTTACCAACAGAATTACACAACGACTTATGATTGCATTATTGTGATATCGTTGTGTAAATGGGAGCTATTACTGTATGTTTATGCATCTGAGGCATATTACATGCAGGTAAAACTTATGATCGCACATTGTGCTACTATACATTTATTTTCACCTGCACTTAACTCCATAAAAATTCACTGAAATCACACAATTGCCTGTTCTGTGCACTAACTTTAATTAAAACTTTAAAGACATTGTGCACAGAAGTATAGTAGTGATAATCATGGATAAAAAAGATTAATAACTGTTTATTCACTGTCCCACTGTCTCCTGTCACATTTTATAGAACTGGCTTGTGACTACAGTTGACCCAGTCATATCTTAAACTTATGATAGGTAGACAGAAACATGATTTCATGGAATCACAGAACAAATAATATCATTTTAAATATAATTTGCAATAAAATTGTATCTAGCATAGGTTTTATGTAATGTACAGTAAATTTGAAAGACTTTGTGTTCACCCTGTATTTTGTGTATCTTGATAAATGTAAAGTATGCTTTTATACTGATGTGTTTGTGGACTGAATGCAAGGTTGCGAGTGGTGTGAATTTGGGGTTGGCATACCTAGAAACAGGATTGACATCATAGGGAATTTTAATGCACATGACAAAGTGCTTCTCACACAACGTTATCCTCGTGCCTGCATTCTAGCTTTGTTGAACCTGCCAGCCTTTCCTCAAGTGCCAACCTAAGGGGAAGTGAATGCAAGCAAAGAAATCATTAATATGGCCTCAAAAGGAATGTTTGATGGACTGCCTGAAAACTGGTAAGAATTTCTTTCCAAGGCTTCTAGTATTTTGTTAGCCATCGGACTACATTTTTAAATAACACACAAAAAAAATCAATATCCTTTCTAATCAGACAAACATGAATCTGATGAAAAGCATTTTCCCGTTGTCTTTTGGGAAATTGCCCCTGAAAAAAAATGCACTTGAAAAAATGGCATCAGCAATCTGAGAACATCTCATAGATGCATTAACTGAACGTTTGTTTGATGATCTTTCTGATGGTCGAAAAAAAAAAAAAAACACTAAGGGAAAGTGACTCTTGAAATGGCAGATTTCAATCCCTTCAAGAGCTGTGTGAATATATTAAACAAACAGTTCAATCTTATATAGCAGACCCATGCAATTGGTGCACACTAAACTATGATCTATTGATATACCTTCTAAAGGTGTAGACCTTTGCCTTTGTCTGTAGAAAGAAAGGTGCAGGCTCTTTGTTAGAAATAGCAGTAATAGAAGAGAGAAAACCCTCCAAGCATGGATAGAACATGCAAACTCCATGCACACAGATCGAACCCTCAACCCTGGAGGTGCATGGTGACATACTATGTCACATTGATACTAATTAATGACCAATGTATTTAAAGCCCCTGTTCAAAATCACTGTATTATTAATATAAAGAGGTATAATAAAAAGAGGGATACCACATTGCAGTTGTTACATTTATTCAAGAGATTTTTTTTAAGAAAAACGAAGTTACAGTGAAATCAAATGATGACTTCAGTCTTCCTATGAAAGGTGTTTAATGACAAACTCTGTGTCTCCATGGCACAATTTATAGGCCACAAAAAACCAAAATGTTACGAACATGTTTAATAAAAACCAGTGGCTTCTATCTACCCTTCATTCCCCCCTGGGATTGCAGCATAGATTTACAGCCTGGCACGATGCCGCTGTGAAACTGCCTACAATCTCTATCTGAATCCCAAGGTATGGATAAATATATAATGAACGTACTTGGCTGTCCTTTGTGTGTGTGTGTGGGGGGGGGGGGGTTGGGGGGGAATGCTGATCTACAACCTGTCCATCCACGATTACCCAACAGCTTCAGGAGAGTATAAGAAAATACCATATTTTATTTTCTTAGTGACAGCAAATACAGAAGCTGTGTGTATTTTTACACTTGCAAATGTTAGAGACTGAAAAGGCCATGGTGGGTTTATTCAGTAAGCAACGGTGTAAAAATGAGAGAAAATTAGCCCTGACAAGAGGCAACATCAAATATAGGGAAAATATGTCAAGCATCCTCAACACTCATGACCGGTCAACCGAGACTATAGAATATTTTTGTAAATGGAAAGAACTAGGCAGAAGGTGAACCTCTCCAAACACTATGGGTATGAAAAAACATATGGAGAAAGACTGCTACACTCAATATTGCAATTTTTTACTTGTAAGTTCAGAATGATGGCTATAGAAAACCAGCATTTAATATTTATATAAATAGATTCGTTTAGATGTATAATGTACAGCACTCCAAATCCTTCTAAATTCTCACAGTGCCCAAGTCAGCTACATACGACTCAGTTATTGTAGAGAAACAATATAGTACCCCTTAGTTTATTTCACTTTAAGCTTTCTCCACTTTCTTCCCAATGTGTTCAGCTACTCCCACCTGTGTGGACTATGCATGTTCTCCCTATGCTTGGTGGATTTCCGCCTGGAACTCTATTTTCTGAAACCCACCAAGCACGGGGAGAACATGCAAACTCCATGCACACAAAGAAGGGAATCGAACAAGGCAAGGCGACAGTGCTAACAACTACACCACCGTAGCAACCAAAGACATGCAGATTAGTTTAAATGCCACTTCTAAATTGACCATAATGTGTGAGTGAATGTATGGGTGCCATACAAAGAATTGACATTCTGTCCAGGGTGTACCCTGTCTAGTGCCCGGCTCCCCTTGGATATGCTCCAGGCCTCCTGCCACCCTGTGCAGAATAAGCGGTATAGAGTGAGTGAGTGATCAGCTGCAAATTTTCACCAATGACCCAGCTCCACACTATCACAAGAAATCTGCAACTGTAAAGGGTGTTTCATTTTTTTTTTTACTCCTCTTTCATTTTCATTTCATTGTCTGAGGTTGGTGAATGAGGCATGATGTCAGTGGTTAGGACTGTTGCCTCAGACCCCCAGGGTTGGAGATTCAAATAAGACCTCTGGTTTGTTTGCGTGGAGTTTTCATGTTCTCCTTTGTTGGTTTCACCCTGCAGTATACAAGATTTCTTGTAGGCTGGTTGGAGTGTGCAAATTGTTGTAGGGAAGGATTGAGTGTGTGTATACCTCATCCCAGGTGTCCCCTTCCTTGTGCTCCAAGGACCTACGACACTACGCAAGCTGTATGCAAAATGAATCAATGCATGTTTCACTGAGAGTGATTGAGTGATTATGTCTCTACATAACAGAAAACAAGAGTGGACAGTATTAGTAGCAGAAGGTGACTGATGTCGAGTTGAAATATAACAAATGCAGTGAGGTAATTTGTGGCTAAAATTGAATGTTGTCTACTTAAGTTGCATCATAGCATGACAGGAAGCTTAACAACTGATTTTTGTTAGCACAACACTGCAAAGAATCTAGACTATGTACAGAAGTTGTAGTTTATGATGAGACTTTTTCTTATAGTAGATAGTATATATTTCTATTGGTTTGTGACTACAGTTGAAAATATCATATCTTAAACGTATGATAAGCAGACAGTGCTGTTCAGTGTATTTGACTGCAAAGCTCTCTATAGTAAAGGTTATCTATAATGTAGAATGTATAAAAGACAAATTTGTAGTGATGCCAAACATTTGAGGGGCATTCAAGTCAAACCAGAACTATTGACTGGGCAGAACACATTTATTTCTCTATATAATCCCCTGCTACACTAATGCACTTATCCCATTTTTTCACTAGTGCATGGATACCATCAAAGTAGAAAGATTCCTTAGTACCCCAGAGCCATGAACGAACTGCCTGTTTCACGTCTGAAATCCTGGCCTCACAGGAACTTATTTAATGGCCCAAACATGTGGAAAGAGCTTGGAAAAATGTCAGGACTATACAGGGGATGAGGTAGTAACTCCCAGCTGAGTTCCTGTAATGTACAGTATACAGTATTGTGTATACAGTTCCCATGGACAAATGCGTTCCTTCTGCAAGTTTACCCATCAATTTTCAAGGATCAGGCATTCCAGTCGCTGAATGTTCATGGGAATGACTGCAGGGAACTCCAAGCCACCACGACCAGGATCGTCATTTACAGAACTTCGGCCTTCTTTAAAACATTTGCACTATTTGTTTTGATGCTGTAAAGAGCTTCCTCACTGTACTGTGCTTGAAGTCTTCTGTAAATGCCAATAGGTTTTATGCCTTCATTCATTGCACTTTCATCACAAGTCCTGATTTGCCTTAAACACCACTTATTTAATGGACCCAAAACATAAAATGTTTCTTTGACTGTTAGAAACCATGTTCACCAAATGCCAGATCATAGGAATATATTTGGCTGAACATTTCAACATGTCAATAAGTTCTGTAAGTCCTTTAAGTTCTCCTTAAGTTATTTTTCTGTGTTTCTCTATTATATAACATATATTTTATATAACATATTTTTTACGTTTTATTTGTCTTAGTTGGCTATTACGCCCATAAAAAGTGATTACAACAGAGCAGTTTAGGGGTTAAGAGATTTGCTTAAGGGCCCAACACATGATCTTGCGATTAGCAGCTTCTCCTACCTTGGTGAAAATGACTTCTCAACTCTGAAACTGATCAGAAATATTATATCTGTAGTACAATGAACCAGGACAGGTCTATTAAACTGGCCCAGAGAACTGAAGTAGACAATGTAGTTGGAACTTTGCTGATATGAATTCCTAGTAAACTTCTAAGAAGTAAGCTAAAGTAACACAGTGATTGTAGAAACTAGGAATTAGAATCAAGAGCTTTATTGCCAAGAAATCTGTTTTGGTCACAGAGCTTCCAGAGACGACACAACGTGGAAAAAAAGAAAAAAAAAGTTAACAACAAATGGAGTAGGATGTGGGGTTTTATCAAATAAGTCAAATAAATATCAGTAGTATTGCACAGCATATTGCACACAATATTGCACATATATTTATTGCACAGTGAGAAGAATGTTCAACTGTTCATGAGGTAAATTGCCTGGGGGAAAACTGTTCTTGTGCCTAACTGTCCTGGTGTTCAGTGCTCTGTAGCGCTGACCAGACGGGAAAAGTTCAAAGAAAACTTGGGTGTGAGTGGTCCAAAGTAATATTCTGAGCCCTTTTCTTCACTCTGGATATATACAGTTTTTACAGCGTGGGCAGGGGAGCATCGATAATCCTTTCAGCAGCCCAAACTGTCCTTTGTAGTCTTTTGGTGTCTGATTTTGTAGCTGAGCCAAACCAGACAGTTACTGAAGTGCACAGGACAGATTAAATGACGGCTAAGTAGAACTGTGTGAGAAGGCTGTAGCAGGTTGAACTTCTTCAGCTGGCGAAGGAAATACAACCTCCGCTGGACCTTTTTAACAATGTGAATTTCCCACTTCAGGTCCTGAGAGATGATGGTGGCCAGGAACCTGAATGACATGTTCATGATGGTGAGTGGAGGAAGTGCAGAGGGGTTTCTCCTGAAGTCCACAATCATCTCCACTGTTTTGAACATGTTCAGCTTTAGGTTGTTGTGACTGCACCAGACAGTCATCTGCGCAACCTTGCTATTTGTAGACTTATTGTCCTGGATGAGGCAGATGATTGTAATGTCTGTAAAATCTGCACATTTCAGGAGCTTGCAGTCATTTATGCAGAGGGAGAAGAGCAGTGGGGAGAGAATGCTTCCCTGGGGGCTCTGGGGACAGAGCGATATGCATCTTTTATTGTGGTGTAGCAGTGACCAAAAATATTTTTGCCATGTAATGTGCTGTTTGAATTTAGGCAGTTCACATGTGAGGTTTGCATTGTTAAAATCACCAAGAATAATTATAACAGAGTCCGGTTGGTGTTGCTCCGTGTCTGTGATCTGTTGCATTCACACACACTTGTTGAGGAACGTAAACACTCACCAGAAGGAACGAGGTAAACATCCGCGGTGAATAGAATGGCTTGCAGTTGATAAAGTACTGTATACTTCTAGATTAGGACACCACATCTTCATTGCATTCATTGATGTATAAGATTTCCCCGTTTATTCTGTGTCGCAATCCACTCTGAACAGCTGGAAGCTCGAGATATGTAGTGTGTTGTCTGGAATGGGATAATTCAGTCATGTTTACGTGAAACACAGAGCAGAATTTGAAAAGTCCATATTTGTCCGGGAGAGCAGAAAGAAGTTTGTCCATTTTGTTGGTCAAACATTCACCTTATGTATACTAGGCAGCCCAGTTCTAAAGCCGCGCTGTCGGAGCTTGACGAGTGTGCTGGCTCTCTTCTGCCGCCTGCGCTTCTTGAAGCATTTGAACAGCACCGCTGCTCTGCCAGTTACAATGATCAACATAACGTCTGAATAATCGAAAAACAGTTGAAGATTGTGTGGTGTGTTCTGCTGAATGTTCAGCAGTTCATCCCTGGTATAACTGATTCCATTTGAAAAACAAAAAACAGGACAAACTAACAAAAAGAGTAAGCCATCTCTACTATTGTGTCACATTGTGATGTCCATGCTTTACTGTATGAATGGTGTTATTTGGATGCTGAGCTGTATTGGACTTTGCCAGACATATAGTATGGTGTTACAGTATGGCCAAATAATTGAATTTACTGTACAGTATGTGGCCTTTCTTGAGGAGTGGCTTTTTCATGAAACCTATACAAGTTACATTTGTGGAGTACTTGTGATGTTGTTGTCACATACGTACAGTACACACAATGACCATTCTTTGTTATAAATTCCTGCAACTGCTTCAGAGTTGTTGTAGGCCTCTTGGTAGCCTCTCTGACCAGTTTCCTTCTGGCTTTTTCATCCAGTTTGGAGTGACGAGGGAGGGTCTGTGTCTTACTAAATACCTTCCACTTCTTAATAATAGATTTCACTGAGCTTCTATGCAGTAATAAAGCCTTTGAATTTTTTTTGTATCTCCTGACTTGTGCCTGTGCACAACTTTATCCTGGAGATCTTTTGACAGTGCTTTGTCACACATAGTTAATTGTTTGATTGAGACTACATGTAATTTTAGGAGGGGGTGATCCTTAATAAATCAGTGATTCTGGTTTGTATTTTTCTGTTTACCTAGATACATGAAACAAAAACTGTTCCTATTGTCATTTTTATGTAAAACTGGCAAAATGGTTCTTTTCTCTGCTACCCTACATACTTCCTTTCTAAATGAAGCAGTAAGAAGTTGACCTTTCAGTCCAATTACATGGTGTATGTACAATCAATGATTAACACACCTCATGTTTTGGCTTGCTTTATTTTATTGAACCTATTATTTATTTTTATGTTTTGACCTATTTTGCTTGCTTCTGTTCTTGACCTTTGCTTTAATGTTCTTGAATTTGTATAAATTGTGAATCAGTCTAATAATCTCTGCTCTCTGTATTCAAGCTATGTGCTAGAAAATAATGTGATGTTTGTATCATAATTAGCTAAGATTGTTAAATAGTTGTGAAAAGCTTTAAAAAAAAATCTAAACTTAAGCATTTATACTGACTTTATATACTGTACATTTGAAATTACATCCCAGATAGCACACTGCTGAAGGGCCAACAGCAGTGCATACGTTGGGCCAATGTTGTCATCAATGGTTGCCCCAATGTCATTTTGTCCATTGGCCAAAAGTTGGCTCATTGGTGGGGCCAAAGATAGGTTAGCCCAACGTTGGAACAATGTTGGTTCAGTAGATAATGGCAAAGTTGGAAATTAGAAATTAAATTAGACTCTTTTCATCATAGCCAATAATAAGAACACACATTTATATCTCCAAAAATGTATTTATTATTTTTATTTGTGATAAAATGAGAACTAAGAAAATATATGTAACCATTATGATGACATACTACAAAATAAACACCTAGTACAACCAATTTTTCTCTCAGCAAGGTGAATGAAAATAAATGCATACAAACATTAACATACCCATTGCCTCAGACTGTAGTTTCACCATCAGCTTGGTCACTGTAGCTCAGCTGTTAATCATCTTCCTTATCAACATTACAGCATTTTTGGAGAACTGTGACTCTAGTCTGTGTTAATACAAAAATAATTTGAGCATTGTACATTAAAATGTACTTCAAAATATGTTCTTCAAAATATTCCTTTTCAAATAGCAAAATGATGAGAAAAACAAACATTTACAGAAACACATCTTACAGCACACATATTTTCCAGATGAAACAACGTAAAACACAGCAATTCAAGCAGTAAATAACCTATCAAAATTGTCAAATTATATGTTTTACATGCTGACGCCCTTAGTACATATATTCGACAACCGCATATAAACATACAAAAATGCAATGTAGTAAAGCAAAACTATATGTACTGTATATTAGCCCTTTAATGTTTCTGGCACTTACTATGGCAAAAATCACTATGGTTATAACCTCGCACTGTATTCACTAGCAACAGGTCAATTATGCTAGCATTATAGTGCATAGCTAAACATCTTTCTCACCACATTACAGCAAAACTGCTAACTGCATGTTTTTCATGTTACCACCACAGATTCTCAACACACTTATGTCTTACTCAAGGGTATTTACATCTCATTTGGATGAATATTAACCCACCTGTAGTTAGGAGCAAAGAGGCACAAAACTTAGCTTTTGTTTAGCTTGGCTTCACAGGACTTAATCAGCAGCACCTGGCCTCTGTGGGGTTTTATGTTCCTCCCTAGCGATAAGCGCCATCTAGTGACCTGTTTGACAGTGTTCACAGTTGAGCACAATGCACAATGAAATTAACATTTATCATTTGGAAAACATCCTCTGAGTTAGATGTACTTGTATAGTTCTTTCAATGTTATTTATGTACTAGGTTGGTAACCAAACCTTATATGAGCTCCAGATGTGATGGCATTATTGACGGAGCCTGCTGCTCAAAGCTAAAGCAATATACAGTGGAACCTTGGATTACGAAAATAATTCATTCCGGAAGCAGGCTCGTATTTCAAAACACTCGTAAATCAAAGCAAAATTTCCCATAAGAAATAATGGAAACGTTCCACAGCCCAAAAAATAAAAACATAAAAATAATTAATACAAAATATGAAGTAAAAATAAAACAAATTAACCTGCACTTTACCTTTAAAAAAAAGTCAAAATAAATCCAGACAGAGTTTCCGTTTATGCGCGCAGGCGCTGTGTGTGTGTGTGTGTGTGTTTGTGTATGTGTGTGAAGCTAAAGTAAGAGGAGAGGAGGAATCAGACCCACCCCTCTCCCTCTTCTCATCTTACACAGTAACCCTTCTTCCTCTCTTATTTGAGTTTCATAAACACACACACACACACACACATATTAATGGAAAAATGGAAAATGAGAAAGGAACATCGCTAATAACTCTTGCGTGAGGGAGCGCTAATGGAATCACTGCTGTAAAGTAAAATAAACAAACAAATTAACCTTCACTTTACCTTTGTTTCTGTGTAGAGCATGTGTAGAGAGTGTGTGTGTGTGTGTAAAGGCAAGTGGAGGAACGTGTGTGTGTGAAGGGGCACAGTGTCCAATGATGCATGCGCACACACATAACGACAGGCTGATACAGAGAGAGAGAAAATGGATCTTTAACCTCTCTAATGAGACTTGCTTTTGCTTTACATGTGCGCACACGTGTGTTATAATAAACAGTACACGCACGCTGTATACACACACACACATACAAACACAAAACTATGTTTTATGTGCACACACGTGGTTACAGTGTTATAGTAAACAGTACACGCTATCACGGATGTTGATTATACCAGTGAGAGATGCGCACTAAGACCCAGCAGGGGAGACTATTACCTACAATTCCGCAGCGCAAGAGAGAGAAAAAACATTGACTTAGTTGTGATCATGTGACACTCTGTGTCAAAAAAAGAAGCGCATGCGTGATACATGATACTCAGTACTCGTGAACCAAGACTCGTTTTTCAAGTCAAAATTTATTAAAAATCTTTGCTAATCTTGCAGAACACTTGCAAACCGCGTTACTCGCAATCCGAGGTTTCACTGTAATTTCATTTTCAATATCAACCTTGCCATTATTTACTGAACCAATGTTGATAACCAACTTATCTTTGGCCCCACCAAAAGGCCAACAGTGGGCCAATGGACCAAATGATGTTGGGCCAACCATTGATGCCAACATGGCCAACGTTGGGGTGATGTCAGAGCACTGTCAAAAGGTTGCCAAAATTTTGCTGACGTTGGGCCAACAAAGTACAGTGGAACCTTGGATTACGAGTATAATTCGTTCCGGAAGCGAGCTCATATTCCAAAACACTCGTAAACCAATAAGAAATAATGAAAACTCTAATTATTCGTTTCACAGCCCCAGAAAATAAATACATAAAAATAATTACTGTAACACAAAATATAAAGTAAAAATAAAACAAATTAACCTGCACTTTACCTTTAAAAAAAAGTAAAAATAAATCCTGACAGATAAGTGTTTCCATTTATGCGCAGGTGCTGTGTGTGTGTGTGTGTGTGTGTGTGTGTGTGTGTGTGAATCTAAAGTAAGCTCCCCTCTCCCCCTTCTTACACAGTTACTCTTCCTCCACTCTTTTCACACACGCGCACACACAACGGAAACACTGTTTTATCAGAAAAATAAACAAGAAATCTCTCTAATGACACTCGATTGAGCGACACACTAATGGAATCACAGCTGTAAAGTAAAAATAAAACAAATTAACCTGTACTTTACCTTTGAAAAGAATCGCGATAGAACAGTGTTTCTGTGTAGAGCAGAGAGAAAGAATGTGTGTGTGTGTGGCAAGAAGCGCATTCGTGATACATGATACTCAATACTCGTAAACAAAGACTTGTTAATTTTTCAAGTCAAAATTTATTATCTTTGCTCGTCTTGCGGAATACTCACAAACCGCGTTACTCGCAATCCGAGGTTTCACTGTAGTGCTATCTGGGATACACCTTAGCTACATCTGGGATACACCTAAAATACATTTAGACTCAGTTTTTTTTATTCCCGACATTTAATTCTAGTAAACATGTCCTGACAGTTAGGATTTTAAGAATCCTATTTTAAGAATATGAAATGTCAGAATAATAATAGAGAGAAATATTTATTTCAGCTTTTATTTCTTTCATTACATTTCCTGCATGTAAAGTAGCATTTACATACACTTAGTTAGTATTTGGTCACTTTGCCTTTAAATTGTTTGGGTTAAATGTTTCAGATGGCCTTCCACAACCTTCTTACAATAAGTTGCTGAAATTTTATCCCATTTCTCCTGACAGCGCTGGTGTAACTGAGTCAGGTTTGTAGGCCACCTTCTTGCTTGCACATGCTTTTTCAGTTCTGCACACAAATTTTCTTCTCGATTGAGGTCAGGACCACTCCAATACCTCAACTTTGTTAGTCCTTAAGCGATTTAGGAAGTATCCTTGGGGTCATTGTCCATTTGGAAGAACTATTTCTATATATAATCTTCCTTCCTCATGATGTCATTTATTCTTGGCATTTATTCTTCAGCTTGCAATCCTCCTCCTTTTTCTACCAGACAACAATAATTATGGCCAAACAGTTAAATTATTTTATTTTTTTAAGAATTTTTTTTCTGTGCTCTTGGCTGATTTCTTTTGATTCTCCTATGATGCCTAATAAAAATACATCCACAGGTACACCATAATCGGGATATAGTGAATTATGAGTGAAAAAAAATTATCTGAAAACAAGTCTCAAAAATTACACGTGCCATTTGTAAAGTATATGTCCTCCTGACTTGCCAAAACTATAGTTACTGTACACCACCACATTGAAATAAAAAAGTCAAGACTTTTAAATTTAATTTATGGGTTACACATACATTTTGGGGCAATCATAAAAAATTTAATAAACTAATTTAAGTATAAACATAAATTCTGCCTTTAATACTTGGATGAAAATCATTTGCAGTCTGTCTGAAGTCTGGAATTTCAAGGATATAACCAAATGTTGAGTTTCCTCCCTTGAGATGCTTTTCCAGGCCTTTACTGCAGCTGCCTTCAGTTTCTGCTTGTTTGTGGGTCTTTCTGCCTTCAGCCTTGTCTTCAGTAAGTGAAAATCATGCTCTATTGGGTTGTGATAAGGTGACTGGCCTGGCAGTGAAGAATATCCTATTTCAATGCCTTAAAAAAAACTCTGGTTGCTTTCACTGTATGATTTGGGTCATTATCTAGCTGCAATATGAATTAGTGTCCTATCAGTTTTGCCGCATTTCAGAGAGTATAGCCCTATACTCTGCAGAATGCATCCTTATCAGCAGGCAGGGCATTAATAAACAGCAGTGAACTGGTTCAACTGGCAGCCATACACACTTATGCCATAACCTATGTCATAACTTATGCCTCCACCTTGTTTGACAGATATAGTCTGCTTTGGATTATGAGCTGTAAATCTATTTCTCCTTACTTTCCTTTTCCCATCATTCAGGTACAAGTTAATTTTGGTTTCATCAGCCGAAAGAGTCTGACAAAGTTTTGTGGCCGTTCCGTTCTTGACCATTATCAATGGTTTGAACCTTGTTGTTGTCATGCACACTCGCTCCACAACTGGCACTAGGACCCGGAAGTAGTACGGTCGCGACTCCGGAAGCATAAAAGGAGACAAGATGGCACTTCACATCACTCAGTCACATCGTGAGTACTCACCTATTTTGGGTTTATCTTCCAGACGAGTGTGTGTTGTTAGAACGCGAGTTTATTTGTGTAAACTCTTGCTCTCGCTTCGAGAGAGTTCTAATAATAATATGCGTGGTTATCCTGCCGATTCTCGCTACTTTCGCGTTTGGGTTCACCATCCACGCTACACGGGCTAACTGCTAAAGTCTTCTGGTCCATCTTCGGTTAGTTCTTGACAGTTGTGAAGTGTCCACTGTATTTACATACTTCATAACGATGTCTCTTGACTGTGCACTTTGACAATGTGAAAGGGTTCTTCTCCACCATGGACTCTGTACTCACCTTAGATCGATGACAATTTTGACAACCAAAGAAAGAGAAAGAAGCATAATTAGGCCACCTGGACTTTGACCACAAGATCTAGATTTCACCATCCATCCATCCATCCATCCATCCAGGAACCTCTGTAGTCCAAAAAGGGACCATGGGGCCAATGTTGATTATCTTTGTAATTATTCCCATTTTACTAGCAGCAATAAAAGTTCTCACATGGAAGTATAAAATAATGAGACACAGTATTTAAAGTTCACACTTACAGCACTTTTATTGTCAGTGCTTAAATCAAATAAAAAAATTTCCTTTATGTAAAATAATGTTTACTCTTGTCTGTGCATTCAACTTCCAATTGATCATATAAGAACAAAAAGATCTATTGGAACCATGGGGTTATGGCTGCCACCTGGTAACACCCCAGCCTTAGCCAGTTACTTTGGGAAATAATAATAAATTTTAAAAAAGGCATTATACCAGCTGTAGGGGGAAACAACTTTTTGCCATACGGCTAAGCTACTTTATAAGATACATCACACAGACACACATTTGTGCACTGCAGCATAAAGCTACAATAAATAGTTAGGTGTGTTCTACAACTACCAGTACCACATGGAGTGTGTTGGCGACCCAGAACCACTAGCCTGCCCCACAGGGCAACTGCAACACTTTCTGCTGGCTTTAAAAACAACGAACAAACCAAAAGAAAGCTATAGTTTCCGGACCCTTCACCCTGCATAAAGAAAGAGAAAGAGCAGCATCACTATACCACAAAATAAATCAAAGCAAAATGAAACAATAGCCAACAAAACAAACAGGTCAGTAATAAATCAGGAAATTATAACAAAAAAATAAAGAATAACCAAAAAGATATAAATAACAGAAACTGGGTTAGAGTAAACAAAGTAAAGGGGGAAAAAAATCAAGAAATGCTACACAGATAAAACAAGAAGGAAGGAACAAATAAGCAAAACAAGATAAACAAATAAGTTGAGCTCCCACTCTCTTTCTCATATAAGAAAGAGAAAAACATTTAATATTGAACAAAAATAGCACGCTGGCCAAAATGAGCAAAGAGGCACAGCAGCAATAACTGTAATATGAAAGAAAATAAAGAAAAGAAAAGCAGGGCAAAACAAAACAGAAATAAAAGTGAAAAATACAAAAGAGAATGGGCTAAAGACAAAGAATGGAGTAAACAAAACAACAACAAAGGCAATGTGACCGTGTAACCAGGGAGCAGGATAGACAAAGTAGCCTTGAAGATAAAACATCAATGACATTAAAAAGTGTAAATGCAAAGGTAAACCAACAGAGCAAAGCCACAGCGGCCGAATGTGTCTCTGATGACCTGAATTAAAATAATTTGCAATAAAAATTGGCTCCCATTTAACCTCTGAACAACATTAACGTTATTGTATACTGTACTGTATGGTGTCTACTCAGTGATCGTCAACTAAGATAGATAGATAGGTAGACAGGCAGACATTTTATTCACCCTGAAGGAAATTTCAGAAAAAACAGTCAAAGCTACTGGATGGGCTGCCATTCGTGTTAGCAATCGGAATCTCTAGATCTAGATTAAAAGCACTCCATGCAGCATTACCATTCACAAAAATGGTGTTCACTCTGTGTCAGACAAACATATAGGCCTAGAATAAAATGTCAGCAATATCTGTGCACATTTTAAAAATCAGTCATGCTATGAGAATCATCTCGGGTTACTTTGCTGTAACCCTGTTCCCTGAAAAGGCGGGAACGAGATGCTGCGTGAAAACGCTATGGGAAC
>JAQMYJ010000004.1:11057782-11069204 GCA_030014305.1 Clarias laeviceps
TCATTTGCATTGACTAATTATGAAAATCAGAGAAAGATATCATTTGCGTAATAATTTGGAACGTAGTGTATATATATTATTATTATTTTTTTTTTTATAAAGTTAGCATAGAAAACAAACTAGCACTGAAATGCCAGATACCTACTTATACAGTAGGTGTAGCCTTTACTACTATTCAATATACTGTATACCCTCAAAGCAAAAATTTGGATGATTGATGACCATTGTGAATCAGATAACGTCAAACACATCCGTACAACTTTAATTTTGGAACTATTTTTCAACCATGACGGGACATGTCGGAGGGACGTCATTTCAACGGTCATCAGACATCCAAATGTTTGCTTGGGATGTCTTTGGACCTCATATTGAGAGTTTTGCAACTACAAAATGCAAATTTAACACTCAGAAACACCTGCAGGCATTTTATCTGCTTGATTATTCATGGAGTAATGAGGGAACAGGCCACACCTGGTCATGCACCTGATGGCAGCCATTTGTTCCATTATTTATAATCCCCAAAAATGGGTGTGTGTATGAAAAATGGCTGTAATTCCTGAATGGTTAATGCAATACTTTTATGAAAACCCCTGCATTAAAGCTGAATGCCTCTGATTAACCCCAAATAAAGTTTAGCTGTTCTAGTAGGCTGTTCCTGACATTTTCTTTGTCGCATCTTACAGCAAAAGCCATGGTCCACAGAGAGCTACCAAAGAATCAGAGGGATCTCATTGTTAAAAGGTATCAGTCAGGAAAAGGCTACAAAAGAATTTTCAAGGCATTAGATATACCATGGAACACAGTATACCATGACTTTCTGGCAGGTACTGGCTGTGTAGTATATGTGACAACAATTTTTCGTATTCTTCATATGTCTGAGCTATGGAGCAGGATGAAGAAAAACATCCAAGCCCGGCTAAATTTTTCAAAAACTCTTTTGAAATCTCTCAAAAGCAGGTGGGAAAATGGGTTATGGTATGATGAAATCAAGGTTGAACTTTTTGGGTATAATTTTATATACATATGTATATAAATAAGTTATATAAGTACATGTATAAATACTATTCTGCACATGACCAAAAGGACATCATATCCACACTAAAGCATGGTGGTGGCAGCATCATGCTTTGGGGCTGTTTTTCTTCAACTGGAACTGGGGCCTTAGTCAAGGTGGAGGGAATTATGAACACTTCCAAATACCAGTTAATGCTGGCACAAAACCTTCAGACTTCATCTTTCAGCATGTCAATGACCCAAAGCATACATCTATATTAACAAAAGCATGATTTCATTTTGAAAAGGCCCAGCCAGAGCCCAGACCGGAATCTAATTGAAAATCTGTGGGGTGATCTAAAGAGGGCTATGCACAGGAGATGTCCTCGCAATCTGACAGATTTGGAACATTTTTGCAAAGAAGAGTGGGCAAATATTTCCAAGTCAAGATGTGCCATTCTCATAGACTCCTAGATTTATATAAGCACATTATTTTAGTTTTTTTAATCTTTAACCCACCCCCCAAAAACATTTTCATATACATTTTTATATCCACTGTATGTGCATATGCAAACATACACACAACATAACTTCAGGTTTCTTAGTTACATTACTTCACACTGCGTCAAAAATAAATGCATGCTCACAGTGGATATTAGTAGCTTTTCAAAATGCATGCCCAGGAAGAGTAATTTCGTTAACACTTAATTTTATTTAAAAGTGGATGTAATATGAAGGCTATGGTAATTTCACCATTAATTGTGCTGAAGAAGCCATAAAAGCAGGAAGCTTGATTAAAACAATTTGACAAAATGAATTAACCTTTCAATTATCCAACTAGCCTCCTGTATTTAGCAAGACATATAAAGCATATCACTGGAATAAAAAACATGAAAAAAACATGCTGTAAATGTATGGAAACACTGCTGCATTACATCATTCTGGAGAGTATGCGATGTGACTTAACACGGAAATCACCAAACTGTCCTGGACTCCATACACTCATACAGGACTGCATTTGTACTCACCCAATAAGGCCAATATCAGGCACCATTACACTGATGCTGTCAGCGCGAGACGGTACGTCACTCTGGGACTAGACGAGACTTCGAACACAGAACTGAAGTGTCATTAGCCTCATATCCAAATCCCAAAAGTCACTGCCATGAAGTTTTAGTGGTTTTATACAGTCATCTGAGTAGACTTCCTGTTAGACAGTGCTGTCTATCTCCTGCATCAACTTGCTTGTTTCCCCATGACATTCACCCTGAGAGAATTTTTATAGCATCTCATGTACAGCTTTAAAGAAAAAAAAACGCTTCAAATCCTCCTCTGGGAAGATCAGAAATAATAATAGCCTTGTGTGCATTTTAACTAATTTGTTATAATTTTAC
Organism: Clarias laeviceps; assembly: GCA_030014305.1. Taxonomy (NCBI): domain Eukaryota; kingdom Metazoa; phylum Chordata; class Actinopteri; order Siluriformes; family Clariidae; genus Clarias; species Clarias laeviceps. The sequence continues at coordinate 11,060,170 of JAQMYJ010000004.1, forward strand.
AATTTGATTTGTTGTGTGCAGTGCCGGGAGAATCTCTTGTAGTTTTAAATGTTTTAAAAAGTAGTACACATTATATAATAGCAAATTTTCTGGAAATTCAGTTCCTACCAGATTCTGTGTTGTTGTTAATGACTGTAAAAAAAAGCTTCAAAGACCATTTGCCTAGGTATACGCAATTCACTCTTCATTTTAAGGTTAAAGAAGTAATGTATCAGTGAATGAAAAGGATGGAATTTATGCAAGGAGGCCAAATAGAAGGAGAGAAGCTTATGACGCTGTGCTGCGATGGGTTGGCACCCCTGCCAAGATGTGCCGTGCCTTATGCTCTCAGTTCCCTGGGATAGGAAAATGAATGAATAAATGAAGAGGATGATGCAGAGTTAGCTACAGATACATTTACCTCAGGTGAGTTTCTACAATATTTACACATAGACAGTCATCTCAGACTCTCTCTCTCTCTCTCTCTCTCCCTCTTGATCCTTTTGTCTTACCCGAGGTCTGATCATGAAGGGAAATGTTATATTTAGCTGACCAGTATTTTGTTTGTTCGCTTGAAGTAACAGTGCCCTTGGAAGACTGCCAGATAGCTTCAGATTGCTCCATTTCTCCCTCCCTCTCTCTCTCTCTCTCTGAGCATAAACAAGCCCAACATCACAGTGCACCACTTGGAGACAGTTTTTTTCTACTCTGTTTTAAACCGTCTAACTCTGGAGAGGATGCAGTGTGACATTGAAAAGAAAACAAAAAAGAGAGAAAAACTATGACAAAAAAAGCAGTTAAATGCATGAAAAAAAGTAGAAAGATATTATGACAAACATGACAACATACAATTATTTCACATATGAAAAGGTATTTGTGTCTATGTATTTATATAAGTATGTATATATATTGTATGTTAACATTATATCAATGTGTACACGCAAATATACATTACATAAATATCATTGCTGCTCTGGACCTACACTGCTTGTTGTAGATGTCAAATTCAAATTGAAATTTTTATTTGTCAGGATAGAATTGAAGATTTTAGTACAATAAAATGAAAATTGCACTAGAAGAATATAATTAAACTAAAGATGGAATTTACAATATAAAGTGTAATTCAATTAAAATAAAAAAATGTAACTAAATTTGGGATGGAATTAACAAATCTGAAAATTTACAGATTTACTAAATCTGTATACCTAAAATAGAAATATATGTAAATTACACAGAATGTGCAAAGTGTCCTGCTGAGCAATATTGACCTCGTGATCTGTTCAGTAGTTCTCACAACCCTTTGAACGGCTTTGCAGTCCTTAACACTTCACTTCTCCTATCAGGCAGTGATGTCCCTGGTGATGATCCTCTGTGAAGTGACAATATAAAAGCTCTTCTGGAGAGCTGAGGAGATGTCAAACCTCCGTAGCTGACAGAGATGGTAAAAATGTTGTCTTGCTTTCTATAGTGATATTGAAATGCAAAGAGTCCATGATAGGTCCTCTCTGGTGTATACTGAGACACTTGAAACACATTTAATCTGTCCATTAGGGTCTCATTGATCATTAGAGATGTGCATGTCCTCTGTTTCTTCTCTAAAGTCCCCCTTGTCTCGTTCATATTCGAGAAAAGGGTATTAGGCTATCAGCACAGTGTCATACACAAACTTCAAACTTCAAGATGGAGGTGGATTCGTGTGGCTACATGGTTATGCATGTACATAAAGAGCAACAAAGTGCTCAAACACACCACAGGGAGCTCCAGTATTGAGGGTGAGGATGTTGGAGGTAAAGATGCCTAATTTCAGAACCTGCAGCCATCCAATCAAAACATCCAGAACCCACCAGCAGAATAGAGACCACTCACTGCTGCTGGGGATGGCCCCATGTGGTCTGCTTAAAGATGTGATAATTGAGGATAACTATGGTTCCACTTACCCTTCATGAATATGGCTTTGGACTGCATTAGTACAAAAAAAAAGTTTTTTTCTGTGATAGCAATGTGCAATCACTTAAATAATTATAGGACTGAAACCGAAACAAACAGTTTGGTACCCAAATCTCCATCAGTGAACAGCTGGTCTTCTCAATGAAAGGGACTTTATGTTAATTGAAATGCATTTCCTATTATACAACTGCACTGATGAGCTTATAGAAGGAATCTATGCTGTCTGGTACAGTATTACCCTGATGTTGTCTCTGAGTTTGTTCTTTGGCACTGTTACCTTCGGCTTGCTATCAGTTTATTATGGATAAATCGATTATGAAATTTATATAATTGATATCCAGAATTTTTATTTCTGTAAAGTATTTTTATATTTTTTTATATGTATGCTTTGTGACACATCCATTGTTAAAAGCACTATACAAATACATTTGCATGAATTGATTTGAATTGAATTGAAGTAGGAGCAAAAGCAAGTGGTTCATTAATTTACTGCATACGAGCTCAGTGCTAAGCTATAAGATAAGACCTTTTGTGAAATTTCTAAATTTAAACATCCTTCTCTGAATGTAAAAAACCTCCAGGTTGCAATTTGCTCTTTCACAATTTTGCAGTCACTTGCAAGCCACAAATTTGTTCAGGTTTATTGAACCCATTAAATAATAAAAAATAATAATAATAGGCTCACTAAAAGCCTATAAATAAAGCAATGGTGATGTACATTGCCTGGCACACATTCTAAGATTTTATACAAACACCTTTAACTTTGATTACAGAATACAATGTTGTGGTCAGTTCATGTGTGAAAATGATTCATCATGCTCCCAGAACCATTCTTTCAGAGTTTGAGTCCTGGAAAATGCCTGTACCTTTAGAAAAGAAAAACTCCATTGATGTGATACCCTGGTCATTCAGTACAGGTCATCAACTGACTTCATTTTATTACAACATAATGTTACTGAGTCTAGACCTGACCAACAGAAGCAACCCCAGATCATAATACTGCCCCAAGAGGCTTGTAAAGTAGGCACTAAACATGATGGGTGCATCACTTTATGTGCTTCACTTCCTACCCTGATGCACCCATCACTCTGAAATAGGGTCAATCTGAACTCATCAGACCACATGAGCTTTTGCTCCAAAGTCAAATATTTATGCTCCCTTGCTCTCTTTTTCTGATTACTCATAAACCAGTGTTTTTACTCATGATTTATTACCATCCTCCAGGTTTTGGTAATATATTGAATGGTTCTTAACCCTGTTCCAGAAACTTCAAATCTCCATAGTTCCATTTGTTTCTTCTGAAATGGTGACTTTTTTTTTTCTTTTTTTTTTTTTTTGGCCAGACATTGTACATTTAATCAAGATACATTTTGTGCTTTATCTATAGATGGTTCAATAGCTAAAACTAAATTAGGACTTGCTTATTCAGCCTGCCCGTACCAAAGTCTGGGTTTGTAATAGAATTACATCCAATTTATTTTAAGATAATATAACTTGCTGGTTAAGGTTAATTAGTGTACAGAGTGTGTATGTGAAGTAAAAGGTAGGTCAGAAAATATAAATTCGCTGGGTGAATGGTTTGTAATGCAGAACAAGAGGAGAACATAATTACTTCTTTTTTTTTACACAGTTTAATAAAATATATGCACAAAAAAAAAAATATCCACTGGTGTACAAATAGCATTGTTGCCTTACGCTGTAAGGCAACAATGCTAGATCTTATGCTCAGGTTACTATCTATGTGGAGTTTTGTATGTTCTCCCCAGATCTGTGTAGGCTTCCTCTTTATTCTCTGGTTTCCTCTCACCTCCCAAAAAATGCTGGGAGGTGATGTGACTATGTTAAATAAACTGCCACCTCATTCAGTGTGTATTTCAATACCATGCATTTTATACCATCCTGGCTCCTGATAGAATATGATAAAATAATTACTGAAAATGAATGGAAGAAATCTGAACCATTCATATATAAATTTAATATATTTGATTATAATTTGAATATACGCTGCTGCTGATTATCTGTTTCCAAAACCTCATCCCAGCCCCACTCATTTGGCGTCCTGATCCTCCTCCTACCTGATTTAAAAAAAAAAGTTTAAACACACAACAGACATCAGAATATGAATCATTGCAAAAATGATTGGCAGGAAAACACCAATTATAATTGTTAAGTATGTATGTAGAGTTTTTTATTTCATTTAGCACACACAAATAGCACACACAGGGAATCGAGTGTGCTATTTGGAAAGAATGTAATGAGCTTTCACTTCAGCAGTGCAAGCATGTGGGTCAGAAAACAACATCTGTATTCATTTGAGTTGTAGTCATTTCAGCCATATTGATGTCACAATAATAACCCGCATGTAAACATATGGTAAGAAATAAAGTAAAAAAAATTGGTAGACATAATAGATTACACTGTCTGCTTCACATCCTAGGAAGCATTTTATGTACGCAGATTATAACGTTTTGCACTTTTTATGAGGAATGCGAACAGGGACTGGAAAAACACAAAACTTGTAATTAGTGTTATATAGAACAGATCTGGAAAACAACCATTTTCAGCAATTTTCACAGTGTGCTCTGTAAATCCCAATCAGTATTCTCTACTGAAAGCAGAGGGCAGCAAGCCAATTTTAAAGCACCACACTAATACAAAACACACTCTGCATGCATAATGATTATGATATATTGAATAAGTGCATGCAGACATTATCCTCTAAATACACAGAATTTTTAATTCCTTCTTTTTGTCCCATTATTATTCCATTGCTTGCACTTGTTTATTTCATCATTTGTTACATTTGCTTTCCTTTGTTTGCTCCATTGATTATTCTACCATTTGTTCCTTTGTTCACTTCTTTGTTCATTCGTTCCTTCTTTCATTCCTAGGATGGGAAATGTATAGTCAGTGCCAAACATAAGAGAGAACCGTTCATTTATTTTCAGTAACTGCTTTATCCTGGTCAGTCTATCGCAGGAACACTGGGAATGAGATCGGAATACAACCTGCCTGTGGTGCTAATCCATTGCAGGACATCATGAACACACACTCAATTTAATTTAACACAGCTTATCCAGTTACTGACATGTTTTTGAGAGGTTGGAGAAAACTGGCAAATGCAAAAGAAATTCCCCCGGCATCGAGAAGAGCATGCAAACCACATAGACAAGATCACACTCCTCTGTGCATGATAATTATTACAAATTGAGCAGACATGCAGAATACACAGAATTTTTCATTCCTTTATTTGTCCAATTATTATTCTTTGGCTTGTTCGTGTTTGTTCCATCATTTGTTGTGTTTTCTTTTCTTTTTTTTTTGTTTTTGTTGGATCCTTTTTTTTTTCTCTTTTCAATCTACTGCTATTTTCCTGCTGTAAATGTAACTAATATTGCCTTGCTTACTTCCTTTTTCTCATTTGTCTCCAACAATACAACAATCATGGAGTATAATAAACAACAACCAAAAAAATTTAAACAATAGCATAAAAGTAAGTAATATTTTAAAACTATGCTAGTACAATCAATTTGACACATCAGTGACACACCTTGACTAATTTAATGAAAGTAACGGCTTTCTGCAGCAGATCTACACCCTATAGCGAAAAGCACATGGTGAATCAAATCCTCCATATGTGTGCCAATGCTCTACTCCACTGGTTGCACCATAATAATGAGGACTACTGAGGGTGCTGTCAGTATAAACATAATGCCCATTAATACGGTTATTACTTCCATGAAGCAGGGTTCCTCGTGCACTATTCAGATTAGATGATAATGAGAACTGCTTCATGGAGATCATAACCAAACAATATAAATGGAGCTCCTTGCAGTGTAGAAATATAAAGCAGAAATATTATGGATCTTTTTACTTCATGCCCCAGAATTTTTTTTTGGCCTAATTAATGCAATTGATTGGAGGCTCAGGCTTATTAACTAGTGCTTGGGTTGATGACAATAGTGAGATTTGAAGCTTCTCAATATTGGTATCTTCTGCATTTTTTTTGTCTATTTAAACCTTGCAAAAAAAACAATAAAATGTCAGTAAGTGATTGGTTGTTCTAAATTATCCCTGAATGTAAATGTTCACTGTGAATGGCCAACCAATCTTCTCACCTCGAAAATCGACCTCAACACCTGACTGTGAAAATGAGATGTTATGAAATTAATGAATAGTCCAGCAGTTAGTATTGCTAATATTTTCATCACAGATTGCACAGAAGACCAAAGTGTACATTTTCATTTACAGTGTTCTCAGCACAGTGACAAAAACTTTGCTGCATTCCCATCATATGGAATATAATATTTGATGAAATGCATTGAAACACAAGGCACGTCTGCAAATCTTGCCATAATGATGGCCAACTGGGGAGCTTGCAAGAACAAGAGATAGTTTTATGTCATTTCGATTTCTACATGAAAAAAAAAAAAAAAAACTATGACAGGGCTGTCGTCAGAAAAAAAAGTGCTGTGAAGCAAAGGTGATTTGCATCAGCTGTCCTCACATCAAAGAAACAAGGAGCTGGCATTTCATCATTAGCTAGACATGTCCATGTACTCTCCAAAAATTCTTACTGATTTATCAAGTCCTCTCTTTTCACTTTGTTGGAAAATCCCTCATCAGAACACAGCAGTATGACAAATGGGTGAATCCAGAAGATTTAGGAAATGATTTACTTGACCATATTTGATCCTTGATTGATCTGTTTTTTTTATTCTCATTCTTGCTATTATTGTAAAAAGCCCTCTGAATCAGTGCTCCCCACCCCTACCCCTCATACACACACACACACACACACACACACACACACACACACTGCCTGTTAGTGTGAGAGCATTCAGGAATTGCTTCATTCGATATCTGTCATTCTGACTGCATCTCAGCATGCTCAGTTTAGTTAAAAGGCTTTGCCAGCACTGTTCCCAGATCATCATCCTGAGACAGAATTATGACTTCACTTTTTTCAATGTTATCCGAGACGTGCTGAGACATTTTCTTGTATAACGGGCATTTCTTCTATTGATTTCAGCACCATTTATATCACAGCTTATCTGACAAATCTTCAGTACATGCTCGGCTGTCCGTCCATCCTGATATTTCTGGAAGCAATTAAGGATCTGTGTATACTTAAAGCTTGAACTCCAGTTTATATATGATTCATATATGGTTTATATATACAGTTTATATATGATTTATGTGGGTAATATATGATAATACTAAATTGTGCTTGGACAGATGTACAGACAAGGTATACAGACAGAATTTATGTATGATCCTCCAATGTATGAAACAAAGATATAATTGAAAGAGTGAGTTCTGACCAATGTAACATATATAAAACTTTAAAGTCCCATATGAAGCTCATGTGTGTATCAAGCTCAAACTCATTGCATGACTCAGTCCATAATCTGCCTATACAATCACAGCCTTTCACCTATACACTATAATTTCTCTGTTTCACCATAATACCAATTAATGAGACACGTCATGAAAAATGCTCTGCCAGGTCCTTTGTGCCAACTATAGAGCTCCTGTAATTGGGACAAAGCATGGCAGAATCTGAGTTTGTGATTTCCCGCATGGAGCTGACACATGTAAGAGTGTGCCACAGATTGATGCTGCCATTATCAAACACTGGCTTCACTGGCCCCAAGCCTGGCCTGTAGCTAGCCTACTAAAGCTCGGCTGTCCATCTGCCATTCTTCAAAAGTGCATCCAGCTAAATGGTACTCAAAAGCACTGTGCTTTGTGCTATGCTTCTGAAGTTTGTTTTTCGGGAATGTCCATTTTAAGGTCTGCAAGCCATGGCAGATGAACCGCACTGATCATTTTCTGCCTGGAGAGATGAGAGAGATGTATAGAATGCTCTACCTTTTTACGAACAACGCTCAAAGAAATAGGTAGCATCAGAGTTCAACAGTAGGTGATGGGACAGACTCAGAAAGACGTGTTGAGTCGGCTCTCGGGTATACAATATGACTGGATATTCATTGCCCATAATCCCTCTCGGGTTTGATTATTGCTGTCCGGAGATTGTCTTCATGGTGTCCCAGGCTACCTCCTACTCACACTTCCCCTAAGACAGGACACAAAAATAAAACCCAGTCTTAATCACACAGTTCCTGAGCTTCTCCACAGCTGTTGCTGCACTTTTTTTCTCTTTTTTTTTCTTGAGCAGTTGCCATGGTGACAGTTCACTATGTTGTCCTTGTTGTTTTCACAGTCCCCTCTAATTACACTCAGTAATTCAAAATGACTTGGGACATTTCAGGTGCCAGCAAACAAATGTTTTTGATAGTGCCAGCTAAAGCATTTGGACGAGTTCACTGCACAAAAAAACTGAGGACATTTTATCATCCATGGATCCGAAGCTTGCACAAACATTCATTATCATAGTAATCCTTTAGCTGGCATCTTTCACTGCCAGTACATGTAAAGATTTACTTACAGTATTTTTATTTTTTATTTTTTATTTTTTTTTAGGAATTAGGGTTTCAAAACATTTGCTGCATTATGTACAGTACAAATGAGTCTTGGATGAATGTTATTCACAAGAAGAGTGGGCGGAAATGTTACATTTGCATCTTAGTCACTGTGAGCAAGGTTATTTATTCATTCTTTGGAGTTATTTATCCATATGCCTTTTTGGTGCTTATTATTTGCTTTAGTATCCATAGTCAATTAATATAGTTTTTGCCCTGTCATAAAACCCTGGCATAAGTACTGTAAAGGCTGCACATCTCTAATGCATATTTAACCAATTTACAGACACATGGTTTACACTCAGTGAGTCTGGTTTATTAAGCTGGACAGTAGGGGTGATATTGTTAAGACCATTTTGCTCTGCATTATTCATGAAAATCTGTATGGAAAAAAAGTTCATATCCAACAGGAGCTTTAAAATTATATACATTTATATTCACCAATAAGCCATAACTTGATTAGATTTTAGGTTCCCCTTGTGTCCTCGGGGCATGGCTCCACTAGACAACTGGGAGGTAGTGTCTTGCACAAGGACATTAGTAACAGACAGTGTTGGGGGACGTTACTTTTTAAAGTAACTAATTACATTACAAAATTACTGTCTTTAAAAAGTAATCAGTTAC
>JAQMYJ010000004.1:11118593-11129777 GCA_030014305.1 Clarias laeviceps
TTGTTTAAACCCTTTACAATGAAGATCTGTAAAGTTATTTGGATTTTTACAACATTATTGTTGAAATACACAGTCTTTTTTTGTTGAGTATATATACAGTATAGAAAAAGCATCCCAGTGTGTCCTAGACAGTAATGAGTGTTTAAATGGCACTAAAAAAAACGTAGGGAAGTGCAGCAGACATGGCTAAAGACAACAAGAAAAAATAAAGAAAAAGGGCTTAAAATGGTCAAGTAATTGTGATAATTGCAAAAATCCTTAATTCATTCGTTATACCACTTATCCTGTACAGTGAAGCAGGAGACCTGTAGCCCATCCTAGGGATCTTGGGGTACAAGACGATATATACGCTTGAAAGGGTGCCAGTCCTTCACAGGGAATCGCAGCAACCACCTTTAAAGTATTTCATTTCATCTGTCGAGCATGAGCAGAACAGACATTTAACAGACTATATAATGAGTTGTTTTGGATTATGTCCATTTTGTTATGGCACATAACCAACTCTCCAACACCTTGATCGACGTGTGATATTTACTGTGTGAAGACACTAGCAAGGCTTTAAACATCTTTAGCAACCTGGATGTTTGGGAACCGCTGGTTCCTAGTCAATGTCAAGGTTAAAAAAATATTTTAAATGGTTATAGTAAAACATTTGGATTATCTTTAAGTCAAAGCAACAAAAGAACACTATTTTGTTCAAAACCAGATTTTTTTTAATCTGTTTTTTTCCTGTCTGCCATGTGAATAATGGACATAGTGTTTCTGAAAGCATTTACTTTTTTGGAATGACAAGTTTAAAATGTGTGTGGGCAGGAAATAGGGCAGAGAAAGTAGAAGAGCAAAATAGAGAGGGACAAAAATGGTGTTTGTCTAAGCATGTGATTAGACGTGAGTGGGTGTTTGCGTTGCTGTGTGACGTGATGCAGTTAAACACCTGCAGTGGGATTTAGGATGCCTTTGTGCTACAGATGGTGTGCATTTGGTCACTAAGTGCTCATACGATGACCATAAATGCAGCAAATGTCGGACATGAAGCAGCCAGGAAGGATTTTACATTTCACTGCTATCCTCAAGTCACAGCCAAATACTGTGTTCTGTTCATCCTATCAGATGTATTGATTTGTCCTCTTTTCTAATAATGTCTTTTTTTTTTTTTTTTGCAACCATCTGAATTCATTGGGTCTATGCAAGGAAAGTGTTCTTCTTAAACAATCTACCTTTCAGTGCAGAATTGTTCACAAGGTCTTTATTGGTTGTTCCTCCCTTTTGTGATATCTACCTATTGCAAGGAAAGGCACACAGTTTATATATAGACACGTCACTGCATGTGAATGAGTTACTGTTGTCTAGCAAAAGGATGAGTTACACACTCGAACTTTCATCTTTAATTACTTTGACAGCCTCTCGCCACACAAAAACTCAAGGAAAAAATTACTTTGCAGTTTCCAGAAGGGGAGAAAGACTCGTGCAATGGATTGGTAAACAGAAGACTAATTACAGGACATCAATATCGAGGGGGGTGAGTTGGGGGTGGTGTGGGGGGGGACAATCAGAGGACAGAGCAGGTTAAGGTTAATAGATAAAGGCACGGTAATCCTGTCGATGGAAGTGACTTTTATCTTTATTTTAAGACCTTAGGATCTGCACTCCTCACTAATTACAGTACCTGAACTCTTTTTCATAGATGATGTACAAATACATTTGAATTTAGACATTTGAATAACAAGTTAGATATATAAGCGATAGCATTTTATTCACTACATAATCTGTTCAATATAAATTGCTGTGATTCCCAAGATTTCCAAGATAAACCTACTGGCCGAAAATGAAGTTGCCATTGGGATTTAAGAAAGCAATTACACTGGAGGCAGAGCATGACTAAAAACATCTCTACACTTTTACCATGTGAAAATGGGACTTCTCTAAATTCCGATACAGTTACTGCAATATTTTTTAAAACTCCTTGATTTGAAGCTGGAAATCTATACTTCAATTCCATCCTTATTACTTCAATTCAAATCCATTGTGGTGGTAAAAGGCAAAATGTAAAAAAATCTATCATTGTCCAAAAACGCATAGACGTGACTGTATGTATCTATGTAATTTGACTTAAATTACATCTTTATATTTTGGAGAATGTTTTAAAGATTTTTTTATTATGTATAGTGTAAAACCCGGCAACCCGACCCCTTAAGTAACTGCCATAGAAATGACGGATGTATCTCCTGGGTGGGGGGGTACTCGTTGCCCGTTGTGCCGGATGGGACGTTGATGGATCAATTCACCAGAAAATACAAATAAAATATAACACAATTAAGTGGATGCAATGAGTGTCATAGGATGAGTTAAAAACTACAGATCTGTTGCTCCCAAGTGGTTCATGTGGCATTTTATTCCATTTTCTGTCCATCACTATTGTTTTCGCAGAATGAACTATGCTCTAACAATATTTGGCAGCACTGAAGATGTTTCCCGTGGACCTCATTTCCATAATGTGATTATCTTTGCTGATTTATGCTTGAGTCACCAGATATGGTCTGTGGGGTATGGTGTTCTGTTCAGCAGGGAATGAGCATCAATTATATGAATAAAATAGTAAACTTATTTGCAACCCCCTGTCTGTCTGTTGCTGATGAAAAGTCTGGGGAAAGTCTTCAGCAGTAAATTTCATCAGGTTATAAGGCAGGTTTTTCTTTTCTTTAGTTCTTTTTGTGTGTTGTGTGTATTTTTTAAACATTTCCTTTCTAACCAGGAATACATTCTGAAAATGAGGATTCAGAGAGGGATAGTGGGGGTGGGGATTGTTATGTCTAGGTGGAAGTGCTCAAAATAGACTCACTCGTGCTATTTCCAGAAGTTATTATGCTGTAATGAGCTTCATGCCAATCTTTTTCGCAAAGGGGGGTGTCATTTCATAACTACGCTACAGTCATAACTTACGACTGTCACGTAAAAACTTTTTTGGCCACTTTATTAGGAACTGCTAAAAAGACAAATACTGTATGTGGCACCAGGACCACCAAATGTGTAAAGTTATGTGAAGATGAAATGTCAAGAGCTTTAGTTCATATTTACATCAACCACTCACTAACTCATTGTCTATACCACTTTATCCTCTATGGAGGGTCACAGCGGAGCCACACTCACACGCTCATTCACACACTAGAGGCAATTTGGGAATGCTAGTTAGCCTAATCTGCATGTCTTTGGACTGTGGGAGGAAACCGAAGTACCCAGAGGAAACCCACCAAGCACGGGGTAGAGGATTCAAACTTCTTGCATACAGACATCAATGCGGACTTCGAGGTGCAAGGCGACAGTGCTAACCTCTAAGCCACCGTGCCGCCCATTTACATCAAACACAATTTTTTTAAAAACGTAATCAAAGCGGTCATGTCCCTATTCACATCTGGTATTATGGTAACATTTGTCTCAAGTTATTTGATCACAGGTGGACGGCTGAAACACGTAGCCATTTAAACGCTCATTACTGTCTGGGACACACTGGGATGCTTTTTTCTACTGCTACATATGTTATGTGGTCATATTTCTCCCAGACCACCTCCAAAGATGATTCAAGTGATGCATTGGACACTGTTCACACCTGCACCCAGGGCCCGTGTTAACGGCCACAAGTGTTTGGCGATAGCTTGGAGTTTAATCACAGACAGGCGGGTTTGAATATCTCAGAAACCGATGATCTCCTGGGATTTTCACACACAAAAGGCATTCAGTGAGAAATGCCTGTGTTGATAAGCAAGGTCTGAGGAGAATGGCCAGACCGGTTCGAGTTGACACGAAGTCTGGAGTAACTCAAACACTTTTTATGACCCTGGTAAGCAGAAAAGCATCTATGAATGCAGAACACGTTGTGTAGCCGAGGACCGCATCAGGTTCTGCTCCTGTCAGCCATAAACAGGAAACTGAGGTAACAGAGGGCACAGGCTGACTAAAATTGAACAGTTGAAAATTGGAAAAACCTCACCTCGCCTGATGAATCTCGACTTCTTACTGTGGCACAACCCAACTCTGTCTCAAATCTGTAGCAATTACATTATGCAAAAATGTCAACATGTGGACCAGAATCTGAAAGAAATGTTTCCCAAACCTTGTGCAGTGCATGCCATGAAGAACGAGGCTATTCTGAGAGCATACCAGGGTCCTACCCGTATTAATTAATTAATAAGGTGAGTGAGTGTATACGCTATATAGATAGTGGCCGTTCATACAGATGATAATTGTGTATTTGTGGTTTTAAGACATTCACATAATGTACGTTGGTTTAAATTGATTTATTTTGTTTGGTTTGCTCTTGTCCTAGCTGTATGATTTCTTTGTATTACTTACAATATGCATCAGCTTGGGGAGAGTAACAGATATTTAACGTAAAAATGTAGGAGTTGGTAGGATTTGTTCCTTGCACATAAACTTTGATTGTGCATAAGCACCGAATACGACAAATGAGAAGGAAAGGTAACATTTGTGTGTGTGTGTTTATGTCCCTGAGGAAGATTGACTGTGTGTGTGTGTGTGTGTGTGTGTGTGTGAGAGAGAAAGAGAGAGAGAAAGAAGCATGAGTAAAAGTTGTATTTAAAGGGCTACTAAGGACAAACTAAATGCCTGCAGCCTTTTAAAATGAACCTCAATGTCCCAAGAAAGCATTTTTCTTTAGAGAAAAATAAGAGCCTTAAAGACACCATCAAGCCCACAGCAAGGTCCTCCCTGATGGAAAAAGCTCAACCACCCAATAAACAATGCTGAGAAATTCACTAAAGCTGTAAGAGACTGTGGATGGAATATATTTGAAGGCTGACTGCATAATAAAATGATATATGACAGGGACTATGAGGGTGCTTGTTGATCTGGGTAGTTTTCTATGCTGTGATATGTGTTATAAATCGAAAGTCATCTATTAAAAAAAAAATTGCTGCTCAGGACCTTCTGGTATAAATGGCCTAGCATTATTTATCCCTGCATTTCATCCCTAAAGAAATAAAAAATATCTAAAATAAAAACAAAAAAATGGTACTAATGATAATAAGGTTGGCGACACGGTGGCGTATTGGTTAGCACTATCGCCTTGCACCTCCAGGGTCCAGATTTGAGTCCCGCCACGGGGTCTGTGTGCACGAAGTTCGCATATTCTCCCCGTGCTTGGTGAGTTTCCTCACGGTAATCTGGTTTCCTCCCACAGTCCAAAGACGTGCAGATTAGGCTACCTGTGTGTGTGTGTGTGTGTGTGTGTGTGTGTGTGTGTGCCCTGCAATGGATTGGCCCCCCATCCAGGGTGTACCATGAGACTGAGTGAGTAATAATGTTTCTGTGACTTTATTTGCTGTTACCTAAAGTCATGCCTTTAAATGATAGAATAGTAAAAGCTGAAACAATAGCACGAAAAATGCTTGTAAGTAAAAATAAACATATGAAGCAGTAGGCTGGGGCTGATTTCTTTTAGCACAGACTGTAGATTTACTCAGCCGACTCAGTGACAACATCTACAGTAGCTATCATACTTGATACTTACTGTCACTAAGTTATTTAAGCCCACTTTGTTGTCACATCCATAACACACCAGTGAAATGCAGTAGAGGATAATAAACACAAACCAGTTAGATTACTCTCTTGATCACTGATTTTTTTAAAATTCCTATGTAGAAAGTATATGTTTGTGTCATCTGTCACATGTCTGTCTTACTTAGAGAGCGTATTTGTGTAAGCCTGTAATGAGACCCTGTGGTATAAGCCTCAACCATAATGGTTTCATTATCATAGGGCAGTCTTATGAGAGCGAGTAGACATTTTAAACCCTCTCATTCCATATTGTGGCCTGCCATCACTGTCCATACTGTAGATGCTGAAGTGAAGTGCAGGAGTGGTGTGGAGCCCAGTGAAAAGTAGCCTCCAGGGAACACTAAGGTAATGACTGATGTGTTTAATTACACATAAGACTGTATGTTACTGCTGAAAGACAAACAGATGCACTTGAGGTAATTGAAGCAGATTTATTGGAACCGTGCTTGAGTGAATAATATAATTTTGGTGAGACTTCGTTCCCTTCGTTGTTAAATGGTATTACTGGGAGTTGGGTTCGGGTGAGAATCTTTGTGGATTAATATCTGTACTTTAATGTAGTATACTGTACATACAGTACTTAGAGTCATGAAGACCGACATGTTCACTGTTTTATAATGGTGGTGACATTTCTTGACCGAGGTCAAGATTAGATTTTTATAGCTATATATTTTTGATGTGCTACAATGAAATAGCTTGAATGTCTCCTGGATGAGAGTGACTAGATCAGCCAGCCAATCAGCTGCAATTACCAATCAGCTCATTTTCTCTCACACTGTCAGAGCCCTGGCAACACTCCTGTGAGCATGAGCTTTAATCATTCCAGCAAGTAGCCAATGCTAGGAACACAAACACACACACGCACAAGCACACGCACATACAGTACACACACAAGCCAGCTGGAGGTATATACAGGGTGTCCCAAAAGTCTCCATACATAGGGGAAATTAACATAATTAAGCAATTACATGCATAATACCAAATGTGTTGATACGATTTCATCATGAGTGGGAGCGATGATTCCGGGTGTTTACACAAAAATGGCAATCATATATAGGCAGTTTTGTAAATACTGTGTATAAAGTTACATTTTGGTAAAAACTGTAATTTTCCCCCCTGACGTGTGGACACTTTAGGGACACACTGTAGTATGTGTCTAATTCATTCACTCACTCAGAGAACCTGGAACCTATCCCAGGAGACTTAGGGCAGAAAGCAGGGTTCATTCTGGACAGGGTGCCAATCAATCACAGGACACACACACATACACACTCACAGAATACGGACAATTTGGGAACACCATTTAGCCTAATCTGCATGTCTTTGGACTGTGGGAGGAAACACACCAAGCACAAGGAGAACATAAAAACTCCATGCACAAAAAGACAGGAATCAAACCCAAACCCTGGATGTGCAAGGTGACTGCATTAACCACTACACCACTGTGCCACCAGTATGTTTCTCTTGCAATCATATTGGAATTGTTTACACATGCACAGCCCGCAGTTGACTAGCATCCTGTCCATGGTGTCTCCAGGAAATACAGGAAAGGATGCTGGATAGGATCCAGACCCACTGCATGTCTGACCAAGATGAATCACTTTACTGAAGTAAACTGAGTGAATAAATTACCTTAATGATAGACTATAGACTAAATCTAGACAGTATAGACTGAAGACATACAGACAAGAACGAAGTGAAAATAGCTTTTTAAGGATTTTTTGCAAATTCAGAATGCCAATACAAAATGAATATTGGATGCCACCAAAGATCACATGATAATTAATTTATTCATCTTCTATGTGGAAACCCACCAAGCATGGGCATAAAATGCAAACTCCACACACACACACAGACCTGAGGTGGGAATCCTGGAGGTGCGAGGCCACAGAGCTAACCATTATGTCACCATGCTACCCTATGTGATATACTGTATATTTTTCTACAATTGCTGCTACTACTAATAACAATAACAATAATCCTCATCATCATCATCAGGATCAGTGGTTGATTTTGGCCTCAGCCCTTGATTGGTTTCCACTGGACACTGGCATATTCTATGGCGTAAACATGTGTTCTGTAGACAGAGAGGTGGCTTAGTAGAATATTAAAATGGGAAAGAAAGATATGCGCATCCTTAATGAACTGGTGATTATAAACTCTATGTAGGCCCACATCGTTCTTCATGTTTCTGGATTGAGATCCACTGCAGCCCTAAAAAGAATGAAAACAGTTGCTGAAGATGAAAGGTGTGATGTGTACACTGTTGTTTATTTGTGGCTGTAATGTGTGTGAGAGGAGGACCTGCTGAGCTCTGACAGTGCTTTCTAAAGAGGAGCTAAACTTTGGGCACCCACTGCCAAGAAGCTGTTGGCTCATAAAGCTCAGGCACAGGTGCCTCCCTCTGTGACGCGGCTCCACCGTTGCCCATCACCACCTGCCAAACAGTTGTCAGACCCAGTAGGTGCTTGAACGTGTGACTGTCACGAGCATGTATGTGATACTGGCCTCCGTTACTGACTGTGGGCTGCTTACTCTGGCTGTGTGTCTGTGTTTGTGTGCGTGTGTCTGTCTTTGGAACTGGCTGCCAAGTCAAAAGTGGGTCTGTGTGTGGCTTTAGTGTGTTAATGTGTCACACGCAGTAGAAATCAGATTACGCTTGTGCTGGGACTGAGACATGGACACACGTGGGCTCATCGGACACATGAATTTTATCATCTGTATACACAAACTGGTGGTACGTTATGGATTTTGTACAGGCTAAAGTTTAAACAAAGCTTCACTGATTTATATATATATTTTTTTTTATTGTTTGTATGTAGTTTTCATATTCTTATAATAAACTGTGTGCTGACAGCATTGTAAAATTATTCATACAGCATTGTAATATTTAAGAGAGATGTCCCTGCTTTTGGACAGACTGAATTAATTGCCTTGTGTTACAGGAACTACTAACTCTCCTAATGCTTCTCTGGATGATAAATGCTGTGACATGATTAATAAAGATGCTGCTTGGAGAATTTAACGAGGAAAAAGTGCCATCTACTGGATGCCCTTGGCACTGCACCCTGTTAATAGGCACAAAGCAAATGCAGTATTTCTGTCTCAGTCATGCCCACTCACAAGTTAATGCAGTCAGGCACCGTGGACATTTTCCATCCTCCAGGACAAATTACCTGCCTGAGGGTCCACTTGGGGCCACATGTCTGGTCAGGGCTCTTTAAATAATCCATCATCTGAGCCTCCCGGTACAGGACCTGCTACTTTTGGTCTTCTGCACGTTCTGTTTTCTCTATAGTTGTTTATGTGTGTAGCTGGTCATGCATCTGATTATGTTTTCTATTATGATTTTTTTTATTATATTTGATTATAATTTTACTTCATTAACCAAGATAATTGAAAATAATGTTAGCTTTTGGCAGAAAACTTCCAACTACATTAAGCGAACACAAAAAATGCACTATCGCTGCACATATATGCTTGTTTTAATCAGTACAAAAGATTATTATTATTATTATTATTATTATTATTAACAACAATACAGTGGCTTAGTGGTTAGCACTGCACATCCAGGGCTGGGGGTATGAATCTCCTGAGGGGTTTCCTCTGGGTATGCGAGTTTTCTTTTGATGTTTCCAACTTGCCCATAGTATATTTCTGAGTGTGTGAGTGTGTGTGTGCTTTTGCCCTTTGATGGTTTGGCACCCCATCCAGAGTGTCCCTTGCTTTGGGCCTGAGTACCCTGCGATAGGTTCCCGGCCCCATGACCCTAAGAGGTATAGATAATTAATATATGAATGGATAATAATAATAATAATAATAATAATAATAATAATACAAAAGTACACTATTATTATTATTATTATTATTATTATTATTATCAGAATTTTGTATCTAATGGGATCAGCATGACTTAATAGCAGATTTCTAAAACAGAATTTGATATTAAAAATATCAAATTCCTTGAATTGTTGTACTAACAAATCAGGGTGTCAGTTATTAGCAAATTAATTATCCCACACACTCATTCTCGGTACTGCTCACCCTGTACAGGATCGCAGGAAGCCCATCCCAGGGGATTGTACGAATCAAACCCTTGACCCTGGAGGTACGAGGCCACAATTCCAATGTAATCATGATTATCAATTTAATCATTTTTTGCAGCCAGTCTTAAGCGCAATGATTATATGCATTTTAAATATTTAAGTCACCTTCCATTTACAGCTGAACGTCCACCCTATGCAGACTATCCTCACTTGTAGAGCATGCAAAATACTGAAAAACCTTCAGAGAGTCCCAAGGCCTCTCTTTTTCCTGCTTTAAGATGAAGCATATTTAACTTTTTTATGTCCTGCTTTTGACAGAGCTCTTGCATTTCTGAATCTACTGCAGTTGTTCATAGGCTATATATCACCTCGATCCTTAATCCTTGTGCACTGAGCTGACTGTAGCGCTGTGAACGTGTGCACCCGATGCGTCTCACCAAAGCAGCTTTTCATTCAAAATGCATACAAACAAGACAGAAGTAATCGGATCACTCGCAGCGAGGATTTGGAGGTTTCCTGTTTCCCTGCGTGACTATATTTATAGGCTGCTGACAGCTCGACTTTGTTCGATTATGAGAACACAGCAATTTCTTTTCTCTAAAAGGCACATTCTGTGCAGGCCCAGGCACATTCACTCGGCGCCTTCTGAACAGCTACACACACAGCATCATACAATCTCTCTGTCACCACAGGTTTGGAGTGATGAATGGACAGTGAAACTATAAATTACATTTTCACTCTCTGATCTGATCATATCCCATGCAGCAGGATGCTCCAAACGTTCGCCATCCTCTTTTTGCTACGCATCACAGAAAGCATTACATGAAAACGAGCTTCCGTGGAACAGCTCCGTAGCTTCGTTTCATGCATACACTTTCTAAAGCAGAGTACTAAGGCACTGAAGGTTCTATTGCACAAGCTAAGAGTTTGCATGAAGGTTATAGTGAGACTAAATCACTTAGCTATATTGTCCCAGTGAACTGGGAGCAGTCTGAAGCATTATTAAAGGTTGTAAAAACAAGTGAGAATAACAACGGGAGGCAAATCAGAGTTGTTAGTATTACAAAGAAGGGATCAAATCTATAGCTCGACACTAAAACAATCAAAGCTAAGCGCTGCATTACATCATAAAGACTCATCAGTGGTAAAATAAGACTGCTATGGAACGCAGACACATTTCAAGGCAGTTAGGCATGTGTTTCAAATGATTATTTTTGTGTTTCTATTCATGGGATAAAATAATATCAAGCAATATGTTAATCAAATTCTGTGTAACCAACCGACCTAGCTGTCACTGCACGACTCTACAGCCTGGGCTAGAAAGAATTTAGCCCCATGCTATAGAAAGAATAAATCCCCTGACCAAATAAAACTGTTATTAATAGATAACGTAGCTCCAGTTAAAAGAAAAATGATTAGAGATAAGAAACTCGCTCCCTGGTATAACGACCACACACACACT
Organism: Clarias laeviceps; assembly: GCA_030014305.1. Lineage (NCBI taxonomy): Eukaryota > Metazoa > Chordata > Actinopteri > Siluriformes > Clariidae > Clarias > Clarias laeviceps. The sequence goes on from JAQMYJ010000004.1 coordinate 11,129,673, forward strand.
TTAAAACAGACAGCTCGGAAATTAGAACGTAAATGGTGTCAAACTAAATTGTTAGTATTTCAAATAGCATGGAAGGAGAGCATCCTGAACTATAGAAAAGCTCTT
>JAQMYJ010000004.1:11138424-11151436 GCA_030014305.1 Clarias laeviceps
CCCCCCCCCTCCCCCCTTTAAGATTAAGGTTGAGAAAGTAGTAAAACATCAAAAGCAGCGCAATATCTAAAGCGTTCAAACAGGGATTTGGCTTTTAAATACAAAGTCTCATACTATTCGAACAGTGAATTTTGGGACAACCATTCTTGACTATACCCTCTGCATATCGTACAACAGCCCACCATATTTCATACCTGCAGGTGGTAGTTCATGCCAGAGCCCACAAACTCTCGGAAAGCATCGTAGGTCCTCTTCCTCACCCAGCTGTCAATGACCATGCGCTCTGTACCAAACCGGATCGTCTCCGTCTCAAACTCTCCATCCTGCACTCATACAGAGGAGCACTATTAAGCAATAATTTCTCATTAGCTGCACAACTGCCTCCATAAAGCATCCTCTGCACCATTTGCTCACCTGCACCGCTTTTAGCACATCCCTGAAGACAGACCTCTGCTTCCTCTTGTCATTCTTGGCACGGTGTTTATTGCAGTCTGTGGCCAGAGCGCTCAGTTTGCCACACAACTGCTCCCAGTCGTCGCAGTCAAATTCCTGGACGGTTTCATAGGTTAGCCAATTAAAACATAACTACCATCTCACGGCATGTTGCCTTTAAAGAGTAATCAAATCGAAACTCACTGCATCGACATCTCTAGCGAGCTCATACAGCAGCGCGATGGTCTCTCCGGCCGCAATGCGCATGTTAACATCCTCGCTCTCCAGGAGTCGTGGCAGCTTGGCCAGATGCCTAAAACAGAACATCGTAAGAGGACCAAAAGACTTTTGCAGGACTGAAGTCCAGCACAATGGCAGAGCAACTTCCTCATTTACCATAACTTCTCAAAGCCATTTTACCTTTTAAAAATAAGCAATTGCTAAATGCTTAGAGCATTTTAGATATGTACTTGTGGATGATTGCTGTGATATGGCTGCCACTGCAGATTGTCAGCAGCAAAGCCCAGGAGAGCAGTGCATTGGTGTGAAGCTGAACAGTCTGAGGGTTCAGGGAGGGTCTGCTGCCGTCTTCGCGTACATAGGAGCGAGTGAAAAGGCTCTCAAAACACTCCATGGTGGCATAAATGTCCTGAAGGGAAGAGGAGGAGAAAGGGAAAAACTTAATAAAAACGCATGCACATTAACTTTAGTCATAAAGCTAAAACGCTGAGTAAGCAAGCTAGGTGCGTTTCTTTGGGCTTGTATAGGAGAGTTGTATTCTTTTAAATATTTCTGCGCAATCGATTAGTTCAAATCACGATCATGACATCAATTCATCACTCAGCTGTAATACTGATCAAAGTTTCTAAAGTTTCACATAAAATCCTACAGCAGAGAATCATCTTTAGTTTAACATGTTTGCATTTTAATTGAAACACAATTTTTCTAGTCAACACCAGTCTGCTTTCTGCTGATTTGTAAAGATAAAATATTAGCTTGTTTTGTAACCATTTTGCACATTATTGAAATTATGGCCATTTTAGCCGACGTTAAAAGCGACAGCGGGGCTACAGCATAATTTTAATGTCTAACCCATTAGTGATCAGTTCTCGGATGAGTGATTATATTTTCAAAACGAGGACTACCATTTGAGGTCAATTCCACCGATTCTGAACAGAAGAGAAGGACGTTTTGAATTAGGCATGGGGAGAGTAATTGCAGCCTTTGCTGTCCAGTCGTCTAAACATTCTCAAATGCTCCTGTTAGTCACTGGCTTGTATTTATAAAAATAAATAAAAAGGGCCATGTGGTCACTATTCAAACCAGAGAGGATTTTAAGACACACCATACACCAACAAAAGCCTAAAAGAGAGCTTCCATTTTCTTACCAAATGTCTCCAGCTACAAGCCTAGACTTACAAGCTGCCTGCAGCTAAATAATTTACATAGATGCATGTAACTGGAATGCACAAAAAAAATTAATTAATTAAAAAAAAAAAAACTGCTGAAGAAGCCAAACTGGTTCATGCACAGAATGTTAGCACTGCTAAACTAGAGTACAGCTCGTATTTAAGTACTTATTTTGATCTGCTGAAATACTTAAAACCACTAGCTGACATCCGAATTATACAATCTGAAGGTGGTCAAGTAATCCAGTAAAGAATATCAGTTGGGAAAGAAAATGTTGAGGTTTTCTGTTTCAGCTAAATCGGCCATGACCAGTGACCGGCTGATCAGCCTCAGACATGCTCGATTCTGGGCCACCAAAATTAACATGTATGGACTTCTGTTTGGCACAACAGAAAAGTGGCCACCCTTTGTATTGGGATCATGAGTACAAATCAAGACTAGGGAGCAGACCTGCCATGCTTTCGGGGGAGGGTGACATACTTGCACTATTATTGCAGTTGTGCTTTACAGCAATGTGAGCAATAATAATAATAAATATGCTGCCTAGTGTCACATCTTGTACAATGCATGTAATAAGACAACTAAAGATAAGGTGATTGCTATTGTCCATGCCTTAACCAGGAGCACTTTAAATGAGAAAGTCCTGTAACCTTTAGTTATTTAAATACACCATGTTTTATCATAAACATCCAGTTGAATTTCCCATTAAAGAAAATTGTACCAAAGTGACATGACAGTGTTTAAATCTTACCAAGATATCATCTTCTGCTACCAATGTGCAGAGGCCCAGACTTGTCGCACACTGCACAGAGCAAAAAAAAAAAAAGTTACAATAAGTACAAAAAGACAAGCATTAGAAATGGCAGTTAACAGATAAGAGATCTGATCTGCTACTTACAGCCTGTCTGGCCTGGATGTTTGCTGATCCATCAGTCAGGATGGTCTTAAATATAGGTTTGAGGGTCTTGAACACCTCCTCACTCTCGATTCCTGAACCCAACTGAATGCACAGGAGGCACGCCAGCGAGGCGGCTGCACGCTGCTCCTCTCCTTTACCTAAGCACAAGAACGGCAAACAAATTCAGATCCACTGCCAGCACTTGTCTATGCAAGATCAGCTTCAAAACGTCTGGTTTCAAACCTTTTTTTAAGCAGCGTTCAATGCTGTCTGTGATGGTCATCCTCCTCTCCAAAATAAACTCATGCAGGATTTTGGTTGCCATGGCAGTCTTCAATCCATCGAGGGCACCTTGCCTGGTTTTAGCACTGGAAGAAAAACAATGATATTCAGAGCACTGAATCAATGCAGCATTGAGGTACGTAAGGATGAATGAACCATCTTTCAACACAAAAATAAATAATGTTGGACCAAGAAGTGTGACGAACCTTTTATCAACTGTGGAATCAATGTAAACCTTCAGCTTGAACTCAAAATCATCTTGAGCTGCAACCTCAGCATCTCCCCCTGCCAGTGGAGGGGAATAAATAAATAATTCAATTCTTTCATTCAACCCTATCCTGGTAACAATGAGCTTCATAGTAATATCAGGTGCACAGAGACTCAACACCCATGTCTTTATTCTCAAACCCACCCACCTTCATCTGCCACACTCGTGGCGTCACTGAAGCTACTGCAATGGCTGAGCGTCTCGACAGAAGCGTCCTCATCGCTGAAAGGCTGCACAGCTCTATGCTGTCCCCCTGGGACACCTGAAAAATGAACAAAGTTCCCACAGCGGTTAGAAAAATCAACTTGGAGTGGGTGGGAGAAAAAGAAAAAAAAAGAAAACTATGACCACATGATCAGTAACAAGTGATAAGGCCGATATACTGTTCTGTTCAAATGCAGAGTCGGAAAAAAAAAAAAAAAGGTGGCACTAGATTGGTCAGGTCAAGGGCACTATGACTGGTGTCAAACAGACTGTAGATAAAAGTTACTTTTTTTTTCCCACTGCAATAACACTGAAGAGGAAAAAGCATGCAACAGAGACAAAACCAGACAGCGGTTAAGAAATAAAAGCGTTCACATGTAATAACAGTTCAACGTTAGTGAAGGAACAGATGGTGGTTTAGAGAATGAGCAGCTTCTAAGTTTGATCCTGAGCTCGGGTTACTCTGTGTGGAGTTTATGGAGTTTCCACTGGGTTCACTGGTTCCCATCATTGTCCCAGTAACAAACCAGTAGGTTGACTGGTTATGCTGAATATTCTAAGGTGTTCTGTAATCAATATAATCTGGACCAGAATAAAAAAATCAATCAGTTAATGAAAAATAAGTGAACGAACATGGTAAGACCAGGACGAGGCCCCTCACACACACACAGAGAGAGAGAGAGCTCTACAGGGGCCTGGCTTCCGGGAACACACTGGAGTACGCGGGCTGAAAGCTAATCAGGCCAACACGTAGCTAGCTAATGTGTTCTTCACCTAAATAACCGAGTGAAAAGGGGTTATGCGTCGAGTTTGACGGTATGCAAGTCAAATATAGCGACCAACAATGAGAGAAAAATAACGTACAGTACATTTACATGTTTTTGTGTGTTTTTACCTCGTAACCAGGGGCGTATTAGCAAGCAAGTTAGCAACCCATGTCTATATAAATGCCTTTCATTTCAACGTAACATTTTTTTTTTGTTGCAAAAATTCTCAATTTATCAACATCTAAAATATTCACAACTATTTTTTAAACGAAAACGTACACAATTCTTTTGTTTAACCCTTACGAGCTAACAAATTGCCAACATGTCACCGAGATGATGCGAGTCACATGGGTGTTGTAGTTCTATTGAACCTGCCGCAAGAAAAGTTTGAACTGTTATGGCGCCGCAACAGAACTACAAACCCCATGAACAGACCATGAACAGACCATGAACAGGTTCAGGCACCACGCCAAAACAACCGGTCAATTCCAGACACTTTGAGTTCGCTTACCCTTGCTGTTCCTCTTCTTGGATTTGGGCATTGTTCTTGTATAAATATACTAAATGTTTAACCTAAAATCACCCAATACACGACCAGTTTTTACTATAACGTCTTCTAAACTGACAGTCTTCCAATGGCACCGTGAAAAGTAAAGAATTAAAAGCGATTCCGATGAAAGCCTGTGAACGAGAGCGATACATTTTCCCTGTAAAACTAGGGCTGCGTGACAACAGCGCCGGGAAATCCTTTTATACTGCTGACGCGTCACAGATACGCGTTTCACGTGGCCTCGGATACCCGTCTGACCAATCAGGTGCAGCCTGAAGTGCCCCTAGATGCTCCTGCTCTAAAGTGATTGGACATGCGCTCAGCACTCCGGCTGTTGTCAAGGGCTACGGCCAAATAGAAATAAAGTTTTCAGGCCATTAATCAGAGTAACAGTCAAATTACAATTAGTTAGTCAATTACACTTAATTTTTATTAATGTAGAAATGATGTACTTGTTATAAAGCACCTCATTCACCTCATTGTCTATACCGTTGTATCCTGTATACATGGTCTTGTGGGCCCAGAGCCTATCCCAGGAGACTTAGGGCATGGGTACACCCTAGGCAGGGTGCCAATCCATCGCAGGGCACACACACACACACACACACACACACACACACACACTCATTCACACACTACAGGCAATTTGCGAACGCCAGTTAAGCTAATCTACATACCTTTGGACTGAGAGAGGAAACCGGAGTACCCAGAGGAAACCCACCAATCATGTACACAACATGTAAACTCCATGCACACAAACCCGAGGCGGCAATCGAACCCGTACCCCGAAGGTGCAAGGCAACAGTGCTTACAACTAATAATTTCAATTGAATGAAACACTCACTCACTTACTCACTCACTCATCGTCTATACCACTTTATTCTGTATTGGAGCCTATCCCAGGAGATTTAGGGCATGTGGCGGGGTACACCCTGGACAGGGTGCCAATCTATCCCAGGGCACACACACATTCACACACTCATACACACACTATGGGCAATTTGGGAGCACCAGTTAGCCTAACCTGCATGTCTTTTGACTGTGGGAGGAAACTGGAGTACCTGGAAGAAACCCACCAAGCACGGGGAGAACATGCAAACTTGCCTGGCCGGAATCGAACCCGGACCCTGGAGGTGCATGGCAACAATACTAACAACTAAGCCATTATACCGCCTGTTATAAGCACCTAATAATTTCAAATGATGAATGAAACAACAAAATCTATAACTAAATAAACCTAAATACTTGAATTTAAGTAAGGAGGCAGTGTGAACTGTCATGCCCTTAGTGTGAGAAAAAAAAAAAAACATTTGTCCAGAGCTGCAGGTTAAAGGCCTAAAGTGAAATACTATTTATAGTTTTGCTTGCTGCTCTTGTCCAATGACGGAGATCCCAATTCACAACCCTTTGACCCGTATAATTTTAAACAGCAAATACCAATCATTTGAAATAATATTTCACAAATGTTCATACACAATTCAGACAAAGGATATTTTTTTTTACAGACGCTGTAATAATTTGTGCTTGTACCAAGGATAGAGACTTAAACGTTATATTTATTCTCTCACTCTCACACACACTCTGTACCGCTTATTCTGTACAGGATCTTAGGGGACTAGAGGCAGTAGGTGGGGTACACCCTGATCAAGCATGCACACACTACAGGCAATTTGTAAATGCCAATTAGCCTACTATGCATGTCTTTAGATTGTGGGAGGGAACCAAATTACCAGGGAAACCCACCAAGCACAGGGAGAACAGACCCGACACAGGACTCAAATCTTCAACACTGGAAGTGCGAGGCCACAGAGCTCACTACTTCTTCACCATGCCATCTCAAGTTATATCTACTTAAATTCAATGTATAATTACAGTATAATAAATGATGTTGCTGACTTTTTTGATGTAACTTTTACTCAACTTTTACTTTCAGGGCTGACAATGAGAACAGAGGGAATACAGAATAACAGATGTACAGTATACATTAATTATTATGTAAATCAAATACACTTGAAAACTTAAATTAAGGTCAAAGTTTGTTAATGTAGAATAAAACTAGATAAGATACTACATACTGTATATATAGTACTATTATAAGTACTATATATAATATTACTCATAGCATCCGATTGAATAAAAAATGCTTTCTGGCCTCCGAGTGGCGCAGTGGTAAAGCGCTCGCCCTATCAGCCGGAGATTGCTGGTTCGAACTCCGGGTGATGCTGTTGCCTCTCGCAGCCGGAAGCTTAGAGAGAGCTGATTGGCTGAGCTCTCTCAGGGGGGGGAATAAAGTAAAAAAAAAAATTTAATAAAATAAAAATGCTTTCTGGGTGAAAAATATTAGAACATACATCTTTGTTACATATTATGTACAGTATGTGCTTTAATGTAGTTTTTAAAGACGTTTGTTTAGCATCTTTATATGGAGTCATGTTGTAACAGTACATTGTAACTAAAGAGGTAAGGCTGTAATGTAAAGTTTACAGACACAGGAGAGTCAGGACGGATGGCTTATCATCTAAGTGATAATAGGAGTTAACCTGCTTCAATGGCTACAGTCTTGTGTAAAAATGAGTGCCCCCTCTTTTAATTCAAAGCTTTTATGTGTGTAAAAACATATATAACTTTTTTCCCACTGTGCCATTATTTATTTATCAACAATGAAGCCAAAAAGAAAAAAAAAATCATTTGAGCAATACTAAGTACCCCCCAAATCAATAGCTTGCAGATCCACTTTTAGCAGCAATATCTTGAACTTTGGGCATTCGCTTATGCTCAGCTCTCTTAAGGTCCCACCACAGCATTTCAGTTGGGTTAAAGTCTAGACTTTGACTAGGCCATTCCAAAGCCTGATTCTTTTATTTTTAGCCACTCTGATGTAGATTTACTGGTGTGCTTCGGGACATTGTCCGGCTGCATGACTGAATTTCGAGCAAGTTTTAGCTGTCAGACAGATGGCCTCACATTTACCTCTAAAATACCCTGATAGCACAAGAGGAGTTCATGGTTGACTCAAAGACTACAAGGTGCTGTGGCTGCAAAACGAAGCAAGCAAGACCGTAGGTAAGAGGTGTTTCTGCTGAAATGCTGTTCCTAAATGCTGTTATTAAACATGGAGCTCCGCCTTAAGGCCAAACAATTGCATTTGGTCTTATCTGGCCATAGGACATTCTTCCAGAAGGCTTGTGAGTTGTTTCGATGCAGTTTTGCAAACTTCTCCTGGCAACCCTTTCAAACAAACCATACTTGTTCTTGCATTTTTCGTATTTCTTTGAACATTGTGTGGTCTGACATTGGGGTGAATCTGCTGGGATGTCCACTCATGGGAAGATTGGCAAATGTATTGAATGCTTTTCAGTTGTGAATAATCATTCTCACCGTAAAATGTTGAACTCCAAATTTTTTTGGAAACGGTTTTATAACTCTTTCCAGATTGATGTGCAACAACAATTTCTTTTCTAAGACCATTGCTTATGTCCTTGCCATTGTGTTAACACACACCTGAATGCTCCAGATCAGCAAACTGCCAAAACTTCTGCTTTTATAGAGATCTGGACAACTGCTGGTGATCAATTAATTGAAGGCTGATGATTAGCAGCACCTGGCAGCAACTTACCCTCTTAAATCCTGTGCAATTAGTAAGGGCTACATAGTATTGCCCACATGTTTTTCTTTTTGCCTTGATTTTTGTTACTTAAATAATTGCACAGTAAAAAACGTTATATGTTTAGTTCATCTGAGGTTGTATTTGCCTGATACTAACATACATTTTTATGTATTATATTTTTATTATTTGAATTAAAAGAGGGGGCACTAACATTTACACATGACTGTATATGTGACTGCAAGCAGATAGACAAATCTTGTTGGTGATGGCAAACTATTGTAGTATAAGAGAAATTAAATACTTTGTGCTCTTCTGTTATTTGAAGAAAAATATTATTTTTCTATACCAACATGTATTCTTTACTTTTAATGAATAAAATGTCTGAATGAACTACAAATAAAATTTATGTCAAAATGAGTCAACATAGGCACAGAGACACTAGGCATCCTCAGTTTATTTTCCTGATATTGCTGGCTCTGTTAGATGTCCATTAAGGGTGAAATACTGTATAAAAGTACACATAGTGGTTCCCAGAAACCAAGCAGCACTTAGCATTTCTTGCCAGGCAAAAGCAAGTGTCTTTGTCTATGAAAGGTCATCTGTATTAAGGTAACCTGTGACCGATTATACATGTTTGATTGTTTTATAACAGGATTTACTGGTGAATACAGAATTGCAGTGGCTTTATATGCTGACTTTGTGTTAACCTGTTGTGTGTGTGTTGATTCAGATGACTTGACTTGATGGATTTATTGGCATAGGTGGTATTTGAGCAGAAAAAAAGACTGCTGGAGTCACTTTGAAAGACGCATTTCATTTAATTACACTGTAAAAACGATCCTGGATTGGTACATGAATCATGAATAGAATCATGAATGAGTCTTGGAAATTGGTAATGACATTAAATCATAATGGGAAAATGTTTAATAGAAACCAATTAGATGATTTCCATTAGCAAGTTAAAAAAAATTTCGGATGATTTTATTATGTGCCTAATTTCTTCCTAAACCATTTTTCAGGCAATGTGACATGCTCTGGTAATGCTTTGGCAGCGCTAGTTGTTTGTTGTTGTTTTTTTTTGCTAAGGGGGCATTGATTATGTTGGGGCACTGAGCTGTGACGTTATTGCCACAATAATGGAAACAGAAGCTGAAAAAGGTTTATATTTATGCATTAAATTAATAGGCCCTGTGACCAACATCACTGTGGTAACATCAAATGATACCTTAGACTAATTAATATTGCATAGTTTGATGTTAGTCTTTCATCTTTTATTTGATATACAGTTTCATTTGCAGTTGCCTCACTCACTATACACTTGTAAATCACAGCTCCAGTTCAGGGTACCAGGGTGTTTGACCGCATGGCTGCACTGAGAATTTGTTTTGATGGGCTCAAGAGAAGTTTGCACTCGACTCAGACAGCTTAGTGTCGAGGCACGGCTCCTGACAGCAAATAAGGATGAGAGAATTTAAGCTGCTTTTATGAAAGCTTGTCACCTTTGTGCTGTACACTGATAACTGTGCAATGAAAAAGGAACATTAGGTATTTTCCATTTAGTAATAACTCTGGTCTGTAGTCACTTATAAGTTGCAAAAACAAGCTTCTGGTAATCTGTTGCATTATTAATTATGGCCAACATGTATTATTATTTTTTACATTTTGTGCATTGAATAATGTCTATTTGCTACATGTGGTATGTGAATTTGATTAGAGATTCAGTAATTGTATGTGACAAGTTAATTCATATGTGTTTTATGTTGTGGGCAGTTAAAAAAGTAGGGCAAATGCAAGCACTCTAGGTTTATAGGTTGCAGTTTACTAAATGGAGCACATAGCATTAAATATTTATTAGATGTAATATTAAGTGAGAGTAAAGAACACTAGGGGGAGCCCTTCTTTTAAAATACTCTCCATTAGCATAAGGCCCCAGTTATGGAAATTCATGCTGATGGGTGACATTGATGAATAATTTATAAAAACAACAGTGCTTGTTGCTGGAATATATAAAAGGTTTCCTTAGACATACTGCAATCATTCAGATTTAATTTAAGTTAAGCCATATTATGGTAGTTTTGGATTTTTATGCCCATTTGTCAAAAGACATAGGTTTATGAATTAGGAGTATCCATACAGAGTGACTTTGGCTATCTACAGGCCTGCACTGGAGCATTTTCTCAGTCACTGGGATCAAACGAAAGTTTTGAGGCAAGAGTGGTCTCTTATACAATAGGCAGACCTACCAGCACCTAAGCAGGCTGTGTGAAGCACAGGATGAGTTTTAAAGGAAAGTGTGAACAGTTCCTTTGTGGTTGCGCTCTGTTTGCCGGTCACGTCCCGCTAACAGAGAGTAGCCTTTGCCAGGCTCTTGCTGTGTGAATGCAGATGATACACGAAGAAAACAGGTTGTGAAAAAGTTCAGCCTCTGAAAATGTGAGCTGTGCTATGTTCAATAATTCATATGACATGACCTGAGGCGACTCACCATGTGGCACAGCGTGATATACAAACATTAAAAGGAAGTGGGTGCTGATGGAAACCACAGCAATTTTGCAAAGCTTCAGATTAAATAAAATACACATTTTAAGCATTTTTAATTTAAAACATATTACATAATGATAGAAAGATAAAATCTGGTTTAAGCACTCGATACAACAGTACAACATAGAAATGAGCTATGTGTAAAAGTTTTCTTTCACATGAGAACACTGCCTAAGCAATTACAAAAAGTTAGATTCTGATATGGAACCATTTTTAAGCAGAAGCACACTTTTCTATAAATTGTACTACATATGTTTGTCAAACTTAGCCTGAAGTGTCCATGATGTTAATTCCCTATCCATATTGGGGATATAACGTCAGATGGCCCCTGGTCCAGGCTGTGCTTTTCTTTGATGACTGGTGTACATGGGTTTATGGCTGAAAAAAAGAATGTGCCACTGCCCGTGGCAACCATCTACTCATTAGTCCACTTTCTCCATGTGTTAACCTCCAGCTCTCTGCAATGCTGTGTGTTGCGGTTTCAGCTACTCACACTTTTTCTCACTGGATGCAGAGGTAAATATTACATTGAACACTGCGGGAAGATATTGAGTGAGAAAAGAAGCTCTTGTAAAATCTAACCTTCATGACTTACCTTTTTAAACGAATTCACAGCTTCATGTACTTATCAATGATCAACATGCGATATGATGAATGCATTCATTGAAATTGCTTAATTAATGACACCTCTGATCATTCTTTAATCAATAGTGTGCCATGGAAATAAACATTTAATTCACTGCATTTATCTTCAGAGGATAAACTCTGGAAGCAGTATAATTATAAACTGTTGTGACCTGATAACTATAGGCAAGATTTTCCATCTCACTAACTATAATAAAAATAATAAAGCATCTCAAGAAGAGACGGCTAATCTCAGTATTGTCCATCCTAAACAGACAGTTGTTATCTGTAAAACTACCCAGTACTTTCTTTTGTCTGTTTTTCTGGGCATGTGGGTAGGATTGTAATGACAAAGCAGCGATGTATTATATTTTATCCAATAGTAAACCTAAAATTTAAAAAGTCTGTCTCTTCTTCTTACCATGTATGAACAGATGTGGGTGTAATTTTACTACAGCATACTTTTTCCTTTTACTTGAGTAGATTTGTGTGGAAGAAACGCTACTCTTACTCCGCTACATTCGGCTCCTTTTCTAACCATTTATTCTACACATTAGATATTCTTTATTTTTGCCAGAGAATGCAGCCGGTGGATCTACCACGTGACTGTGTTTCACCAATCAGACGTAGCAAAAATAATCACATGACTCCGTTCCATCAATCAGCCGCAATAACAATAACCACATGTAGTCACATCTTCAGCCGTGGTAGAAAGTGGTGGAAACATGACGCGGCTGTTTTATTCAATGTTGCAATGTCACCATATATAATTAGCAAATAAGCTAGAGGCTAAAAAATTTAAGTTTCTCACATTTGTTCTGCTGGACACAGATTATGGTAAAGTGAGACCTCTTGTACACATGTTCTAATGTTATTTTCTATCTGCTGAGTCATTTGGAGGGCAACTAATTATATACAGCAGGTTAGCTGTACTTCAAAATAATATTACTTAAGTAGAAGTAAAAAGTGGTCGGTGAAAAGACTACTCAAGTACTGAGTAAATGTCAGATTAATATTTTTTTAGAAATGATAATAATTATATATATATTATATAGTATATTTATAATAATTATATATGCAGTGAAACAGCTAAACTTACTGCGACATGTTTCTTCAGGTGAGAAGTCGAGTTTGTGTCAAGTGTGTGTGTGTCTGTTTTGTCAGATAGAGAAGACACCGCAGTATAAATCTATTCTTTTGCAAGCGAAACATGCTTTGTATATGATGCCAGTTGAAGATTTTTTTCCCCACAATGCCGCCTGATTACATGTGGTTATTGTTATTATGGCTGATTGGTCAAACGGAGTCATGTGATTATTGTTGCTGTGTCTGATTGGTGAAACAGTCATGCACTGGGTCACTAAGGACATTAAAGCTTCCTTAAATGAGAAAAAAAGGGCTTTTAGGTCTGGTGATAAGGAAGCAGCAA
>JAQMYJ010000004.1:11170922-11190249 GCA_030014305.1 Clarias laeviceps
TGTGTTTAGGTGTTGGTGAATTACAAACTGTGCTGGTCACTGGCCCTCCAGGACTGGATTTGGAGACCCCTGTTCTAGAGGAAACTCACCAAGAATGGGGAGAGCCTGCAAACTTCATGAGCACAGATCCAAGGCGGGAATCGAACCCTTGACTGTGGAGATACAAGGCGACAATGCTAACCACTAAGACACCATGTCTATTAAACTCACTAAATAGCATTAGATACATTTAAAAATGTAAATGTAAAACATGTAAAAACTATACAAGGCCATTTTTCTGAGTGTAGTAAAAGAACTGAAAAAAGTACAAAAGAAATAAGTAAAAAAAATTATAAAGAAAGAATAGGATGGTTCCAGTGTTATGAATGTATGGAACCCATAAAGGGAACTGAAAGGGAAAAAAATACAAGCAAACAACATAAAGCTACAGTATGATATTCTGGTGTGCACCAGGAACTTTCAGGTGGTCACGAAATAACCAACTTTTTGTTACCCATTTAGGGGCTCTGTAATGGATGTGACAAAATACCTCAGAGCATGGACAAGCATCAATGATTAATTTGCATCATTAATTTTTTTTTTTAATAAACTGGGTTATGGATGTGACGTGTCTAAAACAGTCCTCTATAAACTACATGCTTGAAGTAATTATAAAAATAATAATAATAACTGGTCCATTACATTTAACTTTCTTTTCCTCTCTTTTGGTTCATTTAGTGTACAAGTAAAAGTTTAGTCAATATTAGCAGATGTAGTCATCCAGTATTTTGGGCATATCAGTGTGATTTTGCCAGAACCCTATGAATTATGCTACTACTTCTTTTCCCATGGAAATGTTGGTCTTTGCATGGAATTGCCCAATACTTTAGTAATGTGGTGTTGTACTTGGAGTATCACTCCTTATCCTGATAGGTCACAATACAGCCGGTCCAGGTGTCTTAATTATAAGTGTCAAAACCAAAGGTCTATTCCTCACTTTCGGTTGGAGTGTCTTCTGACTAACTGGTTCTTGATTAAGTCTACAGGGAGCATACAAGCTTCATAAAGTATAAAAGATTATATGAGTGATGATGAAAGAAAAATAATCAGCAATATCTTTACAAACCCAAGGTTGAATATTTACCAATAACAGCAGACTTAATCCCATTTCCTCTCTAATTGGTTACTACCCTCTTCCACCTTTATCAGATCACACTTGCCTATGATTAGTGTGATGTCACAATTTGTACTTCCAAATGATTTTCATACATCTTATACCTCAGCAGCTTACGAATACCAACTGTTTAATTCATTAAAAGAACAATATTTTTTTCAGTTTACAGTCATTGTTTTTAATAGCTACATGTTCAAATACACTACCAGTCAAATGTTTGGACACACCATTTTAATTCAGCTGTATTTCCTAATTTTTTATTGCTATATTGTAAAACAATGCTGAAGATGCCACGTCCAAAATATGCAGTAATCTCCTCTGAAGAGTTGATATTGAGATGTGTCTGCTACTTACTGTATGTTCTGTAAACCCATCATAACGGCTCTAATCTGAGGTGCTGTTTGTTGATTGGTGATTTCTGTGGCTGGTGACTCTAAATGAACTTCTCCTCTGCAGCAGAGGTAGGTTTTGTTCTTGCTTTTCTGGGAAGGTTTTCATGAGAGACAGTGTCATCGTGATGCTTCATGGGTTTTGCAAATGCACGTGATAATACTGTTCTTGTAAGAACTATTCCAGAACAGCTGACCTTCATGTCTTAAAATAACAGCTTACTGTTGCTATTGTTGTGGTTACGTAATGACCTAATGTCATATGTGTTATTTCATAATTTTGAAATCTCCAGTATTGTTCTTGAATTTAGAAAAATAAAGCCATACTTCTGTCCAAACCTTTGACTGGTACTGTACATTATAGCTTCTCTCAATATTTATTCCCTCATCAGCTTGTCTTTTGCCCTCTCTTGAGTTTAGTAAAAAATCTTCAGCTTATCCTGTTTACAAGAAACTGAAAAGATGTTCCGCAGACTCTCCCACCGAGGAAAACATACAGAGAATTTGAAAGCCGTGAGACTGGAGACTCCTAATTTAAATGTTTGATACATTTCATTATAAAAAAAATTCACCATATTCATGACCATATTCATGACTAAACATTTTTTCACCTGCAAATAACAACCTATTTATAATCTGTTTATGATTAGATTTACA
The DNA here is from genome assembly GCA_030014305.1 of Clarias laeviceps. Taxonomy (NCBI): domain Eukaryota; kingdom Metazoa; phylum Chordata; class Actinopteri; order Siluriformes; family Clariidae; genus Clarias; species Clarias laeviceps. The sequence continues at coordinate 11,173,122 of JAQMYJ010000004.1, forward strand.
TTATGTGTGGCATCCATCCAAGTCTCTTTGAATGAACCGCTAAGCAGAAATTGCCGTTTGTTAGCAAGAAACCACAAAGCCCTCCACCCTGAAGACTTTCCTGTTTCATAAAAAACAGACACAAAAAAAAAGCTCATGTCACAATCTGAGTGTTACAAAGTGCTGACATCAAAGACTTGAAGCCAGATAAAATTGCAAAATAAACATCTTTCAAAGTAGTCGTCACCATATCATGAATTGGACATGTTTATTGACTTGTCACATGGCACATCAAGCGTTCAAGAGCCTGTGTGAGCTACTCGCTGTAGAAATAATAACATGGTATACTGTACATGAAACACTGCCAGGGCTGTGTACCATATAGGCATATCACTGCTTTGTGACCACTCAGATTTAGCTCGTTGCTATTAAAGGCCACAAAGCATGTTTTTAAGAATTACACCACAAAAACAAAAAACTGATTACGTACAGTATGTAGAAATATTCATGCTAGGAAAAAAAAAAGATGAATGGATATGCACATTAAATATGGTTATAGCTCATCGTCTAGACCGAATCATAGCAGGATTTCGGGTCAGCGTTTGCAGTGTGGGTGTGTGTGGGTGGTTGCTGCTGTGTAGTGGGTGGGGTGAACACTCTCTATGTTTTCTGCTCCACAACAGAATCTGTGATTTCATGCTGCATATCTGCTCAAAAGGATGCACAAGGGTACAAAATGATGAAATGTCTCTGGTTTTAGATGACAAATTTCCTTATTGGATATATATATCATTATCATTACACTACTGAATGATGTTGTCGTTACAGTGAAATTTACAAAATTCAATAAAAATTAACGAAATGGAAATCTTATAACTGTATGATGCACAGTTTCAAATATTCATAAGCATGTCGTTGGTTATTGTAGGAGCTCAGTAGCATTCTCCACCCCCACTGTCTCAGAGGTAAAGATCTGATTGGAAAGAGGTCTGGAGCGTGCTTCTCTACGAGGAATCTTGCTACGCTCCAGTTCTACACCGCATGTGGGAGTCAGGGTTAGACGCTACTACTGAGATCGAGTACTCCTCCACACACACACATACACACACACAGATCAAAATGTTGGCCTGAAATACTAGTGCCGCATTTATTAAATATGTAAAAAAATAAAATAAAAAAAAAAAACATTTAAACCTGCGCAGAGATTTTAAAAAATAATAATTCTATTTAATGTCTTTTCTTTTTAATGATACATGGAAAGGCTCAGCACTAAACAAAGAAGAATTGTTCACATTTGCTGTACTGTACAACTTACAGACCCATACTTTTATGTTCCAAGGCCTGCTCTGTGTCTTTTTTTTTTTCCACATGTTCCAAAGATGTAGTCAAATATCTTCCTCATGGGTTTTACCTTTATATACCTGCACGTGTGATTTATGTGAGATCAAATCGCTGGAACGGAAGACAGAAGACGAGCACAACAGGACCATTTGTTCCCGATGCTGTGATTATATGAAACTTCACAATAAAATCCAAGCCATCTTATTCTCAAAAGACTCAGTAATGTTATTGCTCATCTACAGTACAATGTGCTGTGCTGGCAATGTTTTTTTTTCCCTTAAAAAAAAAAAAGTGCTGTATTATGTTTTAAATCGGAAGGCAAATGAAAAACATTTAACCTCTTTCTTTATTTTAACGCTCCTTTAGTCTATTCACTAATTCTAAACATCCATCGAGGTGCAGATGGTTGGATTTAGTCTCCATTTATTGGACAATCAATAGTTGCTGGAAACCTACAGCAGATCGAGTATGCCGTGATTATTGGCTACTTTATTACCTCCCTTAATAGATCCGACTACCATCCTGTCAAGCACTATTGACCAGGTTTGTAGTATCTGTGGCTTCATTTAAAGGTTGGCGCACAGGGCAAGCTACTACTAGTGCATTTCTGTGTGTATTTAGTATGCAGGGTTGGTTGTGGACTGCCTCACAGCCCTCTGTGGATTGCTAACACAGTGCTCTGGTTTTCAGTAATGAAAGAAAAAGTGGATTAATAGATTAACATTTGAGAACCATAACAAGTAAGATGATTATCCGATTGCCTTTATTTCCTTTTCCGTCCTAACAGTATGCTGTGGGGTGTGCAGAAGGAGTTTATAAATTTGTGGAAGGAACGTATGACACATTATGATTTCAAGTACAGTCATTAAAACAGTCATGAGAACGCTGTTGTTAGGGCAACTGAGAAATATGTATTTTAAACACAGAAACAAGGTAATGATCGACATAGCCAAGTCGCTTATATTAAATAATTCAAAGGAATATTGACAGCGGATTTGAGGCAGAGCTGTGTGGAATATCAACATTCTTTTCAGATGTGTTGCTAAATTCTTACTCACTCACTTATTCATTCTGTATGCCTCTTATCTTGTACAGGGTCACAGGAAGTCTGGAGCCTATCCTAGGGCACTCGGGGCACAAGGTGCTGTACAACCTGGATGGGGTGCTAATCTATTGTACGGCACACAAACACACACACACACTAAATTACATCAACCTTCATCTGTGTGGGAGGAAACTGGGACAAAGAGAACATGCAAACTCTATGTACACAGACCCGAGGTGGAAATCAAACCCTCAACCCTGGAGGTGGATCCTGCCACCACTATGCTACTGTGCCACCCTCATGTTGTTAAATTACAAAAAAAAAGATTTATGACCCTTTGCTTGCTAAACAAATACTTATGGATGCCACTATATTGAGAAACGTCAATACTCAACACTTTAAAAAAAAAATAAAAATGTAAACGGCAAAAGAGAGACTTATTCATATACTACTACTACTATTAATCATCACTCACTCACTCAGTCATCGTTTACACCATTTTATCCTGTTTACAGGGTCGCGGGGGGCCTGGAGCCCATCTCAGGAGACTTAGGGCACAATGCAGGGTTCACCCTGAATGGGGTGCCAATCCATTGCAGGGCACACACATACACATTCACACAACTCATTCATACACTATGGGCACTTTGGGAACGCCAATTAGTCTAATCTGCACGTCTTTGGACTGTGGGAGGAAATCGGAGTACCCAGAGGAAACCCACCAAGCAAGGGCAGAACATGCAAACTCCATGCACACAGAGGTGGGAATCGAACCTGGGTGAGAATCAAACCCAGACCCTAGAGGTTCATGGCAACAGTACTAAGCAGTAAGCCAACGTGCTGCCCACTAATAATAATAATAATAATAATAATAATAGCAGCAGCTTCTCAAGGACACTATACAGATACATAACGGATCACTGAACCATGCAATATTTGTAATAATACAAGTAACAATAAAAGACATTCTAATTTAAAATGTAAACAAAGATAAAATGCAAGAATCATATGCAAAGTAAAACAGAGGGAAAAGATAATAAACATAATGAATGAATGTATGAGGGCACAAAATAGGTGATCGAGTCGGTGCAAAAGAAAAAAAAGGTGTGTTTTAAGTTAAATTATGGAAGGGTGGTGCAGAGGAAGAAAGATTGGGGCAATAACACTAAAATGCAGATGTAGAGACTCTCAGATGATTTGAGAAGGTGTGATGCTAAGTACTGTAAAATAAAGTTAGATAAATAGTGGAGGGTGAGACCATGCAGGGAACTAAAGACCATAGAACTGATTCGTACTATATACAGAAAATCTCCATAAGGTTAATGCTGGGGATGCAACTGCTTTGTCACTGCTTTGGCTCAAAAACCTTCGGAAATTTAAAGTCCTATTGTTTACATCATCTTGTAAACTCATGGACACAACTCATTTTTTTTCTCAATTTTTATAACACTCAGACATGCTTGTATATTATTAAAAAAACTCCATATACTGTAATGTAATGACACTTAACATAGCCAGCAAGCATATTGGAATATATCAGCACTGCATTACAGGAAGATTTATATTGTTTAAATACAATTAATGCAGGAATCACATGGAATTTAGGTGTAATCTTCTCATAAACACTAAAAAACCTTTTAAAACTTTGCATTGTCTGCTGTTTGCTGCCTGTTTAGTCCTGAAAACTAAGTGCGTCTGTGATTCAACATATCCCTGCAGAACCAGTTATTCTTAATACGCAATTTCACATGGATCACTTTATAAGAGCTATAAATAGCTGCTCCCTAAACAGCCTCTTGTTTTTTTTCTTCCTTAAACTTAATATGAAAAAGATGCCAAGAGCAAAGCCTTATGTCCAGAAGACTGATTGTTCTTGAAAGTGCTGGCACTGGAGACTCCTTCCATAAATCTTTCATAAATGTCTTCTTACAGAAAACTTTACCATGTCAATGGTTATAAATTCTCTTTTGTTCAAATCTTGTAATCTGTGTATTATTATCTATCAGATGTGTGTAGCATCTGCCTTACAAATCTCTGTGAAGCAGCTATAGATGCGTCTTTATAATATTATTACTAGGGCTTAAATATATTATACCACACACTTTGACTCTTTTGCAGTGCTTTGTTATGACTTTCGCCTCCATTTGCCCTGTCTTTATTCTTCCGTGATGTGTGAGGTCGTATTCCCAAAGCTGCTCAGACAGCATGCCTGCTCATGCACATAGGGCATTTGATCGAGGTTGCTCTGACATAATTCAGAGTGTGTGTTTGGTTCTTTGTGTATATCGGATTAAACTGCTATGAAACAAGCATGAAAATCTGTCAACAAAAACTGAAATGAAGCAAAGCATCATTTCATGGACAAAGAAAATATGGAAATTCACTATTGTAATGAGCATGACCTGAATATTGTTCACTCCACAGCCAGCATACACAATGAGGCGAGATGCTGTTATTGAGTGTGAAAAGTATTATGAGCATCCATTACTTATTTTTCATTACTTAGTTGCTTATTCAACAGATGATCATATTTATTGTGCATATGAGGTGGCTAACATTGGCGTATAACGCATAGGAAGACCAGAATATTAATTGCTGTGTGAATCTTTTACAATATTAGACAGTGTCTCATAGAATATGTCTCACAGAATATGTATCATTCACTTCTGTTCGTTTGAATATTTACTGTAGATTTTTGTAGTTTTTTTTACATCTAATGATGACAGTTTAACAATTTTACCAGTTTTACATACATAATGCTTTAACTTCTCTTTTGTTTGAAGATAATTAATGGTAATCAGTTAGAGGTGGAGATTCCCTCTTTTAAAAAATTCTGAAGTTACAAACAAACAAATCAGGAACAGGACCTATTATAATAACCTTCGTGATTAGGGTAAAATGGAACCAAATATACCTCAACAATAAAAGAGAGAAAAATGCAAGAGAAATGAAAACCCCACCTTAAATAAAGGAACAAAACTCAATCATAGTGCTTGGACCCTCAAGGCTAATCTACCATTTGTAGCAGGTGGGACACAGTATAAAAAAAGAAAAAGAAAAACCTAGGGCAGGAGGACTGGTCGGTCTCTTCTCCAGCCTCTTTTCTGTTCATTCTTCTTCAAGTCATTCTTGATTCAGTTACAGATCCAGGAGATTCAGTATGTAGTCTAATAAACTGACTTGTACATTTATAGAACATTTACTTGTTCCATATTTGTGACCATTTTTCTCTTTAGTAACTAAATTATAAACATTTAATACAACATGTATTATGTGTCACTTTGGCAAGTTGCTAACACTGACACCTTTAATAATAAAGTTGTGCTTCTTCTACCATATAAAACTGTAAAATGGGCGGTAACTCAGAGGAAAAGGGAGGCCTGTCAAAACGAAGTGCAAACATTTTACGCTGCTTAACACTAACTGGCTAAAAATGAAAACTATATCCATTGCCTTAAGCCAAGTTAATACATGCAAAACACTGCAACATATGCATAGTAAAAATTCTATACTTCATGATAATGCTTTATGATGCAATTTATTTGCACTACCTCAATACAGCTCTGTGTACTGGTCAGCGTTAGTCCCAGTGTATTGTATTGTGTCGTGTTTCTTACTGTTTGCACAAGTGCACTTTATGTTGTCTTTTTGTCCGGTTCTTAGCTAGTTGTTAATTTTAACTTGTTAATTTATGTGGTATGTAGCACCTTGGTCTTGGAGGAAAGTTGTTTCGTTTTGAAATTACAATAAATGCCTACTTGATTTGACTTGACTTGATGAAGGAACCACTTTACATGTGCATGCTGAAAACTACTAAACAACTAAACAACTGAAAACTTTGATCTAAACACAAAATTTCCACATTTATTGTCAACAAGGATGCAACTGAGGAGAATGAAATTGTTCTAGCTAAATCAATCTTTGTCACCTTGCACCTCCAGGTCCCCTCGATCCTGTATACATAAATTGTACATTGTAGATTTGTACATTTATCCTAAATCAGTTAAATCATTCTATCTTTCTGGCTTTTTATCCCATCTTTCTTTTTTAGGTCACGAACAGTCGTATAAGCATTTCACAGCATATCATACTGTGTATGTGACAAATCACATTTCAATTTGATTTACAGCTTCTCGAGGCTTTGAAGCCGTCGTTGCACTACAGCTCCCAGAGTGCAGCGCGGTTGCAGCCTCTACGCTCGGTGTGAACGCTCGCGCTCTCGCGCTCCTGTATACTTGGTCGCTCGTGCACTCTGAACAATGAGTGCGTGCGGAGCGCGAGCAGCCCGGAGAATGTGAACGTGTGATTTTGTTTTTTAGCACCGATGTTCAGCGCAGTGCTTTTCTCCTCGTCTGGTCTTTCAATGGGCGAAGAACCGTGAACATGTGGACACCGACGGAACACGAGAAATTCGGCGTGGGTAAGTTTTGCGCGTGATTTTCACTCTAGTATAAAGTGCGCGTGAGCTCGCGGCTGAACCGGAGAGGAGCGAGTTTGGTGACCGTGTGCAGCTATTTCAGCTGGAAAACCAGTCAAACACACAGCCGCAGCGGGCTTTATCACAGTCAGGGCTGTTTAAACCATCACTCGGAGTGTTACGTTTATTTACTGAAGATATTTGGGTCGTTTGAGAAGTGTTCGGAGGACGTTTTGTTGGTTTTTTTGTTGTTTGTTTGTGGGTGTATTGAATAGCAGCTCGCGATTAAATCCGTTGTTAATGGTAACGATGTTATGTTTGCGTTTAAAAGCTACTAAATACGTTCTTATGGTAAAAATCACCAGCTTTAACTGCCAGACAGAGAAACCCGAGCATTATTAGAGCAGCATCCTGGAGCTGAAGTGCTTCAGTCTGTACACTGAACCAAACCGGTGGGAGGAAAACACACACACACACACACACTTGTCTTACTGTCCTTGTAAGGACCTTCCATTTACTTTAATGATGTGCCTGGGCTGAGTAAAAATATCCATCCTCTTGCTATTTGATGCCTTAATTGTTATTACAGTGTTATTTGTGTGTGTGTGTGTATACTGTATATATTGGTGTGGGGGTGGCAAAATTTTTGGAGATGTAGCCACTTGGCAACCTTGGCTAATTTTGTTATTTAGAAGCTTCTTTCTTGTCTGCCATGCTGAAGGCCTGGGTTCAATTCTCACCTAAAGCTCAAACCCCAGCCACTGGATGCAGTACCAGTCCCAAGCCGGGGATACAATGAAAAGGTTGCACCAGGAAGGGCATAAAATCTGTGCCAAGTTGTGTTTGGATCCGATGATCCGCTGTGGTGACCCCCTCGACAGGAGCAGCTGAAATACCAACAACATACAGTAAACATCAACAAATCCAAGAAAGGGTTAACCTCTGTAAGGTTTTAAAAAACAAACAAACAAAGCAGTTTTGTTCACAGGGATCAAACAGATGCTCTTTCGAGGTCAGAAATGTCAGATATTCATGCACTTGTTAGGACATTTGGTCTTCCCCAAGATATAAAAGCATGTCCACACACATGCTAGACAAACAAACAAACAAAAAAAGCTTTCCCGCTAGATAGTCTGATGCTTCTGTGTCAAATGGTCACATCTGTCTCTCTGGCTTATTGATTGATTGATTGATTGGTTTATTCATTTGTGCATGCATGAGTGAAGAGTTGCTCTTTTTTCACTCTCAGGAAAAAAAAAAATCCAAATTGTACTACTTCTCGTCTCTGATCTGGTGCCATCTACGGGACATCTTTTGCACCTTTAGTACATGTCTTTTACCTGAAAATGTGACCTTACGGACAAAAAAAAATTAATTGAGGGTTCACTGTTTGTATCATCAAAGGAAAATGGTACGGCATACAGCTGATGTCCTGTTGGTGATGACTCGCGAGCTAAAGTAAAATGTACTGTACGCTTTGGCACCTTTTTACTTCCAAGAGTGTGCGTTCTGTTTCCTCAAGAGCTAATTTCCTGACAAGAAAATCTTTGTTTAATTTTTTTCCTCTTGTTATATTCGGTAGATTATAGATTTATGGAGTGTAGGGATTTGGCCAGGGTAAGCAGCAATGCTGGCGCAGATGCTGTTTTATAGAAAATCATTTCCTTGATGTTATTTTTATGCCCATGATAGCAATCGGGAATGTTTTGTGCATGACTAAGTTTGAGCTGAGGCATTTCAGGTTGTTTCTGGTGAACACCAGCTAGGTATTGTTTTCACAGTTGTCTAAACAGTAGCTCCTGTTTCCATGTTCCATCTCTTTTGTAAAGTTTGATTGTATGGATTTAAGGTAGGAGTTACACTTTGTGTGCTTTTTAGAAAGCGGGTATAAAATTACAGCTGGTCAGTCTATCATGCATGGGCACATTATTAATAATTACTTGCTTTTAAACTTTGGGAGACTGAAATCAGGAAATCGACTTTTAAATATCATAAGAAATGAAAATAAAGAGTGAGTATAAATTAGTTCTCTCAAAATTAGTTTGAACTTTAGTGAGTGTACGAGTATTTGATTATTAAATATTAATTCCAGAAAACTCATGTTAAAAGAGAACTTTAATATATATCGGTGCGTATATTTATATCTGTTCACTGCATCTACAGTGTATGTGGAAGTGCCGCAGGTGTGAATTTCAACACGGTTACCAGTAATTTGCAAGAAAACCAGGACATCAGTTACAGTAAATATTCTGCATGATTGAAACGAAACTGTGATGTGATTAGGTAGCTTTCCACCCACAGAAAAAAAATCATTGCTTCTTTCTGATTTAACATGCCATGCTATTAATGCCCTTAAGCTCAAAATTGGCTGCTGCTGTGTTCATACAGTACAATTTTATATGTATGGTTTCATCTCATGTAAGTGGGCCTGGAGTCATAAAGCAGGCTCGATCTAGGCTTCAGGTTTCACCAGACAGTGATTTAGATATCAGTGTTTAATTTGAGATACTATGGTTTGATGTTCATGTTTGTGAGTGCAAGTGAGCTAACAGCTATTGATAAAATGAATTAGCACAAACATTAACCCATTGATGGGGTCAGCTTGCTCTCTCTCTCTCTCTATTTCTCAATCAAGATTAAAAGGTGTTTTACTTGGATGACAAATATGGACATTTGTATTCCCAAAGGTCAGAAATAACTCAGAATAACAGGAATAGATAGATAAAAAAAGAAGAAAAAAGTAGTAATAAAAATGGAGTAATAATAAATAAATATATAAATATACACATTTAGCTCTGCAGTCAAATATAAAGTGACACTTGTGAGAACTACTACTAAAAAAAATCTCTCCTACTCTCTCTATCTCTGATTGCATCACTCCCATCCCACACTCCGTTTATCCACCTGTCTAGTTTAGGGATTATCAAAACTCCTTAAGCCATTTTTTTTTCATTAGAAATCTTCCACCAAAATACACATTAAATTACAATATACTCTTGTTCTTAAGTTACTGAGATCTGAATTAAAGGCATTAAATTCAAGTTATCAGCTTAATTAGTCAATAAGAATATAACTTTAGATGTAACTGATTGTGTGACTCTAATATCTGAAACTGTGATGAAAAACGGGTTTGCGGACGACGGATTTAAGGGGAACTGGACTTGCTGCAATTGGATGGCTGGAAATACCCATACGCTTCAGGGAAGTGTTTAACGTTTTCCTTCTTCGTCTTCATCGTCACGAGACTGTATGAGATGGAAATAGCTAAGAATAGCGCGAGCATGAGACGTGACCCCTGCACGGCTGTGTCAGAAGCTGATGGTGTTTGTTTCAACGTTTATTACTTGACGTCTGAGCGTTAAAGTAGAAGAAAGTGTCCCTCATTAGGTGCGATATTACAGCCAGTCAAGCATGTTATAGCTCGTCGTAATTTAGCACCACAATCAGTCCTTGAGATGCATCAGTGATTTTGTGTTTTGTGTCACTGTGTGTTTTTTTCTTTCCCCCTCGTTTTCCACAGCTCTTTAAGAATTCAAAAATTCAAATGAACTTTAGTTTCTCTAGGTTGATTCAGTGTTGTGTGAAGCTATGCAAATGTGCCCGAACCAGGGGAAACTCTGGCAAGAAGATGGTTTAAATAAAGTAACCCTGAATATTCATGACATATTCATGATCAGGAGATGTTGGGTCACTTTAAGTCCCCCATCAGACCGCTGTCGGTTTCCGTCCCCGCCTCCCGCTGAGGGCAGAGTGAGCCGAGAGGGTTGGCGGCATGTAATTCGGGCTCATTGTGTAAGCAGCCACCCTGCACGATGCCCTGTGGGATTAGCAGGTTGTTTGGCAGTGCTTTGGGCCATTCCTTCATTACACATCACATGCTGTAATGACTAGGGTCCTGAGGTCGGGGGAGGTGGGCCCAAACAAACCCCTCCCCGAGTGTAATTGCCTCTTCATCTGCTGAGCTGAAGCAGATATTTCAAGTTGATGCCATTTCAAGAGTCGATAGCGTGATTCAGTCTCTGCCTGGAGAGCCGCTTTCTCTTCTCTTGTAGTCCTTTTCATATGAATAGCGTGACTCACTCACATTCATGCAACACTCGTTGTGTAGTACAAATAGTACACTGGTTTCATGTTCCATGTGTTTGTGATATTTGATAGGCAGGATTTGTACAAGCTTTTGCAGTTCATCAGTGCATTGTGCCGTACCCTGGTAAAATCAGGAAATGTTCACATTCCCAGCCCAAAGGGTCTCAAATCCCCCCCCCCCCCCCCAATTTTTTTTTTACCTTAATGTGTCACAGACCTGATTTTTAAATTTTTTTAAGGCAGACTGAATGCACAAATCTGATATTTTTCAGATTGGAACCAAGTTACTTTTACATGTGGCATCAGATGGGGTACATATCTGTTACGCAGTCATGCGACTTGAATGAGATGGGAATTTGCGTGACTTTTTGCCTCCGCACATGCTTAGGGTGCTGACGTTATCAGTCAGTACTGGTGGTGCAGGAAGTTCTTAACAGTGCTAGCAATAGCTGCTAAAACGGCTAAAGCGATGCATTCGGCTTTCTACCTTCTTTCTTCTGGACCTTTAATAAATGAGTCGTTACACAAATATGATGTGTTTCGAGTGCCATTTCAGTGGACAGACGCGTTCACATTAAATTCAGATAAAAGTCACTTGTAATTATGAGTATGAACTGTGATGATGCACAAATCTGATCTGACCAAAAAATCTGAATTGAGCAATGTGAATGTAACCTTATACATCATGGCACTGCTGTGTAAATCTGTGAACTTATAAAGCATATATATAAGGATTGATGCCAGTGTGTATGAGTAAATTTGTATTTAAGTTTCAGATTTGTACAGTTAAAAAAAATCTTCTAATTTCATTTTGTTCCTACAACATATTATTTCAGAAACAGTGTAATAAGTTCTTGACTGTTATTTCAAAGAGTTAAATTGAAAGTTGTGTTGACAATCAATGCGTAAATTTACGAATTTATTTGTCAAGGCCAAGAGTGGAAGCGTTGATATTCTCACCCATATTAACTCACAAACGCGCCAATGGAATAAGGCACGTGTTTAAACTAAGAACACTAGGAGAAAAATGCTGAGTCACCAGAGCTGAGCTTCTCATCGCCGGCTTTACAGCCAGACGCAGATCTCATGTTAGCAGATCATGTCACAAAAAACTCATTCTTCAGATGTTTCCTGACAGCGCTGTTGATCCCCATGATAGTGACTGGTTCTGTGAGTCATGGTATTATTAGCTGTTTTTTTTTTGTCAGAAATCCGTCAAAAATACAGATTTCAGATGTTATTCTGTTCAGTTTTGAGTGTGAGTTGAATCTGAGTAGTTGATGATTATGTATTACTTTAGCTAGCTTGTGTTAAAGAAACACTGCTGCATTTTTTTAACCTAATGTCTGCTTACTGTGTCTCTACTGTACAAGGAAAGGTAGACATGTTGGTCTGAGACATGCTTATAATACAGATTAGAAAAATATCATTCAAGCCGTCATCTTGGAAAAATGGTCGTCTGCAATGACCTGTGACTTGATGAGATGTTGCTGAGGACCCCAAACTTTTTGCAGCCTACAAACACACACACACACACACACACACACACACACACACACACACACGTGTTGAGCAGTTTGAAAACAAAGATCAGGCTACAATATGTGTGTTCAGGCTATTGGTGGAATCCCGGAGGAAACCTGTCCCAGCGTGGGAAGAACATGCAGACCCCAGGCACACAGACCGGAGGTGAGATTCTCACCCTCAACGCCGGAGGTGCAAAGTGACGGGGATAACCGCTGATCTTCCACACTGTCAGGAAAAAAAAGTGTTTTTGGAAATTAATTGAACATCTTTGGAAAATGCTGCTTCATTTAACTTAGCCATTGTTTTTTTTTTTTTTTCCCTCTCCTGAAAAATAACGCTCAGCCACATGTTAAATGGAAAGACGTTGTTGTGGTAGCTGTGTCTCCTATTGCTGTTGTCACACTGTGTGGCTGGAGAGAGGGTAATAATCTGTCACCCGGAAATCAGGCTCACAGACTAGTGCTGGTACTAAATCAGGACCAACAGAACGACTGACCCACTCTGAACACAGCAGGGAAGTGCTTCATCTTATTTCCTTGCAAACTTGAAACCATTTTGTCGTCCCTGGATTTTCTTTATAAATCCTAATCTGGATGCAGCGACCTGACCCTGTGACCCCTTGACCTTTTAAAGCCTAGAGTTAGCAGTTTGGTGGATTAATAATAATGTACGATTGGGTGCAAAGCAGTTTTGTTGTGACTGTCATGTTAATATATAGAGTCTGATGTGAAAAAAATGTTAATCTCAGAGACAAGTACTTAAAACTCTCAAAGGCGGTGATGTTTTTATTCAATTATTTAACCAGTATAACCAGTGATGTCAGAGCAGAGGAGTGAAGACTTTGCTTTTCAGTGTTGTATGTTTTCTTCATGTCATTAATGTAACATTGTGCTGTTTGTTTAGTATGCTTAATTTTTTTTTAATCACTGTGATTTTTGCACTTGGGCAAAGCGACATTAAATTCAGGCTTCTTTCATTATTTTTTTTTTATCTAGCAGTATTTTCATGCTGTACCAGCATTGTTTCTAGAATTACTCTTTTTAAATATTATTTTAAAAAATCAAAAGAGAAGTTAAAATTAAATGAATAAAAATCTGAAATCTAATTTACAAAATGTGAGTAAGTTTATTTAGCTGATTGGTAGATGAAGGAGATTTCATTATTTCATAAAATAAAATCGATTTATTTTTAGTATGTCAGTTTCATTGGTTTAGGTTAGTCATATATTTCCGTTTTGGTTGCGCAGTGTGGTTTTCTTTCTTTCAACATTCTGTTCAGCCTCGAAGGGTTGCACTCGTGAGTTTTATTTTAATTCAGTTTTATACATGAAGAACCGCAGTATCATAATGTAGACGTGAAGCAAAAAGCTCATTCTGAAGTGCAGTAAAAGTACTGATTCATTTTAAATTATTAATATTGAGCAGATATTGTCCTGATATTAATAAATGTCTTATCATTATTGTGTTGTTATTATTACTCTAAAATTAGCTATATATATTATACTTATTTTACAGGACGTTTTTTTCCCTGCCAAATGAAAGCAGCTTTCAGGGCTCTGCTGTGCAGCCTTTTCTTTTACATCTGTCCTTCCACTTCTGTGTCCTTTCAGTCTGAGTGTGGGTGAGGGGGAGGAGAAGGCATTCTGTCTTTTCCTTCCTCGTATTCTTTCCCCATTCTTTGTCTTCTTTCCTTTGACATTCTTTAACCAGTGCTTCTGCTTTTTTTTTTTATCCTGTCTGGGTTTGTGCAACACCACAGTTTTATCTTCTCTACATATTACACAGTCACGATATCTAGTAACGCGTACTCTGATTAGATTACCAAGTCTGACAGTTTTTATGCATTCCGTGTAGGTGCATGGCAGTCTTGACCCTGCTTGGATGCCCCGCCCCTTTCTCCCCCAAACCTCACAGGATCTCTGCTAGACTAGTGCAGCTCCCGTCCCGTGCTTTCTGTCAGGGTAAATGTAGAACGCATCCATCTGCATCCATTATTGTGATGTATGAAGTATCAGTGCATGTTCAACATTGTACAATTAACATCAGTTAAGAGCACTTTGAGACATTGAGTCATGTGAACATCCAGGTTATAAATTGTCAGGATTGTCATCTTTTTTTCTTTCTTTTCTTTTTAAACTGTTTTTTGTGCACTACTGCAGAATCACCTTGACATCCACCAGACTGAGGTTTTGCGATTGCTCCTGCCAGTACTCTTTTTCCCTACTGCACAGCTGATTGCGTTAATACGCTCTAATATTATGGAAATGCCTTGTTTGTCTTTTTCTTTTTTTTAGGCTGTTGCACAATTAAATCTTGTATCATGACTTTTTAAACAGGTAGATCAGGAGCAGGGAAAAATTAATGGCACAATCCTACTCTTGTCTCTTTTCTCTTAGCCACCTGGTTTTATCTCTTTTGCAACGTCTCCTTCTTCCCCATTTCCCCAGCACACTCCATTCTTCCTTCTCTGTAATGCGAGGCTTGTATGTTGTCCTCCTTCACACAGACAGAAACTGTGTGACGATGATAAAGCCAGACGTCCCAGAGCTGCTATATCACAAGCACAGTGTAGGCGTCCTACAGATAAAAGTATCTATCCAGACATGAACACTGAGATCTTTGCACATTACAGTCTCATTCCGCCGGCAGAATCTATAATTATCTTAATATCAAGCTGCTTGTTTTTATGCAGCATGTCGAGTTCTGGGCAAACAAAAAACTCGCTGTTCTTTAGCTTTCCCGTAAACAAGGACTTCAGAGGTCTATGTGTATAATACCAGGCCCCTTGTTAAGAGCCTCTGCTTGTGCGTGGTGCACAGACACGGAGCTTCTCACTCATTCAGGAGCAGCGAGGATGGGCACGTGTCCAGCACGAGGGAGATTGAAATGTAGACAGGAAGTCTTTTATAATCTTTTGTCTGAATTTCTTTCCAGACACACTCGTCCTTAGATCTCCATAGTTCCCTTCGTTGTTTCTTTTGATGGTAGTGAACTCGGAGAAGCTTACCTGTCAGGTGTGGAATTTCAAATTCACTCAGGCTTGCTTGGCTGCTGCTGTCAAGTTCACTGCAGTGAAACGAGCTCACTGTCAGGGATACTCTCCCTCTCTTTCACACACATATGATTGCTGTTTTACCAGTTAAGTCTGGCGTATGTGCTCTTTAAACTGGTGTTACATGCAGAGCCCTCCGAATGTGAAGCCTGTCTCTGAACTGACTGAGCAGTGGTGACGTGGGGAATAGCAGGGCTGAATCTTTATAAAAAGATTAGCATGTCATGGTGCTGAGAGATATGACCTTTAAATTTGTATACTTTTTAACTTTATGATTAATTAATGATTATTTAGCTTTTTGTTTGTTTTTGCTCCCATAGTTCACTGACAAGGTTTGGACTGTAAATATGATCACCTGTTATCTGAAGCAAACCCACCACGCACATGTTTAACACACACACACACACAGAACCGAAAGTGGGACACGAACCCTGAACCCTGGAGGTGCAAGGCTACAATGCTAACTGCTAAGCCACCGTGCCATTCTGCAAACTTTTATTAACTATAAAATAATTTTTTTAGTAGGTCTTCTGTAATACCTATGTATACACCCAAAAGAATTTCAACTGCAGAATGTTTTCTAGCAACAGAAAAGACAAATTCATCTCCAGGATTTTCTTTACCAGAGACACCGCTTTAGATGACTAATCTGTTATATCATGGGAAACAAACAAACAAACAAAAAAAAACTTAATAGGTGCATGAGCAAGCAGGATTGAACATGTTTTTGTTTGAGTGGATGCGGTTGGTCAAACTGTCTGTAGAAGTGGGTGGTCTCTGCAAAATAACAGCATAGTGATATAATTTATATTACACCAACGATCCGGAGAAAATTGTGCATCCTTACTGTTGTTTTTTAAACGCTTAGGCTCAAGCTTTCTTGCAAATATTTTTTTAAATCTTCGCTTTTAAAATAGCAGTAAAGTGCTCTGGGATTTTGGCCAGACAATTTGTTGGTGGGGAAATAAAAAAAATTAAAATAAAAAAAAGATCCTAGTGTGGATTATGAAGTAATGATGCTTCGTGTTGTGTCACAGGGCTACTGTTTCTATATTTTTACAGAAATGTCATTTAGATAAATGGTGGTTGTCCTTGATCTTACAGACACACCATGTACCGCTTTACATTTAGTGAATATTAGTTGAGGAATATTAAAAAGGGGCTGAAAAAAAACTTAAGGTGCACTGACTTTCTGTAACTACTTTACATGGTATCAGTCTTTTAATGTTTAAGCAGTAATGATCTCTATTTTAAAATTATTTCACTAGTATAATTAAATTAAACAACAACTAAAAGTGTGCCTGGGCCTTGAGATTAACATTATCTTCAGCGCGAGAGACTCTGCACACAAAGCATGTTTAGCTGTGTGATTATTCCCAACTTTCTAATAAAATGGGCGGTTAATCCAGCAGCCCTGAAATTGGGTTGTATAATTAGCATGCTGTGGTTTTCCTGCACTACAGCAATGTTGAGTCCTTTGTTTTTTTTTTGCGTCTCAGATTTGAGCGTCTAGTATAGTTTCCTGGAACAGGTTTGTCCTGTGCTGCTACTTAGCCAAGAGATTTGTCATCACATAGCAGTGGTAATGTCCAGGCAAAAAGAGGCACGTGTGTCAATTTGGTTTGGGTTCGTTTTTAATTCTATGCTGTCCGACAGCTGCTTCGTCAGACCTTGGTGGGGCG
>JAQMYJ010000004.1:11218397-11237647 GCA_030014305.1 Clarias laeviceps
AACCCCGTACTAAGCCCCAATACATGGCAGGCTAAACCCCGTACTAAGCCCCAATACATGGCAGGCTAAACCCCGTACTAAGCCCCAATACATGGCAGGCTAAACCCCGTATAATTCATAGTCAATGTTATTCAGTTTACCTGGTGGTGGTGTTAGTATTGTGCCTGATCGGCATATTATAAAATTAAACTAGCCATATTAAATTTTCAATTAGCCAAAAAGATTTGGAATTATTGGAATAATTGGATCTTAAATTAGTTGACTAAAAATAAATCCCATTGAGTGCCATTTTTGTAAACATAAAGACCTTCAGATGTTGCACAAATAACAATCTTTAATCTGTCTCAGTATTTTGCTTGTAAATTTGCGTTGTGTGTGTGTGTCTGACTCAGAGAAGACCAAGGTACAATGTTGTTTGTGTGTTTGCTCTTATAGGCAGCTGGGCCTGGACCTGGTCCCCAGGAGAGAGTTCAGCATGGTGGACCCTGATGACATCAGCGTCACTGAGCTGTACAGACTGGTACGTTCCTTCTCTGGAAATCGCATTACCACGGCAACTGCGTGAAGATGAAAATGCCTAGTGCGTTTGTGTTAAGGAGAGGAATAGAGAAACGGATAATTACAGTACCTCAGTAACAATGTGACAAGATAAAGCAGTGGCGGTTCGTGTATTCGCAGATCCAGCTTGTAGGGGATAGGATTCTACTTTACAGTGGGGAGTCTGCTGTGTTATGTAATTCAGTTATATGGAGCAAGTTGTGCTTTGTAATTGCAGTTCCTATGAAACATGTGGTCTCCCTTTTGTCTTTTATCACCGCTTTAATACAGTCTGTAGCTACAGATCCATCTGTGATAAACAGTGTGTCTTGGATGCCATTCCCAGTGGACCCCATGCTGTTAATGACCGTACACATTTACCAGGAATAATAGTGCTTTGAAAGTTTAAACACTGAACTTCTTTCTCCCTTCCTGCGAAGGAGAAATTAGCTATATAAAAATTTCTTAAGACAGAATACATTTAACAAGTTCAGCAGAAGAAACCACCTGCTTATTCACCCCCAAATAAAAGTGATTATTATCTCCTTGATGATTCTTGCTGGAGTTCTTTCAAGTTTTCTCCTCCAAATATTCACAGTTAATCCTGCATGTTCTGTTGAAGCTGCTTGTTCTAGTGTACAGAAATGTTCGAACCCACTGTTTAGACTTTTCTAGTGCTGCACAATTAATGGCATTAAAATCCCAATTCGCAGTACGGACCTGTCCAATTATTTAATCGCCAAAGGCTGCAGTTTATTACAGGTAATATAGACATGGTCAGGAATTTCATGTAAAGTTTGTCATAAGGTATTTTTTTTTTAGTACTTTGAGGTGATAAATATTGGTAAACATCCTATTAATTAGAATGTTGGTGCCTTTATTTGCTGTTAAGCCTAGATAAATACAGTTGAATACAAAATGGTACATTTAATAGTTATATATGGTAGTTTTAGTCGTAATGTGTGTCAAATGTAATTGCAGTTCAAATCAAATTGTTCAGTCCTAGAATTCTTTTTTTCATCTATGGGATTACCCCCAACTCTTTAACAGCTTTAAGAGCAGTCTCTGCATGACAGCTTTCTACATTTTTTTATGGAATTTTTATTAAAAGTCTATACACAGTCATTCGCTAATGAAGAATGATGGAATAAGAGCCTATTCATTTTAAAGCGTGACTGGATAATAATACACCATTCGATATTCTATATAAGTTAATCAGAACTTAACACTAATAACACTAAACCTTTTCAGGATTAGTTCTGCTGCATCACAGAACAGCATAACACTTCCAAATGCATGATCTTTATTGGTAATTCTGATAAGATAGTTTTATTTTGACTGACAAGCATGAGAAAGTAATACCATCTATCTCACCCAGAGAGTGTGACTAGTTTTGCTCCCTTGGCTCTCGCCCACGGATGGCTGTGGCATTGTTAGGATTCAAACATTTGACATTTACCTTCTCTACCACTCATGAAGCCTTTGTGAGTTTTGTTGAGATTACAGGCACCAAAATAGGGCTGTCTTATGCCACTGACTTTGTTGGATATTTAAAAATAAAAAAATAAATATTTGATACCTGGGCAGGTTAAATGACACCATTTTTGCAATCACTACCTGTCTATTTCTTTTCATCTCCACATTTCACCCTGCTCTTGAGTGTAAATGATGAGTAGTTCACCCTGTCTTAAGCAAAATCTTTCTTCTTTTTTGGAAATGTCAGAAGATTCTTAAAAGAAATGACCTTTCATTACAAACCCACAGATTCTCATTTCTACTTCCAGTATCACTCCTTCCTCTCCAACTACTGAAAAAAAATCCAATCTTTATTCGCCGACTACTGAGACTTTGCAGCAAAGATGAAGACTTCATCTAAAAAAGCAATAATGCATGATTATTTTTTTTAACTGTGAAGTCTGTAAAGAGATTATTCCATGGCTCATATTTCAGCTTTTGAGAGAACGGATACACCGAGCTATAAATAATCCATTTCTAAGACAGAATGAATTCCTTTTGTGCTCTCATACCATCTCAGTAATAAATATTGAATTATGCATAAAAATTCTCTAAAGTCCTCCTGGACTGTCCAGAGGAGTGCTTCCTTTTATTAATAGTAACCGTTATTGTTGGGAAAATAACAGTGTCAAAACCACAGAGATGTTTTTGGAATACAGCCATAATGTCTATGCCTGCTATAACATTTTTTTATAGTGGTTTAAAATGATCTCCTTTACTATAATGTTGTTTGGGATCATAAATCATGGACTCCCTGAACATAAACCTGTGGACTTTTCAGGCTGTATCACACAGAGGTCTGTGAACCCTACTTTTGGAATGATGTTCATTCCGCACTGTACCAAATATATTGACACAGTGGATCATCAGGCTCGGTGAAACTTCACATGCGCTGAACAGTCCATGTTTTATTGACGATGTGAAGCGTATGGTGCTTAGTTCTCTGGTGAAGTGCATTAACCAAAAAAAAACCACAACGCTTTCTTTCCTCAGAAGGTGTCTAAGGTAGAATATTGTGTTTTTGCCTTCAAAAAAGTGACTTTTACAATCTTAATAATTCGGAAATGACTGGAAGTATAAACTGACTCAATGACTTAAATAAAGTGCACTTAATGCCAGATAAGGAATCATAAGCTACACCACTTGTTACTCTAACTGAGGCCAACAGAACACACCAAACTCTCACGACAACTCTCACGAGAGCAAGACTGAACTTTTTAAGAACAAAAAAGAGCAGTTTTAATATGCACATCTAATAAAGAAAACAAGCACCGTTCCTGCATGCTTGACTTGGCTTTCCTTCACTTCCAATGCAGACTTTTCTTCTCTAAAGCTCATGCAAACAGAAATGTATATTTTTTTATTTTTATTTATTTACATCTGTTGACGTGATATGAATGAATGCATGAATAAAAGGATGAATGAACAGAGAACTGCGTGTGGAGGAATGAATGATCCCATCTCCTCTGTGTTCATTGGCTATTGATGGTGCACATTCCCAGTTGAGTAGGTGACTGGTATAAACTATGCACCAGTGTCCAGGGTCAGCTCTGAAAAATCAAATGTTTGATATACTGCAACTCATGTCAGGAGGTTTGATGTCAGTCTGTAACCCTCACACCAACATGCCATGCCAACTGGCCACAACTTCTGCTGACTAGAGCAGACCAAGACGAACTTGGCACAGTTTTGAAACCTATAGAAAATCCTGTCTAAATTTATGTAGTGTGGCCCCAGCCTTAGTGTCTTTGTCGTTCTAGTATGGTTCGTGTCCTTTTACCTGACATCCTTAACTGCCAGATGATGTCATGGGTTTATTATATATATGTTAGCGTTCCACTGTTTTGCACCGTCTCGTCAGTGTTTTCCCCAACCTGCATGTTTCTGATTCTGAAACTGAGTCCGTCATCTGTGCATGACATTATTGAATAAAGTCTTTTTCTTTCTTTGGTTGTTAAATGAAATAAAGAAAATAAAGCTAGTGTACAGCTAATAGCCCAGACTACTTGTTCTGAATGCTTAAGCTTTTGATTTTTATAACCCAGTGTTTTGTACATCTCTGAACTCCTTGCTACCAGTTACATAAATTCAGATCAAGTTAAATTCAGATTGAATTTATTTTCCTCTAAGTTGGTATTCGTTTATCAGCACAGAGGTTTTTGGCACGCTGGCCTGTGTGGGTGTGTACAACTGTACACTGTGGTGCAGTGTGGGTTTGAGTTCACTAGTCGAGTGTAGCTTAAATATTTGTGTTAATAGACTCATTAACAGTGACACTCGCATTCCCTACAGTGCGTCAAATTTCACAGGGCTAAAGCAGGGCCCGTGTTCTACCCACATACCTTTTTAATTGGGTGCTAAGAAATCACTGCGTGTGTGTGTATGTGTGTATGTGTGCGCGCGGGTGTGAGAGGAAGAAGGACGCTAAGTGGGAAAGCAGTTGGTAAGCGGTCTGACATAATTTTATACGTCAACCTAGTTTCAGGTCCTGTTTTTCTTTTCACATCACACTCTTTTTGGAAGTGATGTTGGCAAATCAAAAGCCTGTGACTCCACACTGGTCACCGATTGTGGACATTTTGATTATAAGAGTAAGGCACGGACACATATATGCTCTTTGAACAGCGATTAGGAATGAGGCGAAGAGGTTTAAGAATTTCTCAGTTCCGTGAAAAAACGCCCATGAAATTCCACCCACTCCATCACATAATCCTGTTCATTTCAGATGTTGCATAACCAGTCCTCCATTTCTTCAAGCTTTCTTTATTTATATCAGCCCATGCCTGGTTATATGCAATATTAACATCCTGGCCTCTTTTCCTCTCTCTCTCTCACTCTCTCTGTATATCTGTCAGCTGTATGGTAGCTGAGTAAAAAAGGATGCAGAGCTGCTTGTTGGCACCTCTCTCTCTCTCTCTCTCTCTCTCTCGCAGGCCATCTGGAAAAGTAGGGGCTATGTTCTTGGCTGAATCTTTTAAAGCTAGCCATTACTGTTTCTGTACACACACACACACACACACACACACACACACACACACACACACACACACACACATGGTGGAACTCCAGGATGTGGCTGTGGCATTCATGCAGCTCTTCTAGTCTTTTTATACAGCCTTGTGGCATCGTTGTATAGATCTGTGTGTTCAGGGTATTTTGTTTTGGAACGACTCAGTGCTTTAAAGAAAACTTTTAACTACCACAGTGTTATCCTGCTTTATTATGCTTATACACAGTCCACTATAATGATTTATAATCCTGTTTCTCTTTGAATCAGATTCCTCTCAGTGTTTCTTCCTCCCCATGTTGCTTCAGGAAGAGTTTTGCTCCGTTGCCTCTGGCTTGCTAATTAAAGCTCTACTTCTAAATCTACATCTAGTTTTCTGTAAAGCAGCTTTTTGACAAGATTTGATGTTAAAAATGCCATACAAATGATATAAGTATGGTATGGTGTGTGTCTGTGCGCGTGTGAACAATCACAGATGGAACATCGGCACCGTAAAAAGGACACCCCGGTCCCAGCAAGCACACATCACCTGTTTGTACAAATGAAGAGTCTGATGAGCTCAAACCTGGGCGAGGAGCTGGATGTTTTCTTCTACATCTACGACAGCAAAGAGTGCCGACCTCTCAGGTGAGCCGCTCATACGTCACAACACTGAAGAGCTCTCCATTCATTATGAAAACTGTGAATGGTGTGATTTGGTTTCATTTATGTAGCTCCTGAACAGTGCAAATTTAAGCAAGCTTAAGGTCTCCAACAGTTACTGTAAGTACTGTAGGTGGATTCCCAAATTCAGCTTGAGTTAGCAAAGCGTGGCTGCTTGATTGATTATGGCAAAAATTATCAGAATCATTATTTAACGGCACGGTGGTGTAGTGGTCGCCTTGCACCTCCAGGGTCTGAGTTCGGTTCCCGGCCAGGCTCGATTCCCATCTCTGTGTGCATGGAGTTTGCATGTTCTCCCCGTGTTTGGTGGGTTTCCTCCGGGTACTCTGGTTTCCTCCCACAGTCCAAAGATATGTAGGTTAGGCTAATTGGTGTTCCCAAATTACCCGTAGTATGTGAATGAACGTGAGAGTGTGTGTATGTGTGTGTGCCCTGCGACGGATTGGCACCCTGTCCAGGGTGTACCCTGCCTCGTGCCCTAAGCCTCCTGGGATAGGCTCCAGGTCCCATGACCCTGAATACAGGATAAAGCGGTATAGAAGATGAGTGAGTGAGTAAAACCTGTTGTTTTTGACAGTAGAGATAAATACCACTTCCTGGATCAGAGTGAGTTTATTGAGGGGCAAAAGCTGTAAAGTAAAAGTATGTGATGGATTTCTAACACAAAATGAGAACATCACTGTGAAAAGGACCAGAGCACAACAATCATTTAATCACAATTATCTTGTTTTTATAATCATCAGAAGCTAAAATTATAATTGAAATTGAAATCCAATTAATTCCACAGCCGTACATTCAAGCGTTGTTAGCTGCACAGGAGTTAGCTAGCAATACATGCATTTCTTTAAAGGTGAAAGGTTGGATATTGTTATTAAAGTTGTGGTTTTGGAAGCTGACCTTTTTGAGCAGAGGGTAAAGATGAGCAGGTGAAAAAGCTGCACAAGCTTAAGAACTACATTTCTATTGGCTTCAAAAACAGCAAGAAATTGTTTATTAGAAATACAGTATTAATCAACATGTGATTAAAACAACTCATTACAAGGTAAATCTTGGATGCTATCGATCATCACATGGTAATTATAATCATGTATATTGTTGTTTCTATAGAAGCACGTTCAGTATAGAAAACCAAAGATTAGATACATGTTTAAGGATTCTCTGCCTTACAAAGGTTGAAAGGGTTAACTCTTGCGTCACTTCAACTGATGGACAGCATGATCTCACGCCCCTAAACTGTGCTCCCTGGCTCAACAGATCATTTTTTTCCCATCGCAAAGCAGCATTATGAAGAAAAAAATGCCGCCTTGTGTTAAAAAATAAAAAAAAGATCTATCCAGTATTTCCTGTGAATGTAAAAAAAAAAGAGATGATTAAAAAGAAAGAAATCGCCTGTGTGCTGCTTCACATCTTGCAGAAACTCCACACATTTAAACAGGGTGGTATTTACTGACTCGCAGTCATTTTGATCAATTGACAGTTTTCTTTTTATAAGAGGATGGATTTCAGTAATCGGTGGCTCGAGTCAGAAAAGGCACTACGGCAGTTGTATTATTGTATTATTATTATTCGGATAATGAACTGGTTATCGCTTGATGAATGAGTGTTGACAAGAACTACAGGGATCATCCTCACCTTGTGGAAAATGTAAAGCAAAGAGTTTTCACAATGCGTGTGTGGGTTAAGCTCCACCACACTGTTGTTAATTACCGCGTCTGGAAGCTTAGCGGAGCGATACAGCTGCCCCGGCTCTCCTCTCCGAGTATCAGTGTGTTGGGGGTTTGTATCTCACACTGCTGTTGCTTTCAAGGAGAATCTGCTAATGGCTCTCTTCCAGGATGGCTGCTTGGCTGGCTGGTTTCCAGCTAATTATTCTCTCGGCTATAGTGTAAGGTTGGTGTTCAGGTCCAGATGGTGTGACAGCACCAGATCCCCCCCCCCCACATGCCAGTTCAAATCAGGCAGTTTGCTGGAAATTCAGTCAAAGTCCTGTCCAGCTTTTAACCCCCTCACACCGAAATGATGCACACTCCTGACTCGCATTACAGCTTTAAAGAGCATCAGACACATGTTATCATCTCGCCTGTCTCCTCTGGGCTTTGGATGAGTGATTCTGCAAGTCTAATCCGATCTCCTTATGGTTCACACGCTGTGTGTGTGTGTGTGTGTGCGCACGGGTATACAAGGAGAAAAAAAAAAACCACACAATCCACAGGGAGATTATGATGTGCAGCCCTTGGAGAACAACTGAAGTCTGATTGTGTATTCCGTGTGTGTGTGTATTGGTGTTAAAGAGCGCTGCCTCCTCTCTGTTGCACAGAGCTGGAAATATCTGTAGCACTGAGTGGCAGCCTTCAGGATAATGACTTCCCCTGTCTTTTCCCACGGGGCCGTTTTTGTCACGGTTTATATCATCAGCATTGTGCACGGGGATCACTCTTCGCTTGCTTAATTTATTGAACCGTGTCCACAGAGGTCATTTAATTCACGGCGTCTTTCCGAACGCGTCGCCTGACAATCACACACGCGCCAATAGTGTAAATATCAAGTTCCGGCGCTAGCGCTCGGGGGATATGGGTTTCAGTTATGGAAATCAGACCAGGCATACCATGTGATAAGAATCCTTCTGTGACCACAAACCGCTGTTCAGGAAGTGATGCCGAAACCTTATCGCTGGACACACAACCCACAGGCTGCACTTCATATTGATTGAAAGCTGGGAATTCAATAACGCACAGTTAATTAGCAGCTGTGTGTGTGACAAGTGTGTGTATTTGTGTATACGAACACACAGTTTATTTGTCTTTAGTTATGTACTGTGTGTGTGTGTGAGACGATCATGCTGTGTGTGTTTGTATAATTGTGATGTTTGCGGCTGTTAAAGGCTGTAACGGGCTTCACTACATGAGCAGACTGCCTTGCTGTTTTTATCACACTGCTGTGAACTGAATTACATGACCACTCGGCAGGAGAGTGTGTGTGAGTGTGTGTCTCTGTGTTTGTGCGTCTCTGTGTGTATGTGTTAACATATATATTTGACTGGTCATATTTGTGTCTCTGCGTGGCTCTTATTTGTCTTTTTGCAAATATACTACTGTGCATTCTTGCGCCCCCCCTCATTTCATCATATTTTGTTTCCAAACTTTTTTATTTTTAATGTAATCTTGAAGAGTTCTCCAGGCTTCCTGAACTCCAGGACTTTTTTTTCTTTTTTTTTTTTTGACAAGTTTTGGCTCTCATCTTCACTCCAGTCCCTGAACCTGAGCAAATTCAGAGGAATGTTTTCGTTTGTTAAGACGCACAGTGACTTAGTGAATCATTCAAGGATAAAAAAACATCTAACCAGTGAGAAACAGGCGCAGATGATGACAGATGATCAGGCTGGTGATTAGTACACTGGTGATGCTGAATGCTGAGTGGTTGGAACGGACGAGAGGGGAAATGAGGTTGCTGCTGAGGTTGTTATGTAAACAAGCAATTTTTAAATGTTGTCTTTATGCACTTTGCTGTGTATCTCTCTATCTGTGTGTTTGTGTGTGTGTGTGTGTGTGTGTGGGTGGGTGGGAGTGGTATTATGCAGTGAATAAGGAAATCTGGACAGTGTCAGATGTTCTTTACACATGCCACTCTTGTGATGAGTTATGAACTTATTCAGATTTTTACAAGGATTTCCCACATCTGGTTCAAGACAAAACAAAATTAACGGTTCTCTCTCTTCTGCACTAACATAATTAGCCTTTTGCAATATGTCATACTAGGATAAAATGTATAAACATTAAAAACTGCAATGGATAAAGAATGATTTTCTGTTGGCAAGATGCCTGAGGACTCGCACTGGTACTTCTGATAACATTCAGAGCTCTGTGTTTGCACATTTGCCTCCCCTGGCTACATTAAAAGGCATTGTTCAGCTTGACGTCTGTTCCAGGTTTTTGGCAGCTCAACATCTATGTCGAAGCATCTTTTGATGATGATGTGAGATTACCTCAATGAATATTTTAGCAGAAAAGTGAATTAAATTTTCCAATTGTAGATCCAGCTGCCATGATTTTGTTTCAGCAATGCTGGCTTGTAAATAATTAAGCCACAATGATTCCTTTCCCATGTGGGTTATTACAGAGCAATCGGTTTTCTATGTGGTAAGAAACCCTTCATCCCGGCGATGAAAAACATGATGCTTTGTGAAGCCTTGGGACCTCATTGGTCCTCATTGTCTCTCTTTGTCTCTCCAATGTTATTTGTCTCCCATTCTATCTTTTCATTTCCCCCTCTTTGCCTCCCTCCCTTGCAGTGAAAGGTTCTTTGTGAAGCTAAATAAGAACGGCGTGCCCAAGTCTCCAGAGAAGACGGAGACACACTGTACCCTTTTTGTGGTGAGTGGTAAAGAAAACGTCAAAACAATTCTATTAATTGCACAAAGAGACGGCTTGTGCAGCGTTGCAGCAATTTGTGTCCATTAAAGATTGCTCTATTTTTATTTAGGACTTGGGGAGCAGTGACCTGAGAAAGGATGTGTATATTGTTGTTCACATCATTAGGATAGGTAAGAGTGCTCATTTATTTAGTTGGATTTAATGATTACTAAATCTCTTTCAGCTCTCTCTGTCCATCTAATATCCATTAGCTGTGGCTGTGGTGGGAGTAAATTTGTCTGTTTGTCTGTGTCTAGGGAGGATGGGTGCCGGTGAGAAGAAGAACACATGCAGCGTGCAGTACAGGCGTCCGTTTGGCTGCAGCGTGGTCAGCATAGCAGATCTACTCACTGCTGACACGAAAGACGACCAAGCCCTTAAAGTTTATGCGTGAGTGATGCACTGTCACTACTGCCTTATTTCTTGTAAAGATAGAAGGAATGGACGGACACACACGGGTAAAATTCACTTTACCGGCCTGAAGTGACTCAATTCTGACTTTTACCCCAATGTGACACAGATCTGTTTTTATTACGGCTGTCTGAAACCTGGGCCCGTATTCATAAAGCTTCTTAAGCCTAAAAGTTGCTCCTAGTGACAAAATTCTTAGAATTATGACATTTTCTTGGAATTTTCCCTCAAATTTAGGATTAAATTTAAGTAAAGATAAAAATTATTCATGAAACATCTTAGCCCTAAAAACAGCTCTTAAGGTAAAAATTGTTAAGAGTAGAGAGGAGTTACTTTTAAAAGGCGTAAGAGTTTCTATAGCAGAGGACAAAATGGCGGAAAGAAGAAATATTCTCCAAATACTGAACATAAAGCTAAAAGTAAACACTGCTCTGTCCAATTTGGTTTTCTTGTTGATTTACTTCCTTCCATCTCTCTTGGATTATTGACTACATACAAAAGTGCAACTTACTGTAAATTGACTGTCCTCCAATCATGCAAATTGGTAAGGTGAGACATTTTCAGAAAGTAATAAAATCAATATGGTAAATAAATGTAAAAACTTTAATATAGTAACTACTGCGTGGAAATTGGTTGCTTCAAAAGTAAACACATTTTCAACATTTGGCTGTGTAATTATCTTTAAGATATTTAGCCTATGACAGAAACTTTGCATGAAGTAGTCTGTATTCATGATTATACAATTTCTTTATATACAAACATTATGATTTCAATGTCTATTCTATTATCATGTATTCTATTTTCACAAAGAGCACATTTCAAGACCTTTGCAAATGTCAGAGGTTATTTTTTGTCAACCAATCACAGTCCTTGAATTGCTGCATCATCCCTAGCAACGGGGTTAAACACACCTCCTCGCTAAGATAAAGGTTTTTGTACTCTGTTGCTCTGAGAAGTTTCCTAAATCACTTTTAGTCTAGGACTCCTAGCTAGGACTTTTTAAGCTATGGTAGGAGAGAATTCTAAGAAGCATTGTGAATACGGGCCCTGATGTTTTTCAAATCAGCTTTCAGCCAATTTTGTATGTGGTCCTGGGTCGAATACGTATCCAATACCTGTTCATGGGACTTGAATGAGAAGGATCAGATTGAATTTTACAGGACTCTTTACCTCTGCACATGTGTAGGGTGCTGACGTAATCAGCGCGAATATTTAATAGAAGTGCTAGCAATAGCTGCCAAAACGGCGAAAGTTGGAGTCAGCTAAAGTTATTGTAAAATTTGATTTTAATTAAGAATGTAAACTGTCATGACATCTGCAAATCCGTTTTGACCAAAAAAATAATAAAATAAAATAAAACACTATAATTAATATGGTTAGTAAAATGAACAAAGCTTTAAGATGCTGTCAGCGTCTTACGAACAGCTTCTCCTAAAATATCAATAAAACATGGAAATACTGTATTTCATCATTAAATGTGAACATTTCCCATGCTGTTCATTGCTTTTGCTTTTAAAAAAATTGCTTTAAAAAACCCCAAACAAACAGTATTTATTGCCTGAACCTCTTTCTTCTTGAAAGCCCCCTGACACACTTTCTGGCCGTTTCAAGAACACTATGTTTAAATTGGAGTAAAGCTGAACACTCACTGCACGTCAAGCTTTCAATACATCACTACCATTTGACTAGTACATTACATTTCAAAACATTTACTAGTTTCAGTAAGGTTGAAGTCCAGACCATCAGAAGACTTGGAGACATATAAAACAGTATTTACTGTGTTTTTTTTGGACAAGTTTTCCATGTTTCATCTGATTTTAAAATGTATTCAGATCTTGTTGTTCCTCATCCTTTTACATGCAATACTCCACATTGACAAGTAAAAACAGGTGTTTATAGTGTTTTTTTTTTTTTGGTTAATTTATAATATATAGTATATATATATATATATATATATAAATATATATATATATATATATACACACACACATACATATATGTACACATATATATGTGTATAGCTCTGAAAAAAAAAAGTATGAGACCACTGCAATTTACTCCAGAAATCTTCTGCAATGTCATCAAGAGGAAGAAGGAAGGTCACAAACTGAGCGGTTTGCGTTTTTGCAAAAAGAGTGATATAAAGTTACCCAACAGCAATGTGAAAAACTGGTGGAGTGCATGTCAACGCATGAAAGCTGTAATTGCAAACCGAGGTTATTCCACCAAATACCTGATTTCTTAATGTTATTTAGCCAAAGCATTAACACAATTTGTTTACAAATTATTTGCATTTTGTTTTATTTGAGTTATTAAAGCTCTGCAAATACTGCATGATCTTGGGTTATTTTGATGTGTTGTGATGTCATTTCTTTTAAATATGCACTCTAAATAGCAATAGTTATATTTTGAATTTAAGAGAAATAGTGTCCGCAGTTAAAAATGAAACAAAACAGAACTGCTCATCTCACCAATGCATGCACTTGTAAGAAAAAACATTAGCTAATTATGCTGCAGTGGTCTCTTATTTTATTATTCCAGAGCTGTGTATATGTGTATGTATGTCTGTCAGTATGTGTGTATATGCAGAGAAACGGATATACAACGGATATGTATGTATATGCAGAGAAACGGATATACAACTACTGCCTTACAAATATACATACTGTACACACGCAGGCCAACAGTGATATACATATAGAACCATTCCTATGCATACATATAAAAATATCCTCATATCTCCTTTACATATATCTTTGGAAGAAAAGGAGATGTAGTTAAGTTTTAGGATGCACAAAACTTGCACAAATGTGTCTGTGTCTGTTCCCCGGGGGGAACTGACATCAGCATAGACACTTTAGTAGCATGACCTACATTGCATTGAAGTGGGCAGAATAAAGTTATTTAACCTGGTCACACAAAGACACACATTATTGTGGTGACATTTACAGACGTGCAGTGTGTAATACATTTTCTACATGACTTTTCTCATTCCATGCTGTGTATTTCAGATGTAACACTGAGAGTGACTGGAGTCAAACCCACGACAACATCATAAAGAAGGTGAACTCCAGATATAACCTATCAGGATCCAACACAGGTAGGTTTCAGACCCACAGCTTGGGAAAGTCTAAAATAACTGACTGAAATCAGTATCAGCATCGGTTTAGAAGAGCTTATAGCACAGACGCTTTCTGATGGAGTTGCTATGGAATTTCTTCATGCAGTTAATAGAGCCGTATTAACTCAGAATAGACATCACCTAGAGACGGCATGAGACTTGTAGAATTTAATGGCATACCAGGTAGCATTACAGCTCTCTCACAAGCCTGATTTCACTTGATTAAAGGTTTTAGTTGGGAGCTAGAATAAAGGCAGTGCCATAGTAGCTCATGCATGCTTTAATTGAAGAATTACTTACGCCTGTTAAAGCTGTGTACGTGCTGTATTTGACAAACACAGTGTAAGCTAGCTGCAAAGCTTTACATCTGAAGTGTGCAGAATGGATGTGTCAAGGATACATTTAATATCATCTCTCTCCCATAATTGTTTGTAGCATCAAAAACGAAAAAGCTTTTGAGTAATCAAAAGCAGTATGAATGAATATGTTAAACCCGTGACTGACGCAATGTCATTTCCTTGACTGTCTTATCAGTGCCGATGTGTAGACTACATGTGGCATGCAACAATAATTCATGTGCTGCAAATTCCCCACTGCCTGATTTATTCTGAATAAACAGATATGATATCTTCAAATAAGAATGGATGGGTAGAAAGATTTGAATTGATTTCAATTAAGCGTTGACCGAGAAAAGCATTGTGAGATCATATTAATGTTCATGGAATAATAATAACATATTGATGTTTTTTTATTGTTACATTCTTAAAACTTATTACACACTGTATTGTAGGCCATGACAATGAAGAGGCTATATTTTAATCTGAATAATTCATTAAACTAGTTGAATATTACATGTATGTAATGGATAAACTGTAATTAAGACATCTTGTTTGGGCATATGAATGGTTTTGTGTGTATGCGTGTGCTTCAGCATTTCATTACATGTATATTTGTGTGTGTGTGTTTGCGCGCGCGCAAATGTGCCTGCCCGTCTACACACGATTGTCTCTTTTGACTTTCTTTATTCTTTCGTCTGTCAAGTGACTGGGTGCCCTTCATACCCCTTTATACCTCTTTATACCTCTTTATACCTGTGCAGCCAGTGGATTCTCATCTCCTATAATTAAATGATGGGTTGTTGGTCTAGATATTTATTCTTAATTATGATTCTCTGTTAAATAGTACTTACAAGATGTAAAATGTGTAGACTCTTATACCATCAATTAGCACATCTGCCTAGAAATGCTTGGCTGCTTTGTCCTTTCCTTAAACATCGGACTGTTAACAATTGTGGTTTCTTAAATAGTTTCAGTGATATTTTTACACCCCAGGAAAAAAGCTCTTCTTTTATCCATGATTGCTGTGTGCACACATGCCTGAGATTTATGAGCCTTCTAACAGAATGTAGAAAAGAGAAGCGAAAGTATGTGAACAGCACAAGAGAGTCATAGTGCAGCAGACAGGAAAGGGGGCTCTCAAGCTTCCTGTATACCAGTGATGCCTTGCTGCTCTGATCATGCAATTTATTTTTTTTTGCTGATTTTACCAAACTGAAATTTGTACACTCAGATTTGGGTAATAATGGCTATAAATGCAGTTGTGTCATGTTGTAACCATGTTTTAACACTTTCTAATACGTATAACTCGTTGGTACAACAAAATTCAAAATTTTTACCAGCATCAAGCCAAAAAAAAAAAAAGAATAAATAAAAATAGGGAGAAATTACTAAAATAGGTGGAATTGTGTTCAGAACTGTCCAGCATATTAGAATATGCAAGGATAGTGCTCAGCAGTCAACCTGTGAAAGAAATGTCTTCAGGGAAAAAAATAATAATTAAGCAGCAAAAATCACAGCTATGTTTATTGTGTGGTCATATGAAAACCACGTTAGTGAGACTAATCGGACAAAAAGGCATCAATTTTCTAGGGAGAACAAAGATTGGACTTTGGAGCAATGGAAAAAGGTCATGTTGTCTGATGAACATGCACTGTAATCAAAGCTAAAGGCGGGCGGTCCAGTCACATGTTGGAGTGTGGCCAGGCAGTGTATTTATTTTATATATTTTCACTGATTGGCAATTACTGGCTGCAAAATGAAAAACTTGGACACTGACCTGAAAAAAATAAGAAAAATAAAATCTGAATGAGGATCTGATTGTGTGCCACTGCAATTTGCAATTTGTTTGTCTTTGATTATTCCCACATTTCCGCTCACCCAGTTTTATGTTATGTGACTGGAACACCTATTCCATATAGTAATGTAAGCCTGTGCAAGTACTGCACTAAATGTTTGACAAGTTTTGTGTGACAGCATGTTCATTAGAAAAAAATGAAGCAGTGCATTATTACCAGTATGCATAACTAAAAGTTTTGAAACATGACGTACATGGTATTTTTCTTGTGTCTTCAGGCCTAGCAGTGAATCTCCAGTTACTCCACGGGGAAATCGAGCAGTTGAGGAGAGAGTACATGGCCATTTTTTCCCGGGGTGTCTCCATTACCAGGAAACTCGGCTTTTCTGATGTCATCATGCCAGGTGAGGTAACCTTTTGTCTGTAGGTGTTCTCTCTGGATGCCACTGATAGCCAATGTTGAAAATGTGGAATCAATGCCTACCTTAGAAATCATGTACCTCTGTATTCAAATAAACACTAATGCTAATACTAACACTAATGCATTCCAGTAACTATCACTACTTAAATTATTACTTAATAATCATGAACAATTTGCACAAACCATTGCAGCCTTGCACACACACTGCGGGCTTTCTCTCTTTTTACGGACTTTTATCAAACACTTGCGTAATTTGCACACTACGTCTGTTTTTTACATTTTGATATTCATTTCATACTTTCACATATTTTTTAATATTCTGGCTTAATTCTATGTTGATATATATCCTTTTTTTATATACCTATTCTTTTGTATTACCATATTTATTTATTTTTTACTATTTTTATTCTATTTTTATGCTTGTTTTCTACTTTTTTAGCGGCATTCATTATGGGGACAGCAAGGGAAGAATTTCCTTGTACAGGAGGGGGGGGGACATGTTTCTTTACTGTGTATATGACAATAAAACTTGAACGTACTTTTTATGATGGAACTCATTGTCTGGTTCTCTGAGATAGCTTTTATACAGATTATTAGAAGTACAAAACTCAATGCAAAAAAACCCAAAGCTGTTTAAAATACACAGCCACACTTTTTAAGAGAGTTAGATTTGAGCTAATTTGAGTTTTTTGCGCACAGGAAATAACCGTTCACCCACTGTTCACCCATCCTGTGATCTATATATGTATTGCGTGCGTTTGCCCATTAACCTCAGCATCGGTAATATATCTCGTATAGATGCTCTGTTTCCTCAGTGCTCTGCTTCTCCAGACGCTATTTATTTAGAGATGTTTAGCGCAGGTCTGTTTTCTCTAGCGCTCACCCTTCCCTTTAACCCAAGCTACATGAAACAAACTGGCCACCCATGCGTGAAGCTGTCTGGTCTATAATTACTTTCCCCTCAGTGCAGCAGGCTTTCTCTGTGCTTTCTCTTTACTGGAATGCTGCTCTGTGCAACAGTGAAGTAACACACTTTTAGATTTAAACAACCTTCGGCTTAATTTTTTTACATCATGTTTCTGAAAGTAATCAGAGGAGGAGTGCTTGTGCAGCACATTCGCTCTGTATGTTTAGGAGTGGATGGCTGATGAGAGTGGAGAAGGTGTGATAACGAAGGCCTCCTTCCTGTCTATATGAATAACGCCATATGTGTGTGTGTGTGTGGTGTCTGCAATGAGGCACAGGACGCACCTGTTGCCAGCAGTATTGCACGTCAGTGTAGGTTTGTGCGTATGCCCTGGATAATTGCAGGCGTGACTTGTGTGTCACTACTTGTATCTACTGTAATCTGCCCTCACTGAGGTAGACAAAACAGGCCCTGCAGAAATGTACAGTACCACTTACGTTTTTAACACATCGACTCACTCAAGGGTTTTCTTTATTTTAATATTCTATATGCTATTCTCTCCATTGTAGAACAGTATTGAATTCATCAGCGTTATGAAATAGCACTTGTGGAATTACGTAAAAGCAATAACGGATATATAAAAGTGTAGTCACATGAGGTGACTACCTCATGAAGCTGGTTGAAGGAATGTCTAGAGTGTGCAAAGCTGTGTTATTAAAGCAAAACATGGCTACATTAACGGTTCGAAAATATGAAAACACTATTTAAAAAAAAATATTACGTAACTCCTTGTATTCTTTCCTAGTTTTGGTGTCTTCATTACAGTTCTACAATGTAGAAAAAAAGAATGAGTAGGTGTCTCTAAACTTGCACTGGTACAGTATGTTCAGCAAGAAGGGAAAAATAGACTATAGACTTCCTGGGGAAAAATCTTTGCTGTAACTACACATTCACCATATCATACTGTGACCATTATACTTCTGCAGCACTATATACATCTGTGGATATGCTGTCTGCTGGATGCTAAAATGGTTTATACTAAGCAGGTTAATTTATATACATGAATGACGGCGTAATATGACTGGTGTTTATGGTAGGTAAAATATTGTGGAGAGAATATGCTAGAGAGATATTTTTTACATTTACATAATAAGAAGACAAGACACATCTCATCGCTCATGTAATGGTCATTGACTTTGCTGCCTTTATGTCGTGAAGATGCATTACTTGTTTGTTTTCTTTAATATTTTACAATTTATTTATTACACTGCTAAACAGTGAGATGTGGGATGGGCCATCTCACTGCACCAATGGGCTAGATGTACAAATTTAATATTGGTCCACCCCTTATATAAATAAACAGAGAATAAGGTTCACAAAGCTAGAGTGCTGGCCAAAAGTATTAGGACAAAATATGCCATGTATTATAGTTCTTCCTATATACAACAAACAGGACATTTCACTACATAGTTCTAAAATAATCTGACTGAAGAGTTGTATTTTATTGAAAAACTAGTTACTACTGGCTACTGTTTTTGACAAATGGTATTCAACTTCTGCAGTCATGGCCCGGGTTATCTCCAGGCTTAAAGCCGATAGTAAACTGGTGGTGTTAATATTAGCTTAGAGTGGCATCTGGGTTTTCTATATCTATGGCATCTTTATCTGTACTAAAAAACGTGTGATGTGAATTGAATTGTTTGTGTAGCTCGCCATGGTGGTCTCCATACACCTTGTGACTCAAATGCACATGACAGGATGTATGCTACAATTGTTTAACACAATTTTACACAAGTCCCATTCTTTTATTTAATGTTTTATTTTTATTTTATTTTTATTTTTACTTTTATTTCAGTTTTAGTTTCAGTTTATTAGTTTTTAATTCAGCTGAGCAATAAGCCGGCTTACTGGACTACATAGAAATGTAGATGCTGTCTAGTGTTTCAGATGAGCTGCTATTATGCACGTCCTACAAATGTCATTAGCGAAGTGTATATCTGCCCTCTGCACCTACTGACTCCCTGTGCTGAACTGGACTTCATGTTAATCTAAATAACTTCTGTTATATTGAACTTTCACCTGCACAACACACATGATGTTATATCATTTCTATCTGTTATCACCCA
>JAQMYJ010000004.1:11237747-11248035 GCA_030014305.1 Clarias laeviceps
TGAAGCTGCTTTGAGACAATGACCATTGTTAAAAGCGCTATATAAATAAAATTGAATTGAATTGAATTGAATATCCTTTAATCTACTACTTTATACTACTTTATGTGAGAAAACCTATATAGTTTGTCCAACCTTGCATGCATTAACCCCAATAGTCTGTCTGTCTGCTTTCTCTCAGGGGAGATGAGGAATGATCTGTACATCATCCTGGAGAAAGGAGAGTTTGAAAAGGGAGGGAAGACAGTGGCGAGAAATGTGGAGATCACCGTTTATGCACTGGATGTTGCCGGACAGATTCTCAGGGTATTCAACTTGATACATGCTTCAATTAGGCTTTTGTACATCAAGACCTTTGTTCAGGCTCTGTTGTAATGTGTGCTCTGTGTTAATAGAAGGAACTGCTGTAACATTAAGCGTGCAATGCCGAAACCATGCATGAGTGCAACAAATCTAAACAAGCATGACGTGCTTTTTCACACTTGCCGACAATGCTATTGTTGGCTTGTGGTTTTCCTGGTTCAGTGGAAAATAAGAGCTGATGGGCAGCGTGCATCACTTTGACCTGTTTACTGTGTGCATGTCTTTGTGTTTAAAAATTTATTTGCAGGGCTATGTTGCAGCAGGTTCAGGAGAGCCGGGGGACGATGAGTACCACTCATTTGTGCTGTATCACAACAACAGCCCACGCTGGGCCGAGCAGATCAAGCTACCCATCCCTGTTGACATGTTCCGTGGCTCCCATGTCCGCTTTGAGTTTCGCCACTGCTCCAGTAAGAACCGATGACTCTTTGAGCTGTGTATGAAGTGATTACATAAATTCTAGTCATAAATTCTATCCTTAAGTCTAGATTGTTTGTGAAGTGTACAAAATGACCAAAAAACCTGCTCAGAAAATTAGTGTCAATAAATTAAATGGTGTTACAAGCTGAGTTCATAGTAGTCCAAACCATGTAAAAATATCAATAACTCGAGTTCCTGCAAGCAGTGTGGTGGGCAGTATGAGGTCATAAAAAAACAGAACCTCTTTGGTGATCAAACCAGACCACCAAAAGGGATGGAAAGGACCATTAAAGAAGTTCCTGATGGAAACTTAAGTTCCTTGATGGTATCCAAGCACCAGTGCAATGCTGGGATGAGGAGTGCATTAGTGTAGCAGGGGATTATATAGAGAAATAATTGTCTTCTGTTATTTTGCACAATCAAAAGTCATGGTTTGACACAAATGCTTCTCGTATCCTTATTGCATTTATTAACATCCTATAGTTTTTACTTTGCTAATAACATTTTATAGTGTTTGGTTCTAGTGATGATTTTAAAGGAGAGAATAAGTGCCATTACTCTCGCCAGTCTAACAAAACTATAAAATTACAGTTACAAAACTGTTTTTTTCCCCCCCAGTTGACTGTATGCTTCCCCTACCTCAGTCAGTGTAGTTGCCAGATTTGGTTCATATACAGTATAATTTGATAATTATAACTCTTTGGGGTATTTTCAGCTTGGCCTTTAAAAAAAATGTTTTTGATTTTGAGCCTTGATACCATTTCCTGCAGAAGAGTTCCATGTAATTCAACTGTATTTCATCTTATCCTGAAAGGGCCATTGTGTGGGTTCAGACATTTATTCTAACCAAGCAGACGTCATTTAAAAGGTGAAGCCAGTGGAAGAAAGTTTGGCCCCTGCTTGATTGTAATAAAAACCTACACCTTTCGCAAGTAAAATTGTCCCAGATGTTGACTAAAAAATGCACTTTGTGAGATGTTAGTTTTGTGTGTCTATTTCTCAGCAAAAGACAAAGGGGAGAAGAAGCTGTTTGGATTCTCATTTGTCCCTTTAATGCAAGAGGATGGACGAACTCTGCCTGATGGCACACATGAGCTCATTGTCCATAAGGTATTTTGGTTCATATATAGATCATGAACAGTATAAGGTTTTTTGAGCTCATTTACATGTTTTGCCAGTTCTGTCAAAAGTAGGTCAGGTTTGTTTAGTGATTTTGTTTACATTGACATTACATGCCACATTGTTCAATGTCAGTTCACATTCATTATTGTAAGTGACTTTTATTCCTAATGTGGACCCATGTGCCCACTGAAATGGCACGCATGCACACATTGATACGTCACATCATCTGGGTTAAAACACGTAATCTTTGTGTATCCATTCATTCTTTTCAAATAATGGATGCAGTTTTAGTAAAAAATAGGCTTTGGATTTTGGAGGATAACACGCAATTAATAGGCTGTGTTTGTTGAGTCCCAAAAAGGAAGAAAGTCAGGTGCCTCGCTTTAGCTGTTGTAACAGCTCTTGCTAGCTCTGCTATGAAATCCTAAAACTGTTGGTGCTGACTGACATCCGTGATGTCACAGGAATTCAGATCTGGGCGTTCTTATTCATCTCACATGACAACGTATCGGATCTAGAAACATGTACGAAGGTGCCTCAGATCCAATCTGAAAAGCATCAGATTTGCACATTCATATAGCCCTAAAACTCATATCTGTGTCACATTAGGGTACCAAAATAATGTAGAGATTTACATCTCCTTTATGCAGCTGGAAATTTTGACATTCATGACTTTGTGTAAATCAGAATACTGGAGGGATCCCTGGGATACAAGGCTTATGCAGCATACTGTTATACGTTCATACTGTTTGAACGTGTGACATACTAAATTAAGATTTTGGATTAAGATCTAGATGTATAAGAAACAAGCCCAAAAATAAACAGTCTGTGCCTGGGTGGGCTCAGGGGGGAGTGTTTTCACGTATCTGTGATCACCATCCTAAAATATGACATCTGGTAAAAAAAATAAAATAATAATCTTTCGCACATCCATAACCACGCTCATGAGTAAAACCACTGCCATGTGGTAAAAGAGAGACATGTTTGTGGGAGGACATGCGTACTCATCTTTACATGCAAAGTGCTTTCTTTGCTGAGGCAAACATTCACGAGTTAATTCATTCAACCACCAACAATCTAGAAACCGATAGTTTCAGTTGGCCTGCACTTTAAAAAAAAAGAAAGAAAGAATCTTGATTCCTCTAAATGCTGACACGTCATCATTAGTTTTAACCACATCCTCCTATTGTTTAAGTGTGCGGCTGTCCTTCAAGTAACAAGTTTCACAGAAATCATCATATGAAGAAATTGTGATTTTTATAAGTGTGAGCATCATAAGTACAGTGGCTTACAATAGAATTGGGGAATATTTGTACACACACACACACACACACACACAAAGGAAATGATCTATTAAGCCTCAGTGTTTGTGATGAGAGCACAAACTAATGCTAGCCAATACTGTATAACCAAACAACTATTCCACGATAACTTGACAAAATATAAAATATTACCTGTGTGTAAGAAAAATACACTAGAGGCACTTTCTTTGAAAAAGTCATTAAAAATGAATTACAAAGTACCTGTGGTGGTTTATTTCTGAAGTTTTTACCCCATGTTTATTACATTTTGTTCATTTTGTTTTCAATTTTAAAACATAAATATATTATTATATACGGTTCATAAGTATGTGGACATTTTGGGGGTAGGGTCTTAATTTTGCTCCTGTTGTGCACCACCCATGTAACTGAAATGTAGACATTCAGGTTTAATTTAAAGGAACTTACATTTGGTGAACATTTTGAAATGCAGAATTTTCTCCTTTGACATGCTTTCCGAGTCCTTTACTGCAGCTCATTTGGGTTAAGGTCAGGTGACTGACTTGGCCCTTTAAGAACATTGCATTTCTTGACCTTGTCTTGCTTTCATGGTACATTTTGGGTCATTATCCATCTGTACTTCGAAGCGGAATTTGACAGAATCTTTATTTTAAAGATTATTTAAAATTATTTATTAAATTATTTGTAAAATTATTTTGATTATTATTTTTTTTGGACTTTTGTGTAATTGCAAGTGAGCATTTTAGATGAAGTTTAGGAATTGAGGTCTCCGTTCTTTTTTTCCAGTGTGAGGAAAACGCTAATCTTCAGGACTGTTCTCGCTACCTCAATCTACCCTTCTTCAAAACCAACCTGTCGGGCAACAACCAAACTTTAAAAGGCAGCAAAGAGTCTTTCTGGATCACCTCATTCCTCTGTTCCACCAAACTCACTCAGAATGGTATACTATTCTCCTCATATTGTGTGTTTGAATGTGTACTGCAATGCCTCTCTAAAGCTGTAAGAGCATTTATATAGTATATAGTGCATCTCAAACAAAGAATTTTGTAGAAAAGTCACATAAACTAATATTTTAGAATCTGAACTATAAAGAGAAAATTTTCAAATGCCCCTTTTTTGTTTTTATTTTGAAGATTCTGCTTACAGTACATAAAAAAGTCAGTATGTAAAAATATTAGTATTTCTTAAGATCAATTAAAAAAGGATTTACAATAATGTTCAACTTCTGAACTATATGTTAATGTATGGACTCAGTACTTGGTAATAGCTCCATGAATTACTGCTTCTGTGTGTTATGGGATGGAGGCAACTAGCCTATGGCACTGCTGAGGTATTAGTGAAGACCAGGTTGCTTTGATAGTAGCTGGTCTGTATTGTCAAGTCGGGAATTTTCTCATTATCTGACAATACCTTGTAGATTCACTATGTGCTGAAGGTCAGGTGAGTTGGCTAGCCAATCAAGCACAGTAATATGGTCAGCAAACCAGTTAGTTTAAATTTTGGCACTGTGGGCAGGTGCTAAGGAAGATGCTGGAAGATAAAATCGGCATCTCGATAAAGCTCATCATCATGAAGTGCTCTAAAATCTCCTGGTAGATGGCTGAGATACATTTGGACTTGATAAAACACAGTGGAGCAACACCAATCAGAGATTGTGAAAACTTCACACTGGACTTCAAGGAACTTTGTGGCTTTCTATCCTTTTGGGAGGATGGTGCTGATCGTCTTTTGGACAACTGTCAAATCCACAGTTGTCCATATTATTGTAGACCGAGAGATAAACAGTATTTGTACTGTATGAATAGTAAATTGTTCAAACTCAAAATGAAATATTCTAATATTTTGAGATACTGGGTTTTTGATTTTTGTGACCTGTAAGCTGTTATCATCAAAATAAAAAAAGGGGTTTGAAATATTTCACATTATGTATAATAAACCTAGAATACATGGTATTTTCACATAGCTTTGCATTTTTTGACATTTTTTGGATACTTTTAAACAACAACCGGAATAGCAGTGATAAAAATGAAATGTATTGCTCTGCTTGCTGTCTACAGGTGATATGCTGGATTTGCTAAAATGGAGGATGCACCCTGAGAGGATCGGTGACAGCCTGTCTAAATTAAAGGAGATTGATGGCTCTGAAATAGTTAAGGTAGGCTACACTTAAATTACTCTTCCTTAATGGGCATCTTTAGACATGCTAAAATCACTAAAATCATATGTCTCCCAGTTCTTACAGGATACACTGGACACACTCTTTGGAATTTTGGATGAGAGCGCACAGAGATATGGTCTCAAAGTCTTTGATAATCTTGTAAGTTTTGACATCAGTGTCATTTGTACCTACCACTTTAGCTTTAGCATTACAGCAGGGTTATTAAGGTTAAGGATATTGTAGCGTGTTTTCTTGGAAATCTTGTCTTCATTATCCTATTGATATATTGCAGAGAGCTTTTCTGGATTTGTGCAGCACATGGTGGTGAATTGTAGTTAGTCAGCACTCGGATTTGACCGTCTGCAACATATTTTTAAAATTCAGACAAGACTAGACAGCAAGAACAAATAAAACTGCTTCAAACCATATGATTTCCTGCACAGTGTCCAACATGATCAGTATGGCTTCATATTGTCTAATTGACCTCCATAACAATGTGAGAGAAATTATCACTGGCATCATGCAGAGATATTGTATTTGTAATTGGAAATGTGCAACAATTCCCCACTCTTGTTTCAGAAATATGACGCTTCATTTATCAAACGTGTGTAAACACACTGCATATGCACATTTTGTATGTGTTAATTTAGCAATTCTTTCTTACACGTAAGGATGTGCAGAGTGTACGTTTCTGATCATTACTGACCACACGCATGCAAGAACCTACCTAATGGTAGAAAAGTGTACTAGCAGGTAAACAGCCTGTGCAAAGTTTCTGTATAATGCATTGTTTGTCATATTAGCTTAAATGCTTACTATTAGGATTACTACTGAGCTCATGTAAAAAGAAAACATTTAAATACTGATTCGATTTGGCTCTTGTAACTTTGCGGAGAGATGTAGTGGTTAGCAGTGTGGCCATGCACGTCAAGTGTCGAGGGTTTGCCTCCGGTCTGTGGGGTTCGCATCTTGTCCCTGGTGTTTAATTGCCCATGTGTGAGTGTAAATGTGTTTGTGCCCTGCGATGGCTTGGCTCCATGTCCAGAGTTTAGCCTTTACCATGTCCTGGAATGAGTGAGGGTGAATGAGTGAGCTTTGTGGAAGAAATTTGTTTTTTAGCACTACAAGAGGGCTAATTTCCTTTTTACAGGAAAGTTGTTTACCATATATGGAGATTTTCTTTATGCAGTTGAGTTTGTCAGTACGTGAGCACATCAATTTAGAACATGTGGTATTTCAGTGGTCAGTGTGTACAGTTGTACATACACACATGTAATAAATACTGTGCATATGAGTGAGTTTCGTGCACAAATTTAGTGCTTGTTTTATACACACATTGAGAAATGAGATATCTGGTCCTTGATGATGAAATGTCTGATTTTACCATTTAAGCACAGTTTCAAAAACAGTCAGATTTTTTAAAAAATGTATGATAAGCCATTTTCTATTCCTTCCCTCAGGTGCACATTATAAACTTACTTCAGGACAGTAAGTTCCAGCACTTTAAACCCGTCATGGACACCTACATTGAGAGCCACTTTGCAGGAGCTTTGTCATACAGGTACGCATACTTTTTCTTGATTGTAGTTGATCAGCCAACTTGTTGACTTGTTGATAGCCACTATACAGTATACAGTGCCTCCGTGTTGTGAGGCTGGGTTAGTGGATCTGCATGACGATTTACTGAAGTGTGAACCTGTCACCTGCATACCACTGCAGAGCAGTCTGTTGCCAAACTCACCCCACAGACCTGGGTCTCAGTGTGATGCTACATTCTGTTCTCCCTCCTCACACACTCACAACAGGATTCCACTCTTTAACACACTCTCACACAGCCATGCATGCACAGGGGTCTTCTCGAGTCAAGACACCCAAAAGAAAGAGAAATAAGATATGTAAGGTACAAGTTTAAGATTATAAATCAGTAATAGAAGGCTAGTGTGCGTTTACAAAACCTTGTTAATCAGCTTGGTGCTGTGTTAGCATATGCTGTCTATAACCCTGACTATAGGACAAGACAAGTCTGAATTAGGGTTAAATCTTTACTCAGTGACATGAGTTATCTGTGTGTATATATAGAAGATCTTTATCATAGGATATATTATTATAGATACTAGCATGAGAATCCAACGGCATGAGGTGATTCAATATGCTGATTTTTTTTAGAAAGTTTTTCATCCCTTTAAGTTGCGAGCTACGGTGGCACGGAGGCATAGTGGTTAGCACTGTGGCCTCGCACATCCAGGGTCGGGACACGTGTGTGCGCAGATTGTGCATGTTCATCCAATAGACATGCAGATTAGGCTAATTGGTGTTCCCAAATTGCCTGTAACGTGTGAATTAGTCTGTGATGTGTGCATGTGTGGCCTGGGATGGATTGGCACCCTGTTCAATGTGTACCCTTTCTCGTGCCTGAAGTTTCCTGGGATCAGCTCCAGGCCTCTGTGACCTTGCAGAATTATAGACGATGAATGAATAAAGATGTTGTGAGCTGTTGGCTCGAGGAGCATGAATAAGTCTTTAGCTTATAAAAGATTTTATGTAGATGCAATGAGGGAATTTTTTTTGTTGTTTGCACCTTATTGTTTACATTTGAGATTTATTTGGAAC
This sequence comes from Clarias laeviceps, assembly GCA_030014305.1. NCBI lineage: Eukaryota > Metazoa > Chordata > Actinopteri > Siluriformes > Clariidae > Clarias > Clarias laeviceps. Next base: position 11,245,698 of record JAQMYJ010000004.1, read on the forward strand.
AATCTGACTCTGGAAGCGCTGATAATGCACAGTGCATTGTTAGCTCAGGGAGACCTAATGAGGGAATTTAACATGTCTTTCGACATTTGCTTTCTTTAATACTTATAAAACAGCTAATCATAATAAACCATTTCTGTGCACTGTGTCAAAAATATGTGTGTAACCCATCAGCTTCTGTGTAATTATGTAATACAGTTACAGATGACAGTCACCACTCAGGGACACATTTCTGGGTCAGGTTACATGGTAATGTCTGAAGGTAGACTGTCAAATGTATCTTTTGTCTGTATGTAGGGTTCACATTCATATACACACACACAGACACACGGGACACACACACACACACACACACACACACACACACACACACAAGTGCACTGTTCGCACGCATTCATTCTTTTCCTGCCTGGAAGACAGATGTTTGCTCAACTTTTGTACCCATCACTCTTCCCGCTTGCTCCCCGTGCAGTCCCAGCTACTTGGTGTGTCATAAAACCTTCATCACTAACACTATTTTACTGATGGATTTATCAACATCATACTCCTACACAGTCTCTTACATAATACAACAAATTATATAACACCTTCCCTTCTTGCTCACAGAAAGAGAAGTTTAACTTTGAGTGTGAACAGATTTTACATTTGTTTTCTCGATCGGTTTAATAATAATAATAATGGCACCATGATTTGCTGATTGTGTTACTGATCATGATCTCATGGTGTCTCACCTTTAGGGATCTAATTAAGGTACTGAAATGGTATGTAGACCGCATCATTGAAGCCGAACACCAGGAACACATCCAGCGTGTACTCAAAGTAGGAGCTTGTGCAATTTTTTGTTTTCTTTCTAGCTTTGAGCACTTTCCTGTAATGCTGTTATTGTCTGTGTTCCCTTCTTTAATCACAGTGATGCTCTGTTTTTCTCTGGACATTAAGATTTCTATGATGTATTACTTTCAGTGGCTCCTGCATGTGTAATTAAAGCACTAAACACACTGTTTTATTGTGTCACAGTGTAAATGGATAAACGATGCTATTTTTGCAGGCGACAGAGTACATATTCAAATACATTATCCAATCTCGAAGGCTGTTTGCACTCGCCACCGGAGGCCAGAACGAAGAAGAGTTTCGCTGCTGTGTGCATGAACTGTTCATGTCCATCCGCTTCTTCTTGTCGCAGGAGAGCAAAGGCTCTGGCCCTATCATGCACACACAGGTGAGGCCAGTGGACTATAGCTGCTTGATAACATCAGTTATCAATATTTATTAAGGATGATAAAAAAAAGTTTCTTTTTAAAAGTTCTTTTAGACTGGACAGGAATAGGAAATTTATGAAGCCTACAAAGGAGTGTCAGTTATATATATATTTTTTAAGTATTTGCTGTAATGTATAGTGTTAAAAATCACACTTGTTTGTACAATTTGCTTAGCAGCAGCAAGTAAAGAGTAAAATATCTTGGCTTATTGTTGCACTTTGGCAGGACTGCACATTATTCCATGTCAGGTTAGGCAGGTCTGTTTTTACGATCGTTATTTTGTTTTTGTTCTTGTTGTAATTGATAGTAATATTTCCTGATCAGTTGTTTACATGTAAACACAATCCATAGACCTGTGTGCTTGCCTCCTTTTTCACTAATGTCACCACTGCAGCTGATTAAGTTTGTCAGACTTAAATGTTAATGTAGGGGGGGGGATTGTTGTAATTAAATTTATTTTTCTTGCATAATATCCTCAATTAATTTTATAATGAAGGAGCGATAATTGATCCTTTATGGCCTGTTTAAACAGAAATGCAATCTGACCCTTTTTCTTTCCCTGAACAGTAGAGAGTTTCATGCAGTGTATTTTCTCCACCCCTCAGTCCTCAAACAAGACCAGTTCACATTCATGAGACCTGTATTGTGCTCATATGAAGAGATTCCCACAGAACAAACCATTCTAATAGAAACTTTATAGGACTGAGGAAGCAGAATCAACGCAAAACCTGAGAAAACTAGAAGTAAAACTGGTCAGAAAAATTGCAGTGACAGGAATTGCTGGAAAGTTGAGAGAAACTTGAGTATCCTTATGAAAGAAAACATGACTCAGAAAGAAAAAAACATTGTTCTCTCCCAAACAGAAACTAAAAAAATCTTCTGTTCATATCTGTTTTGGGGGGTACCTTTTTCTTCTATAATTTATTTTAATGTATAATTTTCCTGATTTTTATTTTTTTACACTGCATATATATATATACACACTACCGTTCAAAAGTTTTAGAACACTCGCAAATTTCTTTGTTTTTGTTTAGTGATTTATTTTCTACATTCTACAACAATACTGGGGATTTCAAAACTAT
>JAQMYJ010000004.1:11250300-11272697 GCA_030014305.1 Clarias laeviceps
TGTAAGGATGTCACAGAACAATGTATGAAATGATGTCACAGTATAACTTACTATTATGCTAAATGCTTACCTAATAAACTTAATGCTTAACTAATGAAATAGAAATAAAAACAACAACAACAAATCACAAAAATGAAATATGGCTCTTACAGTCATCTTTTATTCTAAGTAAAATGTTGTTCACAAAATTGTGCTCAAGGTGAAAAAAATATATGGCATGACCTGTTTTGTAAGTAAAATATCTAAACGGTGTATGTGTGTGTGTTTGTGTGTGTGTTTGTGTGTGTGTATGTGTGTGTGTGCAGGCAGTGTTTTTGCGTGCATTTCCTGCAGTCTATGGGGAGCTTTTGAAGCTGTTCACTGTCAAAGAGGTGGCCTCATTTGTGAGAGAGACACTGGGGAGTCTGCCGGACGCCTCGCAGTCAGACTGCCCCCTAGAGACTGTCAAACTGCAGTGCATTTCCAAAACTGTAGAGAGCCAGCTGTACACAAATACAGGTTTGCATACACATTCGCACAGCATTTTATGATCTTGCTAATATGACTGGGTTGGATTAGATTACTGGTTGTAAGTGTGTAATTAAAGGTCAGGTCTGTGTGTTTTAAATCAACACCTTCATTGGTATACCAGTATATGCATAATATTTAGTCTGAATGTGAGGATAACTTCACCAAAGTTCATTTTATTATATATATGATGAATATGTTATGATATTAATTAACAATATTGTTAATATATGTTTCAGAGTCAAGATGTATTCTGCTTCCTGTGGTCTTGCGTTTGTTACAAAGTCACATGCAGGAGCAGCGGGATCTGGTGATGTGTGCCCAAATACTCACCAGCATGCTGTCCATCATAAAGAAATACGATACGGTGAGACATCAGCCTCTGACATGGCCTGAACCTCTCAGAGAGAGACAGAGAGACATAGAAAGGAAGATGAGCTTTTGAGCTGGCAGAGAGAGAGAGAGAGAGAGAGAGTGTGATGCAACCTCTGAGAAACACAGCTCTTTAAATGATGGCAGGAAAGATTGAGGACTTTAAACAGGAGTGCAGAACATGCTGTTAATTAGGGTGAAGGGGTGAAGGGAGATTTAGGAGAGATTGGTCAATGGTTGTAATACATGAGAACACGTTATCTAAGGGATGTGTGATTTGTGCAGTTAGATCTAATGTCTGAAAACTCTGAGGTAGACAGATTAACTTAGAGTCTACAGCAACTACTGGGCAACAAAAATTGCATTAGAATGTAGTTGTCAACAAATTTTTACATGTTACTGTCAGAAGTGGTGATACATTTTAAATTAATTGAATAGTTAAAAAAAAAAAGTTCAAGTAGTGTTCATATGCGCCAGAACGCTTAATTTTCTTAATGTACAAAAATATGCATTGACATCTACTTTATTAATTCATTCATAATGTTCACATCAGCCAATAATGTGGCAGCAACAATGTCATAAAGTCATGCAGTTCACAAGCTTCACTTAATGTTCATATCAAACATCAGCGTGGGGGTGAGTATGACATCTGTGACTTTGAATGTAGAGTGATGTTAGTGCTGGATGGTCTGGTTTGAGTATTTCAGAATCTTCTAGGATTTTCGAACAAAACCATGTGTAGAGTTTACAATGAAAGGTGTGAGAAACAAACAAATAAACAACAAAAAAAAAGAGTGCGGACTGAAACACTGCCTGAGAGATCAGAAGAAAATGCCCAATTTTTTTCAAGCTACAAGGAGATGGAGTAACTCATCCTGGGCACACACTCACCTAATCAGGACAGTTGAAAACTAGAACTAAGAGCACTAAGAAAACTAATTTTCAACTCTTTAATCATTGGCTGACCCATAAGTGAGACCCAGTGTGGCCTTCTGTTGTCATCTTCTGCTTCCTGTCAGCTCAGACCAATCTGGTTATTCTCCTCTTGTTAACAAGGTGTTTCAGCCTGCAGATCATTTGCTTTAGTGAAAATAGCAGAGCTCTGATGTACTCAAACCAGCTCATCCGGCAATAACAACTAGGCCGTAGTTAATGTCACAGAGATCAAACATTTTCCCCTTTGTTCACATGATATCTGATGCTGCCACATGATTGGCTGATTAGATAATTGCATAAATGCAATTCATTCTCTTATTAATGTAGGCAGGGAGTGTATAAATGCAGGGCAAAAAACTGTGAGCTTAAGTTAGTTTGTGTCTGTGTGTAATCAAGGTTTCACACACACTGTGGGGCCACTCTTTAGAGAGGCATCACCTCCACCAGTTTAATACTGGCTGCTCCTCACGTTTTCACTATCACCCTGTCAAGAAACAAGTCACTGCTTACACCCTATTGTAATATTCAATAAGATTCAGTTTTATGATGCCGTATTGGCATGGTACTTTGCTAAAGGTTTAAAAAAGTGTGTGAATGTTAGATAAAAAGAAAATATGAAAAAAATAATTTAATTAGGTTTGTGCTTTCAAAATGCCTCAAATTTCTGTATAGCAGGAAAAAGCCATAGCAACTTGACTGTTACTCTCTTGAGTCTTTCAGATCATTTAAGGTCTGTAAGTCAAATTTGTTTATAACACAAATTCTAGCCTTGTTAGAACCACAGGCTCCTGATTTAACATCCCTTCAGTGTAGCATCAAGAATTATATTTTAATGCAATTTGAATAAGCACCACAAATTTCTTGGAATTATTTCTCTCTCTCCTATACTTGTGTGTGTGTATGTGTGTGTATGCTTTGTAGATGCAGTGATTAACTGCCCATACTGTATGATATATATATATATATATATTGTGTGTAGGAGCCAGCCATGTCTGAAGAAGTTGATCTGATAGTGGAGAGCCTGCTGGGTGTGTTATTGAGGACCGTACTGGAGATTTCCAACCGTCCACAAACCCCAGCCTCGACCATGCGTCCTCAGAGTCAGGATGTCACGGTGAGAGAACGCGGATAAATAAAGCATGAGAATTACAGTGAGAATGATGCACTACACTTAACAGAGAAAGAAAAAAGAATGAAGAGAGGAAAAAGAGAAGTGGGGTAAAAAAGACAAAAGCCCCTGAGGGTCCATTAATTACTGCGCAGCAGGCAAAGCCCTTTATTCTTCAAAGCCTCTTCGCATCAGGTGAATTGTGGGAAAGCTTTTTCTTTGGATGCGATCTGTGCTTTTTGTATCTCGTCTCGTGTACTGTAAATACCAACCCCAGTGTGTGTCTATAGAATGCTGCTTTTCTGTAGACCCACTGATCCTTCTGTGTTATTTACTTTGCAGGCTGGGTTCAATCAGCACTGTGTCAACAGAGCTCAAGATGATTTGATGTTTCAGCCATGTTCACCAAAGCTGTTTATGTTTCGTATTTATAATCGTGTGCTTCACAATTTTTGGGACATTTATCATGAATTCCTTAACACAGAACACATCGACTTGTGGACTGTGGTCCCCTGTACACGAGAGGACTAGAGACCATAGATTAATAAAGAAAATTAACTTATTATAGTCTGATTAGTGAAGGGACAGTAATACAAGTTTTGAACAGACATATCTCGTTAGAGTAGATGTGTGTACTGGGAGAAAAACATGGTTATATATGAAGACCATGTTTATTAACATAGGAGTTTGCTACCATGACATTTATTGATGATTTAGTCATCTGTAACTTTTTAAAAAATATTATTTGAATTAACCAAATTATTAACATCAGCATCGTTAGTTGTTCATGTGTCCATGCATCTTTGTTTCAGGGGGAGTTTGTGTCATGCCTTTTAGCTCTTCTGAAGCAGATGGGAGATCAACATTACCAACATCATCTTCAGCGTTTCACCAGTAAAGATGAGCTGAGGGTGAGAATCGCCCAGCTTTAAGAAACAAAAGTGCTCATACACAGAATAAACTAGCACCAACTAAAACTTGAGGCAACTTATGTACTTGCTATTAAGCATGACTTTCTGGAAACTGCTGAGCATATGGCACCCAGAGCTCCCAGCCCCAATAAATATAATTACACCATGCTGGGCCCTTGTGCCAGTGTGGCGGCATCAAGCATAAATCTGACATTATGTTCAGCTAGCACCAGTAAAAACGGAGCCACAGTGGGTTTCTGAATTAAACAGAAATAATATGATGAACCAGTTAGTTAAGTATTGGTTTGGAGCCATTTATTGTATAAGGACCATTTATATAGAATAGTAAAAACAATTAATATCTTGTGTCATAATTAGCTATAACTTTTTTGCTTCAGTCAAGAGTAATAATACAATATAAAAAGCATAAAAAAATCATTGTTCCCCCTCAGTAACACTCAGTTGTTTTGAGTGATGTGTTAAATCAGAATTTTTTTTGGTTTTCTGTGACTGAATTGTCTTTGTTTTTGTTCCTGTCAGGATTTTCTCCTGCAGATTTTTACCGTGTTCCGGATCCTGATCCGACCCGAGATGTTTCCTAAAGATTGGACAGTTATGCGGCTCGTCACTAATAAGTGAGTACCTAACCAAATCTTGATTTTGCTTGTTTTCTCTCTCTCTCTCTCTCTGTCTGATGAGGTTAAGTAAACAAACAGATTATGTAATGCTTTCACTCATGCTGAATGATACATATGCTTCCTTTCCAGTGTCATCATCACAACGGTTCTCTACCTGTCCGATGCTCTGAGGAAAAACTTTCTTAATGACAGGTTTGATTATAAGGTAAGTGTGTTGTTGTAGTGCAAAGGGCTCCACTGTAATCTCCTGCTCTGCTGCTATTGTACATCTTTCTTTGTTGGTCAACATAAACAACACTAACCACAACAATTGTGGTTGACAAGAAATGAGGAACTACTAAATAGAAAAGGAACTATTTAGTGTTATTTACTCACACAGCTACATTGCATCACAGATGAAGTCTTGTGTATCTGGGCTTAACATGAACATATCCTCACTCACATGTGCTTACTTTAGGTCTGGGATTCGTACTTCTATCTATCTGTAATCTTCATCAACCAGCCCTGCCTTCAGCTTGAGACCTTCTCTCCTTCCAAGCGCAAAAAAATTTTAGAAAAGTGAGTATTTCAAACACTTCTCTCCTATGAGCAAACTCTACTATGTTACACTGGATATGATATGATGTAATGTTTCTAACAATAAATATTCAGGCACATTTGTATTTTAGCTATTTATGCTGACATTTATCTGATTTATGAATGCATATGTGTGTGTAGGTATGGAGATATGAGAGTGATGATGGGCTGTGAAATCTTCAGTATGTGGCAGAATCTAGGTACGCGATTGATTGCATAATCTGTAATCTTTAGTTCTGTTTTTTTTTTTTTTTTTTTTGGCCTAAAAAATTAGTCTAATGCAAAATTCCCATCTTTCTCTAACCTCCCTCAATGTCAACCTCTTTTGCTTATAAAGGAGAACACAAGTTAAACTTCATTCCTGCTATGATTGGCCCATTTCTCGAGGTCACACTGGTTCCTCAGCCAGATCTGAGGAACGTAATGATCCCCATCTTTCATGATATGATGGACTGGGAACAGCGACGAAGCGGCAATTTTAAACAGGTACAACAGTGCCCCCTGCTGCTTCATTGGGCCAGTGTAACAAATACGTTGTCCACATGAGCTGATTTAACCTGTAGTCCTGGGTGTTGATCTGTCTTAGGTGGAGGCGAAGCTTATAGACAAACTCGACAGTCTGATGTCTGAAGGGAAGGGTGATGAAACCTACCGGGAGCTCTTCAACAGCATGTGAGTTGGAGCATATGCTGATTTTATTTCTCGTATTCAGTGAGTATATTACTAGGATGATCTACGACTGGTCAGGTAAAGATATTGCACTCAAGGTTTTGGCTTCCTTGATTAATTAAACATTCATTGTGTGTGAGCCTTGTTGAATCTCAGATTATATTCAAAGGTTTTATTCAGAAATGATTCCACATATAAAAGGTTGTATTAGGGTTTTGGGAAAAATTGTCAATTCAAACTGTTATACTACTGATTTTGTCTAGTTAATATTCTCAATACTTTCTAAATTAAAGTTATTGTATTCATTGTTTGACAGATCACTAAACCTAAACAAGTTAGGACATAAAATATCCTTGTATAAACTGAAATGTAAATGGCCTATAGGGGCAGTACACATTAACAATGTGCAAAAAAGCAACAGCAAGAAACTTCAAAAATCACTTCAGCACATGAATATTTTTGACCAAATGTAAAAGGGTGAGCTCTTATTGAACATCAGCTCATTAGCGTGAGTCTAAGAGATCAAGTAAACCAGAGAGCTGAAGGATGTTTACAGTCTAGAACCTACTTTTATTTGTGTGTGTGTGTGTGTGTGTGTGTGTGTGTGTGTGTGTGTGTGTGTGTATTTTTTATTTAAATTTTTTAAAATAATGATCAAGTCACTTGATGTTACCTTATAATGCCATTAATATGAGTATGTGGACATTGAAAACACACCTAAATTATTCAAGTAATTCAGTAAAAATAATTATTCCACACTGTAAAGCTTAAACACTTAACTGTAACATTTAACATTAAATCATTTTTGCTAGGCTTTTTCTTTGTGATTATGACTGTCACGATTATGATTTGTAGCCGATCATTATTGAGCATGTGGTGTTCAGTTAGAACCTATACTTTTTATTTGTTGAGAGAATTATATCATACTTCTGAATATTTTGTTGTGTTTTTGGTTTTGCTGTTGTGTTTTTGAATTATAGCTCCACCAATAGATGTAATTTTTTTGAGGTAACAGGATTCTCATTAGCCCAGTGTTTCAAGTTGAATATTTGCAGTATTTATATGAAATTGTCATTTAATCAGCAGATGAACTGATCAGACTTCAGAATTGATTCAAACATTTAAATTTCAGAGCAGATGATAAATATGAGCTTCTGATGATAGATCAGAAGTTCATCTTTCATTTCCTGGATTTAGATATCTAGATGTGTTATGCTACTTAAATAAAATCCATTGTTTGCTTAAACCCACCCATTTATCTGTGATCAAAAAATATTGGAACTAATGATGGATGTTTATTTTTGCCCATGTGCGTGCTATATGTTGATTCTTTAAATACTTAATACTTCTGAATGTTTACTCATGGTAAAATTACTACAGTAATATAGCGGCCATACCATGAGATGCAACCCACTTCTCAGGAGTAAGACTCAGGAGGCCAAATTTAATCTGGAATTTGCAGAATTTAAAGTTATGGAATCAAGATTAACCTGAACCAAAGTGATAGAAAGGCCAAATTGTGTGGTGAAACATGATCCAAAACATGCAAGTTCTTCAGGCAGCCACAGTGGAGAGACTTGGGCTTGCATAACTGCTTCAGGAATGGGCTCACTAACTTTTATTGGTGATGGAACTCATGATGGCAGCATTTTATCATCCGGTCTAAATTGGATGAATTTCATCAAGCAGCAAAATCCTGACTACAAAATCACTATGCTGACAAAACAAAGCACTTTGTCCTCAGTGTGTAACAAAAACACACGGATTGCGCTTGCCGTATCATCGGTACGTTCAAAGGTGACATTATATTTTAAGAGTATTTGAGAAATACAACTCGGCATTAAACAGAATTCTATTTTGTCTCCATTTGAGACATCCCCGTCGATGCTGTTGGTGTCCAGTTGATTTTGATGCGTTTTTATTTTATTTAATATGTATGGGCCATTGTAGCAACTGTACGTGATTGTAGGTGATGAAATCCTTCTGGATTTTTCTAAATAATTCCTTACCCTCTTTGCAAACAATGCAGGCTTACATTACCTACTTTACAATCACAATGCATAACACATGGATTTTATTTACCTGTAAATTGGCATAATGATTGCTTATTGATTATTATTTAACCTTTAGCCATGCGGCCTTCCTGACGTCGATATACGACTGCCTCCAAACACCCGTGTAGTGGCAGTTTATGTTTGATCGACTAGCAGCATGGTTCTGATAGATGTCCATGTGGTAGTTGTCTCTAAATATTTTATAAAGGGGATTGTGTGTGATCCTTATGCCTTACCAGTTTGTGCTTGTGTGTGTGTGTATATTTGCTTGCGTGTGTGTACACGAGCATGCATGCTTGTGGCTTCGGATTCTAAACACATAACCTATGGGCATATCACAGCTGTATTTACACTGTTCTGTTTGTTTAATCTGGTGGCAAATAGAAGAATCCCCAAAATATCATCTCTGTTTAATTTGCTCAACATGACATTTAAAAGCAGCCTGAGCCCACTTTTTCATTTCTTTCTCTAAAAGCTTTGAAATTAATTATTTCTGATATCAGAAGAGTTATTTATTAAACACCCTCCCTATGCTTATGTCCTCTCTTCTTTCTTTACACTAACAGTACTAACCATCTTACTAACTTGTATGAATGAGTTTTCTGACTTTAATCTATTAATATAACTTTGTCTCATCTCTGCTTTCCTGGAGTAGAATTCCTCTGTTCGGTCCATACCCTAGGTAAGGACACACCACTCACTGTTTCTGTGGTTAGATATGTGAGTAGGTTGTGCGTGCATGTGTGTGTGAGACTAGGAATAAGGCTTAATGGGGAGATGGTAAGTGTGTGTGCATTGATATAAGGTGAACTAATGAATGACTTATTTTTTTGTGGTTATGTTTGTCTCAGTCTTTTAAAGAAGATCGAGAGAGAGACATGGCGAGAGAGTGGAATCTCATTAATTGCAACAGTAACACGTCTGATGGAGAGACTGCTTGATTACAGGTGAGTGCAACACTCTCTCTCTCTCGCACACACACACACAAACACGTACAGTATATAACTTTTATTAAGACTTAAAAAGGTTTAGCAATAAGTAAATAATTCTCAAGCAAGAGGAAATAAGATTATAATTTTAGCAGGGAATTTTATGTTTTATGGTTCTTTAAACATATTAATTGGAGCTTGGAATTATACAAAGGTAGACCTTTGAATTTTAGAGCATTGTGATTTTCGATTCAAATTGAATCTTTAGTGCTGATGCTTATTGTGCAATTTTTGTATATTTCTTACATATTTTAAAGTGATAAAAACTACTAAAAGTATTAATGCTGTGTAACAGATTTTTTCTTATTTTAAATGTCACATCTCTGTAAAAAGCGAAAATCTTTCTTTCTTCTGCACCACACCAGTCCAATAGGAGGCTGTATTGCACCAACTACCTTTAACTCAATAGTAGAAGATTTTATTTTATTTATATATATATATAGTTTCTGTATTTTGTAAGTAAATTTTTGAGCACTGAACATTTAAACTTTAAAGTTTACCTAAATATTTTTAAATGTGTGACTTGATTATGGAATCCAAAACTGATCCCTAGATTCAGTTAATTGCACCGATCTGCAAAAGATTGATTAAATTGTGAAATCAATTAAATTGTACAGTGCCAGTATTCACAGTAATGTTATTTCTTAACCCTGATATTTCTTGGTTTTCTTGAAACTTCAAATACATGTAAAGTTTCAAGCCCAATTCCAAATGTACTCTTATTCATTGCATATGCAGCGTAAAAGATCATGGAACACTAGAACCTACATAGTACAGTGTTGAATCTGATTGGTCAAAAGGTATTAATTTCCTGTAACAGCAGCTCTGACAGTAGTTAGTGAAGTTCAGTCTTATCTTTGTAGCGCTTTTAACAATGGCTGCTGTTGCAAAGCACCTTTACAGAATCAAGAGGGGTTAGAATGAAAATTAGGAAAATGAGTTTGAAATATGTGAGGTAAAATGTATACATATAAAATGGTCAGATTGATCCTGATGAGCAAGCTGAGGGAGACGGTGGCAAGGAAAAAATCCCTAAGATAGCAGTAGGAAGAAATCTTGAGAGGAACCAGACAGGGAGCCCATCCTCATTTGGGAACTTCATTCTCAGTAGTGCCAGCTGTAACTCAAATCACTGGCTTATAATAATCATATTGTTATGCCTTATTTGTATAAAGGCTAATTCAAAGGGGATCTCTAAAATGATGTGATTTTTTTATAGCTACTATAATTTGTTAAAGCGTGACTTTACCATATTTTGCAGATGTTCCTTATTATTAAATGTACCTGTAAAAAAAATTAATTATGCTATATTTTTAATAAACTGAACTTGGTAATAGTTCTAATAAAATTGCTCTAATATAGCCTACTGTAGAGTTGATTGTTTTCCTGTTACAATATCTAGTATGTTGTATTACTTACAGTACACATGACTTGCTTTCATATTCAGCTACAGAAAAATACTGCATTGAATGTCCTATATCTTTCTTTTTTTTTTCTTTTTTTAACATGGTTGACATGGGTCTCGGAGGTCCTTCAAAGTTAGTTGGTTAATGTTCGAATTAAAAAGGAGAAATGCAAAAATAGAAAAAGGAAAAAAAAGTTAAGCTATAATTGCATATGAAGTTTAATTCCACAGTCTTAAGTCAAGGAGTTTTGTGTGTTTTTTTCCAGGGATTGTATGAAACTTGGAGAAGTGGATGGAAAGAAGATTGGCTGTACTGTCAGTCTGTTGGTGAGGTTCTTTCTCTACACTCATCACTAGCATTAAGCCTGTACCTGTCTGCCCACACTGGCTTTCACACTTTCCTGCATCCCTCTGCTGTGTAGACAACAAGCTGTCAAACACATCCAAACCTAACAGCCTACCCATAAGGTCTGGTTTCTGTAAAACTGCTAATTTAACTTCTTCAGAGCAGCAATGGTTTGGATTATTAATTCGTTTAGTCTTTGACTGTCAAGTCAAAAAAGGTTTGTGTTGCTTATGTCAACTATCGTGTTTTGGTAAATTTTTGTTTCCTGAATTCACCCACACACAAGAATCCAGATCAACAACTTGGGTATGCGGGTGGACATCTTTGGTCTCATTTATTTATAAAGCAGAAAACACTTGATCCTTGGCCCAGTTGTCCATCTTTTTCTCACCACCACTCTTCTCCCACTTTCGTTCTCACTTCACTTTTCTTTTTTTGCTCTTCATCTCTGTGCAGAACTTCTATAAAACAGAGCTAAATAAGGAGGAGATGTATATCCGCTACATCCACAAGCTGTATGACCTGCACTTGAAAGCACAAAACTACACAGGTAATGGCATGTGTGGGTGGAAGAATGATGCTTTAGAGGGGCATGTAGGGTGGATGCTGAAAAGAAAAGAGAATGATTGCAGCCTGGTGGGTGTGTTGTCATGACTTTGTGTGCTTTTTGTGTGTCTAGAGGCTTCTTACACACTGCTGCTGTACGATGAACTGCTGGAGTGGTCAGAAAGGCCCCTGCGAGAGTTTCTAAATTACCCCATGCAGAGCGAGTGGCAGAGGAAAGAGTACCTGCACCTTACCATCATCCAGAACTTTGACCGCGGCAAGGTCCCAGCTTTTTACCTTCTGATACTAATCTTCCATCACACAAACACCCACAAGATCCCACTTGTCCCCCAATAGTGCTTCTCTTCTTAGACCCTTTGTCCTTGCTTCCTTCGTTCCTTCCTTGCAGTCTGTTTTATTTTTTTCCCCTAACACTTTCCACTATTTTATTAGTGATTATGTTTTGTGCGTCTGTATGTTTTGAATAATTTTTAACCTAATAACTGGTTGTCCCAAACTTGGCGAGCGTCTGCTATAACTGGCAGATGCTCTTTCACATCACTGTGGAGGAATTTTTGCCCACCCATTATTTATTTATTTTTTACTTCCCGAATTGTTTAATTCAGCCACATTAGAGGGTTTATCCTGTGTAGTGTACGATCACGCCACAGCATCTCAATCAGATTGAAGTTCGGACGTTTGACTAGGCCACTCCAAAACCTTCATATTTTATTTTTTTGATCCATTCAGAGGTAGACTTGCTGGTGTGTTTCAGATCATTGTCTTGCTGCATAACCCAAGTATGCTTGTGCTTGAGGTGACAAACTGATGGCCGGATAATCTCCTTGAGGATTTTCTGGTAGAGCTCAGAATTCATGGTTCCATCAGTTATGGCAAATCATCCAGGCTCTGAAGCTGCAATGCAGCACCAGCCCATCACACTACCATTATATTTGACTGTTGGTATAATGTTCTTTTTATGAAATGTTGTGTTAGTTTTATGCCAGATGTAATGCGATACCCACCTTCCAGAATGTTCAACAGAATATTTGCCTTGGGTACAAGTCTGGGGGATTTAAAAAACACAAGATCTTTTTTGCTAGGTGTAAGATAAGCCTTTGTGTTCTTTGTGATCTACATTGGCTTTTGCATTGGAACCCTCTCATAAGTGCAATTTTGCCCAATCTCTTTCTTATTGTTGAATCATGAATACTGACTTTGATGCCAGCAGTTCTTGTTCTGGGTCCTTTTATGAGGTCCTGGATGAGTTGTCATTGTGCTCTTGGAGTAATTTTGGTAGGCCAGCCACTCCTGGGAAGGTTCACCACTTTTCTCCATTTTTGGATAATGGCTATCCTCATGGCTCACTGGAGTACCAAATCCTTGGGAAATGGCTTTGTAACCCTTTCCTGACTGTTGCATGTCAATTACTTTGTTTTTCATCTGTTTATCAAATTTCTTTAGATTGTGTTGTTTTATATCTTTTTGCATGCTTGTTTGTCAGACAGGTTCTACTAAAGTGCTTTCTTTATTCAACAGGTCTGACAGTAATCAGGCCTGGGTGTGGCAACCGAAATATAACTTAAATTTCCAAAAATCACAGTTCATTCATGATTCAGCAAGGGGGGGAGGGGTATTACCTTTTTCACATAGCGCCAGGCAGGTTTGGACAGCTTTTTCCCTTAATAAAGGAAATCATTCATCATTTAAGTGTGTCAAATGTGCAAAAAAATAAAATAAAATCAGGAAAGGGCAAATACATTTTCATGGCACGGTATACATCTTACCTCAATCATTTTTATCTTCTTCATAGCACACCACTACCTTCAGGGAATGCACTTTCTATTTTTTTTCTTTCTTCCCCTTTTTTATTCTCAAGGTTGTTTGTAGTCTGCCTGTTGCATAGAAACATCTCATTGCTTCGGCTTCATCACCTGCTGATCAAAATATCAGTTGGAGATCATTAGTTACCCATCACAACAAAATGACATTTACATAATTAGCACCCTCATCAGCAGCAGCTTGAATGAAAATAAAACCTGACTGTTCCCACTGCCTAGTCTGCCTCTGTACTCCTGAATCAAGCCATGTCTGTATCATTGCTAAAGGATTAGGAAGCAGCAGGGAAGAAAAAAAAATCTTTTAATTAGCGTCATAGCAAAATACTCTAAAGTTGCCTGTGAAAGCTTTTTCATTGCAAGTAATTGTGTCGGTGATCATATGCTGCCCCCCACTGGAAGTTAACATGGTGCGACACCTGTTTTATCTTTTCCTCTTAGTGTTGGGAGAACGGCATCCTCCTGTGTCGAGAATTGGCTGATCAGTATGAAGCATACTATGATTACAGGAACTTAAGCAAAATGAAGGTATGCTCCAGTGTGGATTGTTATATTTAAATCAAGCTGTTTATTTTACAGTGAAACACAGAGTGGCTGTTCTGTCTCAGATAAATGTGCACTGACATGCTTCTTCTGAAATATCTGAAATAACCAGATGCTGGAGGCCTCCCTCTATGATAAAATAATGGACCAGCAGAGACTGGAGCCTGAGTTCTTTCGAGTTGGCTTCTATGGGAAAAAGTTTCCCTTCTTTTTACGGGTATGTAGTGAAACCTACCAAAAGCTTAAAATATGTTTTGGCCAGTAAATTTCTAAAGCCTTGGTTACACAGCTGTAATATTTCAGTTGAGTAGTCTGAGTTTCGCACATTTTCTATTTTAACATTCCACTTTTGTAGATTTTTGAGGTCATTGAAAAATTATTTAACACACACTAAAAACTAGGAGTGACACTAATGATATTAGCTTTTGAAAACAATGTTCAGATTTTAAAACACTGCCAGGTTTTAAATCTCATATTGGAAAATAATTCTTGATGTATAGGTCTAATAGGCCATCTTGCTCGCTTTTAAAATGTTCTTCCCTAAAAAGTGTACAGATCTAAATGTTAGTCAGGTTATAAACTTTGTGTAATGTGACTGCCGCTCTTCCCATGTTGTTAATATATTTCACAGACTACGGTGTCGTCTTTTATTGCCTTCGCATCCACTTGGTGGCACTCTTACTCCTCTGGTCTGTTAAATTTTGGTGTTTGTGTATGTATTTACACATGTGCATGTGTGCTTTTCAGAATAAGGAGTTTGTATGTCGTGGTCATGATTACGAGCGTTTGGAAGCCTTCCAGCAGAGGATGCTCAACGAATTTCCTCATGCCATCGCCATGCAACATGCTAACCATCCAGACCAGACCATCTACCAGGCTGAGGCCCAGTGTATCCTTCTACCAATGCATATACACACACACACACACACACACACACACACACACACACACACACACTACAAACTAATGACTGCTGCAGATTTAATCTCTCATTATTTACGAGCTCTACATGTGACCAGATGTTTGTATGTGGTATAAAATAAGTCCCAGCTGTGTTTGCTTGTGCTTTTCTGGTTTGAGTGGCACTTGTGATGATGGGACATGGGATTTTGTGCAAGCTCAGGATTACTGCTGTAAATGCATGTCTGTTCGGTGGCATAAAATCGATTCTGTCTCACTGCGACTGCAAGCTGGCTACAGGAGACGCCAGACAGTGGACACAATCATGCACGGTTGGCGGGACAAATATGTTGAAGGCTGGAGCATGCTGAATGTGGTTCTTTCTCTTGAGTGCAATTAGTGCAGACCTAAGCGGTCAAACTGCATTAGCCTGGCGCTTTGTTATCCTTGCAAGCAATTAATCAGTACCCTTCCTGAATTGCCGCCATACTTAATTCATATTTCTGTGCTGATGAGTTCTCATGGATATGCTGTGTGACCCACCGTTTACTCACCGTGTGTACATATGCACAGAAGATGCAGTAGGACCTGTTTGACAGTTCTAGTAAGGACAATATTTCATGTCCACGATATTTCTTCAGATATTTAATATTTCAACTTGTGTGTGGTGTAAAACTACGCTGCGTGCGTTTTCTGAAGTGAGGTAACATTTTTGAAGGTGTTCGGACATCTGTGAAAAGTTCCTTGCACACTGATGCACGTAGTAATAAATGATTGGTCTAGCTGAACAGTGCTAGAGGATTGGAGGAAGAGTGGTGCAGTGTGTGGTAAGTGCTTTAAGGTGGGTGGGTGCTGGTCCATTTTTAGCTTTATAGGCAAGCATCAAGTTTTTATATCTGATGTGGATAGCTAATGGAAACGAGAGTTGGGAGTGTAGCAATAGGGCGGTGTGGTAGAACTTCAGAAGGTAGGAAACAATCTTGCTCCTGCATTGTCTGTAGGTTGCCTAGGTTGCATGGTGTTCAAGGTCAGGCCTGCTATTAGCGAGTACTGCTACTGTTTTAGTAGTCCAATCCCAGAACAACAAAGGACTGAAGAAGAACCTGAGTGGCTTGTGTGGACAGAAATGGGCAAATGGGCAAATGGACAAAAGCTATACTGTTTAGTGTCTTGGTTGTTGGTCTGGGTGAGTTAGAGAGATGGTTTATTGTATATGTCATTTTTCTTACTTTATCCCCCATAAAAATCCAAAATATGCCATCAGGTGGTAGTCGCTTATGGTTGAGGTATGGAAATAGATGGATGGAAAGAACCCTGTGTACTAGTGGTATTCTTAGTATACGAGTAAGTGCCTGAAGGGTATATATAAAATTCTTGGAGAACATAAAAACTATTTATGGATTAGAGAAAAAAAAAGATTTTAACACAAAATGACTTTTATGTATGGGAAGACATTCTAAGCTCAATAGACAGAAATAAAAGAGATTTTAGAAACAGTTTTAAAAAGAATACATTCTAATCATCATTACTGGATGAAGCGAGTTTTAAAAGATAAATCGTAAAAGGGAAAAAAATGCACATTAATACAATTGTATGTATTTGCATCATCCCAACTACATTGTTCTCTCTATATTAATATTATGGTCTGTTGTATGTTATCCTATGATGTATAAAATCCCAATCCATTTTAACAAGTTACTTATTACATTTTACATTTTTTTAACAAGGAACTGTATTTATGGTAATCAGAAAGTGTAGGGACAGAAAAGATGCCTGCAAGGATGGTGTGTGTGATCTAAATAGTGTGCAGCTCTTTAAACAGGTGCACTGGTGCATATCAAACTTCTAACACTGTTGTTGTTCATACTTTGTATTCAGTATTGGCAACAGCATTCAATGATCTATTGATCATTAGTCCAGAACACATCTCTGTAACACTCCTTGACACAGTCCTGACTCAGACCTGCAAATCTACGCAGTGACTCCAATCCCAGACAGCCAAGACGTCCTCCAAAGAGATGGCGTCCCGGACAACATCAAGAGCTTCTACAAAGTCAACAACATCTGGCGTTTCCGCTATGACCGGCCTTTTCACAAGGGCACGAAAGACAAGGAGAATGAGTTTAAGGTGGGCTGACACTGCGGTGGGCTTTAGCTCTCTGCTGTCTGCCTGCTTCTTTGTCTCCATTCTCATTTCCCCTTCTTGGATATCTGTCCTGTTTTCTCTATATGTGACTTGGGTATTCATGCCTATAATGTGTGGAGCATGTGTGTAGAGCTCAGGTGTGCTCATTATTCACTCTCAGCCCAGTGAGGCTAATTAAAGTTTTAGAGGCCAGGAGACGGGCTCATTCCAAATATCATTTCCCTCATCTCTCGCTCAATACCCAGCCCAGAAAATCACATCCAAAACGCGGCTCCTATCTACCGCTGGGGTTAGATTTCCGGCGGCCTCTAGTGGGTATAACGTTTGAAATAAGCAGTTTAGCCTGCCAGATATTGCGTTTTTCCCTGACACTAAGGTGTGTTTCACTCTGCCTCACTCATCATGAAGTAATATTTTTTTCAAGAAATCTCATTAAGAAGCTAACTTAAGATGAGGTGATATTTAGATGATATGATTATATTGGAGACAGTTTGTTTGAATCTCATCTTCAGTAACTAAAGTTCTCATTGAGTTCTTCCTTCACATTATTACCTGTTTTTTATGCATCAGGTAAACCAAACCCAATAATCCTTCTGAGAATTCCATCCAGAGAAAGGGATATTAAATTTAAGTTTTCAAGAATAAACACATGACAAAGTGAGGATAAACTTTGTTTGGGTGGAAATTGAATGCTTGCGGTCCTGAGGGGTAAAGAAAAGAGAGGTGCCATGTACGTTGCAATGCACCATGGAATAATCTGAGCTTTTACATTTTGAGAAACAATGCTGCATCACTGTTGGTAACCTTTAGCACAGATTGTGACTGTTAAACGTGAGAATTGTCTAAATCCACTGTGCTGCCTCTGTGCATATTACAAAACCTACCTTACATAATAACTTGTATTACAAAAACCAGCATAATGTACAATTCATCGTAATAGACAATACAAACAGCACACAATAAGCAGAACAGCATTTAATAGTAGCTGTCAAGCCAGAAATGATAATGAATGCGTAGGGATTGATGTTATTGTATTTCCAAGCATGAGTCAGCGTAAGACTGCCAGTGTTATTATCCTTTTACGATGCCTTGTGCCTGGAGCAGAAGCAGCTCACATGTTGCTTTGTGTATGCTTTGGCCCACAGAGTCTGTGGGTGGAGAGGACAACAATGACCCTGGTGCAGAGTCTCCCAGGGATCTCTCGCTGGTTTGAAGTGGACAAGAGAGATCTGGTGAGAGAATCAATTCTCATCACCCCTGCTTTTTAAAAAAAAAATTTTAGATTTGGTTTTGAGCTGATCTTTCCTGCTTTGACTTGTCTTTAACCACTGTGTGTCGTGGTGCAGGTGGAAGTGAGCCCGCTGGAGAACGCCATCGAGGTGATTGAAAACAAGAACCTGCAGCTGCGCACGCTCATCACGCAGTGCCAGACTCGCCAGATGCAGAACATCAACCCGCTCACCATGTGTTTAAACGGTGTAATCGATGCTGCTGTGAATGGCGGTCTTGCTCGCTACCAGGAGGTGTGCAAAAATCTTAACCCACATTCAATGTTTGGTGGTGGATTTAGATTTAGTAGACAGTTTAAATGAATCTATAGCTATGTTTTTTTTTTCCTTGCAGTGATGCATTGCTGTTTTTATTGGCCGGCATTTTAACCTCTTTAAGATGGCCTTGAGTAATGCTTTGCTTATGAAATTTGTATATATAATATCAGCCATCATCAAATAAGACTACAACTATTATGGTGTTTATTGAATATCCTAGAAATATAAAAATTACTGTTAACTAGGGATGGGAATCACCAGGGGCCACTTGATATCACAGCACCTACAGTAGGTGCTGATTAAATTGCTCCTACCACACAGGATGCTGTTGTGTGAATAGTTTAGAGCATTATACATGAATGGCAACATTGTACTACTTCAAATGCAAACCTATGTAAATAAAATAAAATATATATATATATATTTTGATATCAGTGTGTGGCGGTACATGAGCTGCCACACAAAAGAATCACGATAAGTAATTTAATTGCCCCCCCCCCCCCCCCCCCACTCTACTGTTACCTAAAGCAGTACATAAATGTAGTGGATTTAATTATAAAAGTAGTATATATGCTGTAGTGCCAGGGTTCCTTAACCTTTTCAGCTACTGAGCGTGGATTAAGTGTTTCAAAATGCTTGCAACTCCGGCATCCCATAATTTAGCACTAGCAAAAATTTGGGATTGTTAGTTTAGTCAGTGCCACATATTTCACATATTTTTGCATGCGTTTAAAACCCAGTTTACATCAAGGAGTGTAATTTTTCGTTTCTGTGCTTTCTGCACTGATTAAATATTATAACAATCTGTTATGACTTTATTTAATCACGTTTTATCACGTTATTTTTTGTGGCAGATAGACACAGCGCTACTGACATTAGATGTAAAAAAACAAAAAAAACTCAACCCTGTGGGAATCTCAGGTGACCCCATGTGGGCTTGTGATCCCTAGGGATTAAAAAGGAAATATATTGTAAAGGAAATATATTAGAATATTTTACATTTCCTTATTAATTGCAGAATTGTGCAGTTAGCTTTTATAGTTTTTAGGGCAGTGCCTTCTCTTTGATGGAATCTTCTAGACAGCCTGCTGTTGTTTCACTCTCCTGGTGCATGCTGTGTAGTAGAGAAATGAACGAACAGCTTCAAATCACTTTCTTTACAGTGTTGTTAAAACTCTGGGAAAATGTTCAACATTTTTATAGCTGCATAAGCCTGAGCGGGTCAAAATTGCCACTCTCGAAAATTTAGATGGACAGCTGTTTCATAGCAACCTTGTTTTAATAAGGGGCAATTCTGGCCCACCTGCATGAATGTGTGCGTGTGAATGAGGATGTGTGCGAAGGTAGGCAAGGTATAGCGCGTACGTGTGTGTATGTATGTCTCAGTATGCAGTGCTGCTTCACGTTTCTGTCGAAATATTACATCTGTTATAGTAGTCCAATTCGGCTTGTTTTTAAATGGTTGTACTTTTTCTTTTTTTCAGTTAATGTTTAGATTTATTGCTACTATTTAGTTTCAGCCCTTAAGGAAAAATATATTTCTCTGCTCACATTTGTAAACCTCTCAGTTTTAATCCACTCATTCTAATGTTTTTTTTCCCCTCTCAATCCACCCTAACAGTGAATTCACAAATCATCTGTATTATATTGTATTCCTCAAAGATGTGAAACAAGACTATGAATAATCTCTATTTTGTAATGCATTTTTTATCTTCAAGTGAGAAACTTTTAAGCAATATTTGCAGTCATTTATGTTGGTTCACAGTGGAGGCAGGCACAAAATAAACCTTAATACTTGCACTTAATTACAGTGATAATGGTAATTCTTCCCTGAACATCATTTGATGTAGAAAGCAGCTTAAGCGTTGCCTGGGAAACAGTCTGAATGAGTTCAAACAGTCGTAGTTTATTAGCTTGTCCTCAGATGTCGAGAGTGATGCCGGAGCGTATGCCATATCAGATTTATAGCACTGAAGTCGCTCTGTGTGACTCTTTGTAGTGGGAGGATGGCGCACCCTCCTGCAGCTTCTCCTCTCTCGCTGGCTCTTTGGAGATACACAGCCATTATTCTTGGAAGAGATTGCAAACACATCTAGCTCCGTTTTCCGGTTTCCCTCATGCTTGCTCTCTTTCTCTCACTCTTTTAAATTTTTTAAAAGACCGGGAGCGCTCTCCTCAATGGTATTACATTAAAGTGTTGTGTTTCCTCAAAGCATCTGTTTTTTTTTTTTTGTGCTATGTTTCTAAAGAAACAAAGGCTTTTGTTTGGCGCACTGACAGAAGTAAATAGCATTAAAAATGTACATAATCAAAGAGTAAAATGTGTAAGTACATAATTAAAACGCATAAATAGCGAATGTTATAACAGCTTGACATATGCTTACACCAGTGGGTAAAAAAAAAAAAAATGACACTATTTGCCACCTATAAGAGAAATAATACTAGAAGATTATTAGATGCTTTAAAAAATATTTTTCAACTTGTTGAAAGCATTTATTTTAACTGCCAAGATTTCGGGGTGTAAGGCAGCAGCTACAGAAAGATTACCATCCTCCATTTTTTTTTTTTTGCTTTGAAGAGAGTGTGGGATGTGTATGCGCATAACATCAATCATGTTTGGATGTTTGGGTGGGGTAACTGATTGTAAGTAACTTTGTGTGTGTGTGTGATGCAGGCATTCTTTGTAAAAGACTACATGATGAATCACCCAGAGGACGGAGATAAGATTGGCCGCCTCAGAGAACTCATGTTTGAGCAGGTCAGTGTTGATTTCATCTTTTAACACAAAGGCAATACTTTACCTTCCTAATCGTTTAATACGTTCAATCTTCCTTACCTCTATGTCATTTGCAACATATATTATAAGGTAAATTCATTTATCCAACACATGGAGATGAAACTAACAGGTCAAAAAAGGCAAAGGATTCTAATACATCACCTCCATAACAATATAAAATACTTTCATGCTAATATGTTAAAATAACATGGCACCCATGTTAACTTGTTTGAGGGAATTATAGTTTAAAAATCTCTCTCTCGCTCTCTCCCTCTCAGGCACAAATACTGGAGTTTGGCCTGACTGTCCATGAGAAGTTTGTTCCACAGGACATGCGGCCCCTGCATAAGAAACTGGTGGATCAGTTCCATCTCATGAAGTCTAGCCTGGGGATTCAGGTAAAACTTCACAACTGCTGCCAGATACAGTATAGGAGATCAGAAAGACTGATGACTGTGTTCCATAGTTATGTAAGTATCTCTCTTAGACCTTTATTCATTCCATCTTTCCCTGCACATCCTTTAGGAGCTCCCAGCATACATGAGAGCCAGTCCGATCCACTTCCCCAACGGAAGCCCACGGATCGGTCGAAACTCGATGCCCAACATCTTGAATGTAGAAGGAGGACGTGTGGTGGCCCGCCGCAGGTGAGAGACTTGAACATATTGAGGCTTAGCTAACTGGTCCAATGATCCATATGTATGAGTAGGAGTCAGTCTCGGGATGTGAGATGAGGTGTTTAGCTGCGTAGGAGTGTTAAGATAAAACATTGCACTGCTACAAGATGATGGCAACACATCTTTTACCATTTACCACCCATTAAGCTGCAAACCTGTCAGTTTAAACACATTTTTTAACAATTGTAAAGCTGTAATGTCAGCTTATTTCAAATATTTGTACACTTTTTATTTATATAAAAGCTCCATATGGTAGCCGAACTCTAACACCTAGTTTCTTTCTGCGTGTGTGTGTGCACGCAGTCCACTCAGCTATCCAGCAGTGAACCGGTACTCTTCCTCCTCTCTGTCATCGCAAGCCTCCAATGAAGTGAGCAACATCACTGGGCAGTCAGAAAGCTCAGACGAAGTCTTCAACATGCAGGTGAGCGCTCTGGCCCAGTACATGCTCCTTAGCTGACAGCTCAACACGCACGCAGGCTCAGTCAGGCTCAGGAAAGCTCTCAGGCTCAAAATCAGCCTGCCCTCTCAACCCTAACTACACCTCCTCCCTCCTTACATCTCTTTATGCTCTTTCTCCCTTCCTTCTCCAAGTCTTTCATCTTTTTTCCCCCCTAATTGCACTCCCTCCTTTTGATTTTATCTTCATCTTAATTGCTTGCTATTTTCATGTCTCCTTTCCTCTCTTTTTCACACGCTTAATCTTTTCTCACATTTATTTTTTTCCCTCTCAAAATAGCAATAAGATTAGTAAGTATAAGCTTAAAAATCAACTTGATTAGAATAAGAATGACATCCTCAAGCTTTTATCTTGCATTACATCTTCGACAGTCGTCGATCACGTACACATTTAGCTGTTCGTGAGACGGTGTTTTTTTTTTTTTTTTTTCCCAATTCTTTTATTTATTTATAT
>JAQMYJ010000004.1:11273489-11300864 GCA_030014305.1 Clarias laeviceps
CGTTTGTGTGTGTGAAAGGCATCCTACAAGCCCCGGCCCCTGATAACCCGCACCCCCCTCTGCTGTTATACCCCTATTCTCACCTATGCGGTTTGACTATGCGAGGACCGACGCGTGGAAAGATGAAAACCTAATCACAGAACCAAAACTCAATCAGAATCATGATGAACTTCCAGCCAACGTGCGAAACCGCGTAGGTAAGATAGGGGTATTAGTAGTTAACAGATTAGGGGCCAAATTTCGCTGAGTCATGGTGGTAGAATAATTATCAAGGTCTTGACAAAAAACAACATGCATGAGGAATCACAAAGGAGTTTTCATTCATCTGCAGTGGAAAAGTACTCGAACTAGTTACTTTTATCAGAAAGTAACACTGTAATGTAACTGATTTACTTTTTAATGACAGTAATTTTGTAATGTAATTAGTTACTTTGTAATGTTATTAGTAACGTCCCCCAACACTGGTCTTTATACTACTGTATATGCACAATGTCCACATGCTTAAACTCACAAACAAATACCTGTTCAGCAGACGCGTGTTTATCTGTCTCTCTTCAGCGGTTGGCTTTTTAGCAGAAACAGGCCTTTGAAATAGAAATACACCGGCATTTATGGGTCTCATCTCGGCAGCCACTTTTACTCCTGCTTTCACTAAAGCTCAGACTGCCTGTAATGTGTCCAGGTGAATTATAGGCAGCAGTGTCCAAACTCTGTGGCTGGTGGCTATCATGTTGAGGTGAAGTGGCATGCGAGTGCTGTTCCCCAGTGATGGAACAGAGAGAGCACGAGCTGTTCTATCCGTCTGGAACTCCATCTCACTGCCAAATAGCCGTCTGTCACTATCGGAGGCCAATTCTCACCCCTGCAGGAGGGATACGTGAGGAGAGGGATATTGTTCCTGCGCTGCCTACTTAGCAAGACAGGAAATGCGGTGCAGAGAGGGGGCGTTATGGCTGTGTGTCATGTACATGAGTGTATTGCATGGCTCATTTTTACCTCTGTCTAATATTTCTTAGGTTCACCTCAATTGTCAGAGAAGCACAAGCATGTCCGGGAGAACTCCTGCCTTTCTCCAAGGGAGAGACCTTGCAGCGCCGTATTTCCCAATCCAATTGATGCCACACAGGTAAATATATTGCATATAGTCTAATATATATAAATATTTTCAGCCAGCCTCAACTGCAAAATATTTACACCACATCCTTGTACCTCATATTGAATGTAATTCGGTAATACTTTGTTGCGCTTATTTTTTTATTAAGTACAAAATGCCAGCACAGTGTATTGATTCTTGTCTACTCTTTATTAGGTACAAAATACCTATTTCTTGCCGATACAGAAGCACTTGGAGGGCACACAATTACTTTCTTATCTTGTAGAGCTATGTATAATTTGTCAGTCCCATTCTACCCCATCCATCATCACTGACCAGCTTTGCACTGCACTCAGTACAGCAGTCATACTGATATGGTAGTTATAAGACAGCGTCTTTTGTGCTAGTGCAGTTGTATCCTGTCATGTCTTGGGGTTACTGCTGGGATGAAACCAAAAATATGTAACAGACAGTCCTATGATCAGAAACCGTCTCTGGTAAAAGGTATCAAACACTTAGTACACTATGCACAGATGTACTGTTGTGGATTAGTAAAGTGTGTGGGTGTCGTAAAATAGCCTGTTTAGAAACACAAATAGTTTTGCTATATGGAATACACTAAATGTTCACAAGTATCTGCTTGTCTTTTTCTCAGTTTACTCTCTGTTTCAAGTGGTCTTGGTTTTCACGTTTGCACACAATAACACTGCCAATTGTATTATTATTAAAAAAAAAAAAAAAGACAGTAAATGACCTCTAAAAATGCATGTGTTGATGTTGGGGGTGTTGCAGGAGATTTGCAAGAAACAATTGTGGAAATTATGTCACATGCATAGTAGAGGCAGGAAACAAGATGCCAGTGAGGTATTTTTATGTGCTATTTATGTCCTCAGTAGCTAGGGCAATTTGCGATCTCAAAGATACCCCTGCAAGAATTAAACTGAAACCAAAACGCGAATATACAGAAACTTTGTGAATCTATGATAAGGAAAGAATAGTAAACATTAAACAACAGTTCACACTGAACAGTAATGAACAAGCTTTCAAGTGCTAGCAGTATGGAAGGAATAATTGTGCATTATTTTGAGTAACACTGATTTTGTTGGTAACATAAATGCCTAATGTATGTATATAAATATAATATTAATCGTATAGTAAAAAGGATAATTTTATTGGTGCAACTGGTGGAAACAAGCATTCACAAGGTCCTTTGGTCACTCATTTTGCACGTAATTACAGTCCCCAAAACTCTTTAAATCACCATGCAGGTGCAAATGATTCAATCTTCACAAAAACCTTTCTGCATTAGGGTGGAAATGTACTTCTTTTTTCTTTGTTTGTATGTGCTTTTACACACTTGCACTTTTAAGAAACCAATGTACACTCACCACCCTTAGGCTTGCTAGTACTGGGTTAGACCTCTGATGCATTCCATAGAGATTTTGGTACCTGATAGCCTCACACAGTTACTGCAGATTTGTCTAAATGCACATCCATGATGTCAATGTCCTGCTCCACCAGGAGCTCTATTGGATTGAGATCTGGTGACTCTACAGACCATTTGAGTACAGCAAGTACTCAAGTCATGTTCAAGAAGCTAGTTTTGAAGTATTTTAGTTTTCTGACATGGCTTGTTATCCTACTGGAGGTATCTATCAGAAGTTGTGTACACTGTGGTCGTAAAGGGATGAATCTGGTCAGCAACAGTGCTTTATATTACCAAGGGGGGCCCAAAGTCAATCACACCGTTACACCACCGCCACCTGCTGCAGCAGCCTGGACTGTTGATACACAACAAGATGTATCCATGCATTCTTATTGTTTATGCCAAATTCTAACCCTACCTTCTGAATGTCACCGCAGAAATTGAGACTCATCAGACCAGGCAACATTTTTCCACTTTTTCAACATTTTCTTTTTGTCCAATTTTGGTGAACCTCTGTGAACTGTAGCCTCAATTTTCTGTTCTTAGCTGGCTTCTGCTGCTTTAGCCCATCTGCTTCAAGGATCAATGTGTTGTGCGTTGAGAGATACATGCCTTGGTTTAAATTAAAGGATATTTGAGTGACTGTTGCCTTTATATTATTTGAACCAGTATGGCCATTCTCTTCTGACCTCTGGCATCAACAAGGCATTTTTGTCCAAAGAATTGCTGCTGCCTGGATAAACCCTAGAGAAGGGTGTGTGTGTGTGAAAATTCAAGTAGATCAGCAGTTTCGGAAATACTTTAGCCCGTCTGTCACCAAACAGTTGGCAAAACGTCACTAAAATCACCTTTCTTCCCATTCTGATGCTCAGTTTAAACTTCAGCAGAACGTCTTCACTGTGTTTACAGGCCTAAAAGCATTACAAATCTGCCATGTGATTGACTGAAACATTTAGATAATTTAGATATATTTAACGAGCAGTTGAACAGGTGTACCTAATAAAGTAGCTGGTGAGCGTATTTTCAATATATTACTGTTCAAGGTAATGGACTTGGTGCGCTGTAAAAACTGTACCTGTCATTTTATACACTAAATAAGCCTGGCATAAATATTCTATATCTTTATGTACCTCGGACAGGGAAGTAAGTACTATTTTTATAGTATGGGTTTACTATAACCCATAAATACTGTAGCAGTACACTTTATACTCACATATTAGCAGTTTCGTGCAATAGTTTGCATTGCCACTTGTGTTAACAAAAGTTGACATAAAAAAAATAAAATAAAATGAGGGATTAAAAATAGTTTATGGTTTCTATTAGAATTCTCTTGTGCCTCTTTTGCAGAGGACAATCCCGCATCCGTCAGGTGACGCTTCTCTGCCCCGCAGCGATCCCAACATCTCCATTCCAGACAAAGGTGAGCCACATTTATCGCACTGCTCTCTCGTACACACACACTCCTACATGCTCTGGGTCTCAGTGTGGCTGAAAGCATTGTTTTGTGAAATGTTCTGAAGATTACCTAGCTTGATTTGATGGTAGCTGACAGCTCAACTTTCTTATACAATCCCAGTTACTTGCGGAAGCTGTAATTGTGACCGACTCACCCAGGTACCGGAGTGCTGCTGTCATCGCTATTGAAATATAGGGAGGAATTTTTAATACTTTCAGCCATTTATCTACTTTTCTCATTGAAACCTGGATTTAACGTCATGTGGGTGTAGAGGCAAGCCTATATTCCCAGGAGCAGTGGGTTTTTCTCTGAGTTGGGTTTCAAATCAGAAATCAAATACATATTTGATTTCAATCAAATATATATTTATAAATTCTTAACTGTAGGTGTATGTGCTTTAAAGGTACAGCCCAAAGTAGAGATCAACTGTTGTATATTCCAATGGGAATTCATTAAATCTAGTTGAGATACTCCCTTGTTTAATTAAAAAAAGGCCAGTGTTTCGATTGCTTTCGTTGAACTATTGGTGAAGGTTAGAAGAAATGAACAAACTGAAGCAGAAATTGAATTTAAAATGAGCAAAGCTTTATTAACCTGGCATCAAAGTGGAAGTAAGTCTCCTGTGACAACTGAACATTCAATAAGCCAATGCAAAAAAAAAAAAAAAAAAGCAAAACTTGTTTTTCCATATTTACCTGATGTGTGTAGCGAACCATGCCTGTGGCACTTCTTCTGTGAAAGTTGTAAATAACAAATCACTGTGGTCTGTTGGACTTTGATAGTGCTAAGCTTACTAAACTGACTAGAGCTGCATGTTTTGTGTGTGAAAGTGGTCAAGCCTGCCCCAAGCAGCTGGAGTCTTGACACAACGTTCTCTGACTCTGTCGGAAAGCAGTTTTGCCCCCCTGTCCCTCCTAGGCTGCCATGTTCAGGTAAAAAATAAATAAATAAATAAACCGCCGAATAAACCTCCCACTTTTGCCAACACTAATACTTTTTGTAACCCCTTGACTTTTGATCTACCATCAGGTTTGTCTTCTTCCTGGTTTCTCACGATCTTTAACATTATTTCTACTCTATCCTTACTGCTAGTCTTTGTTTAGTATTCCTCCAGTAAAAGAATATTTTCAAAAGGTCTTATATTTTCTTGTGCAGTCAAGACTTTTGGGTTTTAAGTGGATCACTCAGTTGGAATCTGAAAGTAAATTTGACCTGCATGTGTTGGGGGGAACTACTTTAAAGGGATTGCGGTTGCTCTCACTCATGATATAATCCTGGTTGAAGAGATGAGCCTCCTCACAGCATCGCTCTCTAATCTGCATGACACCTCTAGGCTTAATTAAATCCTCCAAT
Source organism: Clarias laeviceps (assembly GCA_030014305.1). Classification (NCBI taxonomy): domain Eukaryota; kingdom Metazoa; phylum Chordata; class Actinopteri; order Siluriformes; family Clariidae; genus Clarias; species Clarias laeviceps. The sequence continues at coordinate 11,278,818 of JAQMYJ010000004.1, forward strand.
GGTGATCTAAAACTTCTTCATTCCAGCCTGCCTTTGCCTTTGCCTTTTTCTTGCTCTGGTTCTTTCAGTCCCCCCCCCCCATTTTCACCACTTAGCACCTGGCTTATCTACACTTGAGTTCGGTTTAACCTTATTTGTAATTAGCAATTTTGAAACATTTATTCTTACAAAGCAGACATCTGTGTTAAATAACAGTTTTAAGAAAAACATCTTGAGACAGCATCAGGGAGCATCATGCATACAGCATGTTGCAGTATTCCAAACTAGATGTGGTAAAAGAAATATTTCCTAGCATAGCATTATATCATAATTAATTAACACACTTATTGAAGTTTCTTAAATAGATGTTTTCTCATAATGTTTTAAGACCACATTTTTAATCCAGTGAATAGTAGCTTTAAAAGAATAACATAATGCATGTCTTTAAAGGGTAAAGTAGGAGGAAGTTGATATCCTTACACAATAAAACACATTAAATTGCTGTCTTTGACTCGTGAGTGGTGCGGCAAAAAATCTGTAAATCACAAGTATGAATCTCGGCTACATACAGCCGGGAGTCCCAGAAAGCATAATCAATCATAACCAGTCAGTGCGACCATGCAGCAAGAATGAGGATGAGCAGCAGTTTGAAAATTTGCATTCATTTACATTTATGGCATTTGACAGATGCCCTTATTTATCTCATTTTACATCTGAGCAGTTAACTGTTGAGGTCCTTGCTCGAGGGCCCAACTTTAAACCGATGAACTTCCGTATGAACATAATTTTTCTGTTGAAGGATAGCCTTTGCCCTTCCTGGTAGGTCGCTGGCATGTAATGTGAGAGTGCCCTGAAGATGGATGGGAAATGGACCAAATGACTAAATTAGGGAGAAAATTTCATTTGGCTGATGTCATCAATGTAGCAATGGGCTGCAATTTTTCTCAAATAGTTGCACATATAAGGGAAAACAACAGTGGCCCTAAAACAGCAGCTTGTAGTATACCACAATTTTTGTATGCAATGAAAATTTGCTGTTTATCTTCAATTCAGCTGTCAGATAAGCTGTGAACCAACAAATGACATTTCCCTTTACTCTAAAAAACGTTTACGTCTACAGACTTTCACTACATTTGCTTTGGTTTAATATTACTGAATAAAAATTCAGCTCAAAGATGATTCTTTCCTTGATCACTGGTAGTCATTTAATTGACTTCAAAGCTCTAATATTTAGCAGTCCTTTCTTTATGTCAAAATGTGCCATTATTTGTATTAGAAGGGGAAAATGTTCTCCCCATGTTCCTCTGGGTTTCCTCCAGGTTGTCTGATTTCCTACCACTTCACATTCTAGCAGGTGAATTGGCTTAGATAAATTGTCCCTAGGTGTGTATACTGCCCTGCAATGGACTGAAGTCCCTTCCAGGGTGTATTCCCACATCTCACCCAGAGCTCCCAGATTAGCATCTAGATCCAGCACAACACTGACCAGTAAAAAGCAGTTACCAAGCATAAGTGAATGAGTCGGTAAAAAAATACTCCTATTTCAATTTTCCTGAATATACAATTACAAAATTGTGGTAACTGACACCTCAAAGCAGGTCATCTAGTTCATCTGTTTAGTGGCCTTGGCTCTGGATTGTCAGTGACAACATTAACATATCAAGTATCATCAGTGTAGCTCTTTCCTGAACGGATATATTGGCACAGTCTTACCCTAAAATCCTGGATTTGACCCAAGAAGTGTTCCACTAATGAAGCACACATTGTTTTTCAACACAACCTAGTTTATACCATAATCTGTTGTCTGTCCCCCTGTCTTTTGAAAGTGGTGGCTTTTATTGGAGCCTGTTGTTTTCTTGAAAAATAACAGCTGGCAGATGTGCAAACCACTTAGCAGGAACCGACAGCGTACAGAAATACGTTTCCTTCCGTCCAAGATGGCTGTGGCCATGTGGCTGATGGCTAAAGATACAGTAATTGTCTCAAATGTTTATGCCAAATAAGTGAGGATTATTTATGCATCTTTTCAAACAGGCTCTCCTGCTAAAAATATGAGATCACAGTCACCAGGTCCAGTATCAAAGTCACCACACAAGGTAGGTATTTGTTTGTTTGTTTTATTTTGAAGGATTTAATAATGTTAAATAGAGTATTAAGTAGTGTTTTTATTGATACTCAATCAGATCCTTTTGTTATCACTGTTGTGAAAAGTCTAGTGGAATTGCCTGATCTGGAATGTGACCCGGTAAAATCAGATTAGCCTCAGAATGGTGTAGATCAGTGGTTTCCCCACTGTGTCATGGAGTGGTAGATCGTGGATAACACTTACATGCGCAGGACAGGTTGTTCTCCAGGACAGGGTTGGGAACCACTGGTGTAGATGAGACTGATGACACTAGTTTGCACTCTATAATCTTATTTGTTTACTATCCAGGGTGTATTCGAATTAGCAAACAACTAGAACTTTATAATTTTTTTTGCAGCAGGTCAAAATGTGTTTCTTTATATAGACCGCACTAAGAAAATACCAGTTTGTAAAAGCTGTAAATGATCGTCCCCAATAAGTGGACATTCTCCCATGCCTCCTTTAAGATATATTAATTAGTAATGACCCTTCTGTCTACTTTTAATTTTATTAATATTTATAAGGATTGGTGAATGTGCATTGGTTATCTGCTTGAAGTGAAAGGAAGAAATTGTCTTTCATGTGGTGTAATAAATTCTGTCCTTTTTGTAGCGTGCGTTTGTTTTTGAAAAGCGTAATATAGAGAAATATTCAACATACTACAAAACTTTTACTGAACATCGTCAGGTCAATATTTCAGCCTGCAGCCCTGGTGTAACAGTGTACGTGCCAAAAATATCATTGGGTTAACAAACCTTCCATGGCAATAGTTCTTTATAATAATCTTATTGGTAGTGCAGATATTTGCACATTATATTTACTAAAGTGTTGAATAAAAACCCAAGCAAATGTTCCATGCAAGCACACCGCAAAATGAAAATTTGAGCAGCTGTGACATGCAGGCTGGCTTCTGGTTTAAATTGGCAAATCTGCAAACCTGAGGTACCTGATTTATGTCTATTGTAGTTTTAGACTCGAGGTTTTTCCTGAATGCAGTCAGATTGAATTGCAATGGTTTTCTCTGCATTAAAACACAACAGCACATAGATTTTCTTATTTCCTCACAGAGTTCATGCGCATGCTGAGCGTAACTATTAACCAAAGACCAATTTTAGTATTTAAATACCTGCGCATACTAATTCTCAGGGTAACTACACCTCGAAAAAGGTGATATGATTTCTTAAATGTAGTTTCTTAAATCCTTTCTGCTGTATGAACAGGAAGATAACATCATTGTGCAAAGGAGTATATTTGCTTTCGGGGATGGGAAGTCTCTAAGCCACTGCAATCCTCTGCTTCTCTGACTAATCAGAGTTTCGTGCGATGTTGGAATTCATTTGATTCAGAGCCAATAATCGTGCCCTTTTCCCCGATGTCGTGTTTTCATTGAGTAGTGTGTATTGATTTCAGTCCAGCCTTTCTGCAAGTCAGATTATCACTAATCACTGATTTATTCTGTGCTACCTAAAAAAGGACAGAGGGAAACGGAAAAGGTGTGTGATGTGCTATACAGTGGTGAATAGTGATGGTTTATGTATGCTTCATGCTTGTTGTAAAGTGCATGCGTATACAATTTGCACAGAGCTCTTCACTCAGTTCACAGGTTGCAGACTGTGAAAGGACAACAGTGTTGAGTGTATTCGAGTGCCATGAAAACCTCTGAACAGCACTTTGGAATTGGATTGGCTAAAATTGTTTTAAATTAGGAATCTCATACAGTATGAATCATTTATAAAGACTAATGTGTGGGTGGGTATCACGATGTCTGGGAATACACTCGCTAAATTAATTCTGAAGTCTCTCTGCAGTAGGTCTGACTGTACTGATTATTGTATAGAAAACAGAATTTTTGCATTTCTTTAAAAAATCTTAATTCTACTGAATGTCCCACATTTCTCTGAAACAGGTGTGCAGTTGTGCAATTCGCTATTAAATTGCTTTAACGGTGCTGTAGAATTATGCAGGGAAAAAAAACACTTTTGTGATTAAGGAACAATTCCTTTTGCAGCGTTGTTCATTGACAAGTTCAATGTAGATCCAGTCTAGTGCAACACATCTTGTTCTAGGCTTAGTTAAATTCTTAAAAAGCATTTATTTCACATCCACACGAGGTTGTCTTTGATATTATACCGGGACCTTTTATCTTAAATTCACTGTCATTTTAGGGCACTTCTGATATGGCCGAAACTATATACTGTACATACAAAATATTCTGTTTCACTGAAACGGTTTTATAACAAAGTATAAGAGGCCTGGGTTTAGTTTTTGATCAGTTGAAATTCGAGCCCTTGGCAGGCAGCAATTATGATTGTGAATAAATATTTTGGGGGACAGCAAATACCATCGTTTATTTGAAACTTTTATTTGCATTTGTTGCTTTATTGCAATCTGAATAATATGGAATATTTGTTTAAAAGACGTCTTGCTCCCATGTCACATGTTGATTAACTACCACCACAATGCACTGCTCTTGTATAGCAAATATATTCTTTCACTTGCTAGTGTTAACGTAAAAGTTACAGTGGTCTGAATTTAAATCCTGGAAAAGGTCACTGTAGATTGGGACTATACAATACCTGGATAAATATTCACCCCCTTCAAGACAAAGTTGCTTATCAGATAAATGTCACTTTTATTTATTAATTAATTAATTAATTTATTTATTACCTCTAGTAGAGTTTAAGTTGTGCCATATTATTACCTTTAAAAACAAACACAATGTGATGGCCAAATCCCCGCAGAAGTCTGTCCCAAACTTGTTTTGAATGCTCCTTTATCTTCATGATGCTGTTCGATTAGGCATGTTTTCAGTGGCATACAATACCATTTAGGTCCTTCTCAGTTCTATGTTGTTGCATTCAAAATGTGGGTCATTGAAACAGTGAGTTTATACGTAAATATCCATCCCTCCTCAGAGTTTAAAAGAATTTTTAAATGATCATTTGTTATATGATTGTTTACAGTCTTGACGTTTGTTTGTTTGTTTGTGTGTGTGTGTGTGTGTGTGTGTGTGTGTGCGTGCAGCACACTGTGCCTCCCTTTACACCCTCGCCCACAGAGTGCCCACAAGCTGGACTCGTACCCCACTCCCCAGTGCTCTCCGGCAGCTACAGCAGCGGCATCTCCTCTCTCAGCCGCTGCAGTGTTTCTGAAGCCTCGGGCACGGAAGTCACACCCTCCACCGACCACGCCCTCCCCACCTCTACTTCTAGTGGCTCAGATGAGCTTTTTCGACGAGAGAACAAGACTCCACCCCCTTACAGCAGCAACCCACGCCGACCGGTGCCCCTTCCTCCCGGCCTTTCCATTCCCACGAGCGCTGATGCTCCACCCGTCCCACCGAAACCCCACCAGCTTCGCAGCGTTAAGCCGGTAGAGCCACTGCCGAGACCCCGTCCTCTTCCCAGGAAAGTCTCTCAGCTTTAATGCTGCTTAAAAAAAAAAATTATACACACACACACACACACACACACACACACACACACACACACCATGCACCACCAATTGCACTTTCTCTCTTTGGGTTGATAAACCCAAAACTTTCAATTTACATAACAGACAGACTGGGCATGTGGGATATATGGCAGGGATCTTACCGCTAATTCCTGCACTTTTCAGCAATCACAGATCAAGATGCTCTTGCTCTGAGTACCAGGGCATTTTTACAGTACATTGTGTAAATACTGATATGAAACGTATGTTTTGCCTTAAGTATTGGAAATAGAATATTTTACCATTTGGTAATGCACGTTTCCAAGTACATTTTAAGTACATTCTCCTTTTTTAAATGGCTCAGAGGTGCTAATGGCCTCCATTCAGCTTTTCGTGTAGGCACTAGACAATATCCATGGCTTTGTTCATGCACACTGGGACTCATAAAAGAGGCTGCTTTTCCAGGTGGCCAGTTCACCAAGCTCTTTTATCCATGTGCAGGAGCATATTTTAGGTCATGGTCTTGTAGATTTGAGCACATGTGTAGATGGAACAGTAATTAGTTTATACGAAACATTCATCAATTACCTACTTTTTAGGAGGTGGTTTTATGGTTTACATGATTTGGTCAGCACTGACACTTCAGAACTAAAGCCTAAGCACACAGTTCGAATGCTTGAGGTAGTATACCAGGTATTGTGCCAAAGGAACGGGGGGAACTGTTCATGCAGAGGCAGTCATGCTGTACTGTAGGGTCAGTCTCTAGTTCAAGATTCCAAGAAGTCTTTTTTTATTTTTTTTTACACTATCATTTTGTTGTGGATTTATGAAAGTTTATGAAGTTAGTTATTTTAAAGTTAGTTAGTGGTATAACTGGATATGCCATGACGAACTGATATTAACATAACACTGCCTGCGTAAAAGTTAGCAAAAGAGCTGAAGGCAGAAGCATCTGCCCATGGGCACAGCAGGAGATAGCCTAATTGAGGTGCAGTGCATAGTGTTCTTTTTTTTTTTTTTTTTTTTTTTAATTAATATTGAAATATTAAATTGCTCAAGCCTTTACAGAAACAAAGCCTGCCATTCTTCATATTCACGTTCTACTATGCCAATTACATGTGCTTTTCACAAACTACACCAATTAAAAGTGTTGAAATTTGCCCAAGTTACCATAACTCACTGAAAAAAGCCAGAAGCAATTTTAGGAATTTGTACATTTGAAGGTTTCAAAACACCGGACTCCAGTGTGGGCTGTGACAATATATCAGATTAATGATTAATTATCACATTATACATCACACATTGTTTTACTATTTCCACGTATACCAAGGTTTCTACCCTTATCCACACAATACACTGTATGCATAATTTTATACAGCCTCATTAAATGATGACTTTATGGCAGTAGTTCTCAGACCAACCCTCACAGCCAACCTCCCAGATGACGTTTAAGAAATAATAAACTACATAAGGGACAAAAGAATAATGGGGTTAATTTTATGGAAAAACAATTTATCAGTTATTTGGTGGAGTGATTTGGCTTGATGAAAATTACACTTCAGAACTAAAGCCTAAGCACACAATTCGAATGCTTGAGGTAGTATACCTGGTATTGTGCCAAAGGAACGGGGGGGGGGACTGTTCATGCAGAGGCATTCAAGCAATCAAACCAAAATGTATTATTTTTTAACATGTCATGTTTTGTCCACTTTTAATTGTGTGGAGTTTCTGGGAGAAAAATATAGTTCCTGTTATGATTGTTTATACCTGCTATAATGCAAGTTATCTCTCAGATCTGTTTTTCCCCCCTCTCTCATGAAGTTAATAAAGACAAAAGAAATGCAGCTTGTTAGTAAGGGAAAACAAAGCCATCCATCCTGAGTCTTTACAGCTAACAAGCGAAGTACTGTTCACAATCACTTGCCTTATAGACAGCTTTACTGCCATTGCTCCAGGAAATTAATCAACACCTTTTGAACAAAAAGATGTGAGAACTTGAGCGCTGTAGTATTACAGTGAAGAGCAGTGACAGGAGTCGGTAACCATTCCATAATCAATCATTAGAGTAAACCAATCAAAGATTAATTAGTAATCGGTTTAACCACACAGGTACAATGCTTTTTCTTTTTTTTGGACTGTCAGGGCTTTTTTAAGTCTTTCAATTAAATCTAAATTTTGTTGTATATAAGTATATAAAATAGTTCATTTTCCTGGTTTTCCTGCACTGCACACCGATTGTAAAGCTCATCACCCAGAACGCAAGTATGATGTAAATAAAAGTTTACAAATTCCACAACCCTTGTTCTGTGCAAAAATGCATTCCAAAGGTCAGCTGGGAATTGTAACTTCTGCAGTCCCACTGATTTAAATCAAAATGGTATCTTTCGAAGTAATGGTGTATATAGTACAAATGTAACCTTATCTTTCCTGGTTAACCACACGGATAGCTAGGGTTAGTTAGGTTTATTACATGTGCGTTTCTACTAGACAGCAGTTGCCTAGGTGTGATGTATTTAAAATGAATAAAGAATTAATTATGTATTTGCAAAATTACCATATTGTATATTGTCACAGCCCTGTTTATAATTGAATCAATATATTACTGTACATTTCATTGGCCTTTGTAATCATTTACACAGGAACTTTAGTTAACATGCTGATTTGGACATTTATAGCAGTCTTATCAGAGGTGGTTTTTGTGTGCTGCAAATAAACAGAAGCTCAGACATTGATTCCTGAGCATTTAATGGAAAATATTGATCACCTCTTTCAGTGCTACATTGTTCTTTCTGTTTATTTCTGGGAAATTAAACCTTGTTCCCGTGTTGTTGTTTTTTTTTTTGTTTTTTTTTACAATCTTGGATACATTTTTTTTTTCACACGAATCAGTGCTTGAAAATAATTGTAAATTAAATATTGTTGTTGTAATTATGCCAAATACAATTCCTTCACTATTGTAAATATAATCTTTTTAAAAGAAAATGTAGCTATAACAAATTTACAGCTTTGAATGTTGGAACAAATTATAATTATAAATGTTGAATATTTATGATTTTTTTTGGAGGGGTTGCAGAACAAATGAGTTTGAGCTTACACATTTACTGTACGTTCTAATGAATTCCTGTGTAATAAAATGTTTTCAACAAGCACATCATTGTGTTATTTTTTAATTATTTAACCACTGGCGTTTGAAACGGTCACTCTCTTATTCCTTTTAATATTCTGCTGCATTTATTACTCTGGATTATGGAACTAAATCCATAACTTAACTGAAGTCTTTAGAATTGACCTGGAATGTGTTTTTATATATTTGGTGAGCTGTTAAAAATTTACTAGGTGAAAAATAACGCTGAAATGTTCTCAGGTGAATATATCTTTGATATACATTTAAGAAGCAGGATATCAGTTTTCATTTTTATCAGCCAGTGTGAACACAGGATTTGTTGATGTACTGTATATAAAAGCAGATAACTGCTAATTAGCCTCTCTCATAATGTGTCATCTATTTCTGTATTATTCATGCTGTTGTGAGAGCAGAGTGAGATTTGCGAGACCTGGATTTGTGCATGTTTTGCTGTCACCACTCTGGTGTTCAGTTTGTTTCAAGCTTTTTCAGGTTAAGTGCACACTTTGCTTAACAGATGCATAATCATAGCCTGTATTTCACTGACTGTCTACGCAGAGTCTGACTACACAGTCCATCATCTGCACTTTGTTAAATCATTCAGTAATCAAACTCATGATTATATATGGATTAGTCCTGTATATGAATTAAATGCTTATGTTGTAAGGAAACCATGTGTAAAATAGATGTGAAATTAAATTATATTTTAATGTTTTGCAGTGAAATTGCTCATGGGAAATGAAATTGACTTGTAACATGATCATATCTTTTAAAAAATGCTGCTTAAAAATAAATAAATTGTGCAAGAAATCACACCTGGGAGTGAGCACATAGTGAGAAGAAATCTCATGGAAATAGAGGAATCATACAGTATCTATAAAAAGGCAATTTTAAGAATTATGAAAAAAAATCTATATAAAAATCAAACATTTATTTTGGTATATATTCCATGTGGGAATAAAGTGAAAAGTTCATCTTGTTAAAAAAGAAAAAAAAGAGATAACTTGTAAATAAAGGAATTTTTTGAAAATAAGCATGTTTTTGTATATATTTTTACATATCTTGTAAAGCGTAACAATGTTCATCTAAATAAACAACTAAAGAAAAATCAGATGAAGATAAGGAATTATAAAGTACAACAAATACTGTAAAAATAAATGGATGCGATTTAAAAATATGTGAAAACTAAAAATAAAAACTAGGAACAAAAATAAAATTACAAAATAAGGAATCAATATAAAAATCACATTTAAATTAAATTCTGTAAAAAAAATTATCTTAAAAAAAAAATCAAACAAAAAGAAATAATGTAAAAAAAAAACAGTTGTTTAAAAATTCTTTGTAAAGGCATGGAAATTTAATCATGTTAAATGAATAATCACTTGTGAAATGGAATTAATTGTGAAAAATCCATCTGAAGAAAATCATGAAAATAACTGATTAATATGAACCAAGAAAATAAAATAATGATGAAAATGAATGAGGCAGTTTCCTCTTAGCAGTGTTGTTACACATGAGAAGGCATAATCCCAAGCTGTAATGCATAAATGAACTTTGAGGGAAAGTGTGTGAAAAAATGTGTGAAGTGTCTAAAAGATCTCAGATCTGATTATTATGTAAAGTTCATGTGACTTCTCTGTAAAGGTGGTTAGAGTAACGCGTCATTCGCTCCTAAATAATAATGAATCAGCATAGAGAAAACTATATACACAGTACCTTGCCTACTGATGCTAAACACCTGGTGTGTGTGTGGAGGATAACAGAGAAAGAAAAGCAGACCTTAGTGCTGCAATGCCTTCAGTGGGTTCAGAATAACACGTGGGCTGTGAGAAGCTTGAGGTGTTTTTCTGTTCGTACAAATCCCTGAGGAGGAATGCAGGCTCCTGCCTCTCTACAGGGCGTCCGATCTATCGATCGAGAAAGCGATTTCAGAGAGAGCTTAGGATAATAGATCTGCTTTTTCATCCTCCTTACTTCCAATATCAGTACTGTTGTACTCAGGCTTAATGGGATTAGCCTGTCAGCTTTATCTGTTCAACATCACAAATGTTCCTTGTTTTTGTCTTTAACACATTGTGACCTTGATGGAGGACTTTTGCCAATATCATATTGTTTCTTCTTCTTCTTTTTTCTTCTACTGAACATCAAACACCAAGATTGCTGAAGACTGAATTCTCTTAGAGATTTTTTTTGTGCTTTGTGTTGGGGGAATTTTAGCCTCTTAACACTGAAGTCAGATGGTGAATTTGTTTCACCTGACAGGCCATGAACAAAAAAAGCCGCACCATGTTCTTTTGAAAAACGGTCTGAAAAGAAGAGACTCATGGATATTTGATTTGTGTGCATGTATCCTAAAATGCGGGTGAGAATTAATCCCAGAGTGACTCGGAAACCCTCAAAAGCAGCCAAGCAGAGCTCACGCACAGAAATCACAAAAGAACATGGCTTTCGTGTGTAGTCAGCCAGAACATCTTGCAAATACTGTATTTAAGTTCCACAGCTAGTTGTCATACCCAGAGATACACGGACATTTACAGTACATAAACCTGCAACATTAAAAAGGCTGATTTCAAAACATGTTAGCCTGATTGTGTTCATTTAAATATCAAGTTTTTCATTTGTGGTGTTGTCTTTAAATATCATGACAGCTGATTCATTACTCAGTGTACTTCTTGTATATCAGTAATGACCAGTGTTGGGGGACGTTACTTTTTAAAGTAACTAATTACATTACAAAATTACTGTCTTTAAAAAGTAATCAGTTACATTACAGCGTTACTTTCTGAGAAAAGTAACTAGTTCGAGTACTTTTCCATTGCAGATGAATGAAAACTCCTTTGTGATTCCTCATGCATGTTGTTTTAGTCAAGACATTGATAATTATTCTACCACCATGACTCAGCGAAATTTGGCCCATAATCTGTTAACTACTAATACCCCTATCTTACCTACGCGGTTTCGCGCGTTGGCCGTAACTACGGTTCATCATGATTCATCGCGAGTTTTGGTGCTGTGATTAGGTTTCCATCTTTCCGCGTGTCAGTCCTCGTGGAAGCTCGCGGACCTTGCAGAACGTCGGGCAGTCACTCGGCTCACGGTGTCGAACACCGGTTCTCACCGCGAGTCAAACCGCATAGGTGAGATAGGGGTATAACAGCAGGAATAACAGAGGGGGGCGGGTTATCGGGGGTGGGGCTTGTAGGACGACTTTCACACACACACACACACACACAAAACAGAATAACTGATGTCTGGCTCACGGATTACATAAACAGTCTGACTAACAGATTACATTTTTGAAAATAAAACTAAACTGTACTTAAATGGCGGACCTAATGCGTTAGAGTACTCGTTACATCAAAAAAGTAATCCAAGTACTCTAACGTTACACCCAATAATGACGTAACATGCCAAACATGTAACAAACCAAATTCACACTAAAGATTTAGTGGATCAAAAATGGCTGCTGACGAAATTCTGTCAGTCCCTATGTTTACCGTATATGTTGTTGTTTTAGGTTTTAGTCTGACTTAAACTGGAACTTTAAAATAAATGTAAACACGTTAGTCTGACTGAAATCGCACTAAATGGAAGTTCTTAAAGTCGGACTATAGGACACATACACAATGTGTTTGTGGGTCAAGCTTCTCCTTGCACCGGACATGGAAATCGGCCTGGGCGATCTGTCCAAGCTCCACGATTCCTCTCAAAAGTGGAACAAAATGCGTAAGGCCTGAAGAAGCCAATAACAATACAGCTTCGTCGCCTGCTTTCAGATATCACCATAAACCCAAAGGGATAGCGTGCATCTCCTTTGTACAAAAATGAAAGCATACAGCACAGATGAAATGTACAGTATGGTGCTGAAAAGCTTGTTTATCGATTGTTTTGGTTTGTGATGTAATAGTTCCACCGAGATACAATACTAACAAGCTGAAAGGGGCATATCGCCACCTATCATAGCAGAGTCGGATGTGCTTCGGTCGGTAAATCGATTCCCCTACTGTGCTTGTATAATGGGATAAAGACGGTTGTCCGATTAAATGACCTAGTTGAACTGCGTGTCAGCTTGGTGATATAAAGTTAGTTCTTATGTCATTCTTATTTGGAGCTCTGACATCGATTGTCATGACATAGCTTTTTATAAATGTCTTCATGAGCTCATTTTCCACAGAAATAAAGGGTATAAATGTGATAATCAGACCCCCTGAATATACTCTGTCTGTGCTCAAGCATCGTGCACCTTTCCACAATCAAAGGGAATGTGGCGTTTACCAGAAGAGCATCATCATCCGTGGTGATGTGTTCCACATGCATGATGTTATATTCAGAACAACAACAGCTGAAACTGAGTGTTGAGGTGCTATCAGTGCATATTTACATCACTCTCTGAATGTAGCACTCTCTTCTGTCCTCACCATCTCCCAAATCTCTCTGGAGACCTAAACGATCCTAGACAAATCAATAGCACAATTCTTTTAACAATCATAATGTAGAAGGTAGAAATTTCTAGAATGAGCCCCAGGCCGTCTTTTGCATTTAAAAAGTGTAAAGATTTTTAAATGCGATCCAAAAACAAAAGCCTGGATGTGCTGATCCGTCTCAGTCTCGGCAGGTCTTTCAGTTTATTGTTCTTGATGCACTACAGCTTTAGCACTAATTAAGTGCAGTGGGGATGTCTGATCTACTCTATACAGGATGTCTCTGTGTTAGCTAAGAACTGTTTACTGCTGTTTAAACCTCCCGACAGTGTCACACACATCACAAGTCTCAAAACGTCAGTTCACACAGTTCTCATGTCGCCCGTCACTACCTCTGCTTCTAGATTAAAGGAGAGTCAACATCGACTCACAATTCTGCCTTCGTTCCTTCCAAGGTCCAAAAACCGTGCAATATTCCTGCCCTGAACTGGCGGTGTGAATAGGGCTGGGTCACTTGTCTTGAAGGGTAAACCTGTATGCAGCGCTATGACTACCTCTTACGAAACTGAACAGGTTTTCTAAAACTGTTACTAGATATTTTCTCCCATGCTCACAATATGTGATTTGATATACTCTAGCTTTAACCCTGTAGAACGCACAGTTCTCAAGGAGAGTCATTCACCTTGAGAGCCCTGAAAACAGCTACGTGCATGCACAACATCATGTGCCTTTGGCATGGTGTGTGCTGCAGTGGCGTGCTGTGAGAGTGAGGTCATTTCAGATTTTAAAAACAACCTCTCTATCCACATCATTAAGGCAACTTTTATTTTGGCCTTGTCCTGCAATGCTTGCTTGCTGTTAGCACGTTCAGAAATTCAAGACTTCCTCCTTTCTCATCCTATTCCTTATCAACAGCTATTCCCAGATTTTCTCTGCAATTAGTAGTCTGTAAGGCTTTTATTCAGTCAAATTAATCAATGCTCAAGTTCCTCACTCTTACACTCTCCATCAGAGCATGGGAAGTGTGCATGCAATGGGCTTGAGTTCTAATTGCACAGGAAGGCAATGAGGAACCACAGGCCCATCTTCTTAATTAAGCACTCATCAAGCTAAATCAATCCACTTTGCGCTCCCACCACTCCCACACCACCCCTCAGTCTCACTCCATCCACTAGATCAATACCACATTCACCTAAGGTTACTTAACTCCTCTTTCTTGGCACGTCTCTTTCTGCTTAAAACAATGTTACTTTATGACACCGTCTTTCTTGCTCCCCTAATTGATAGTTTTTTTTACAGAGTAATGGGAATAGCACGCTTTTTAATTGGCAATTTTCTAAGCCTGAAGTCTATGCATAAAAATGTCTTTCTTTAATTTTGCCATGTCTCAGTACATTATTGAAGCCAACACATTGATTAAGGCAGTGATTTTGGCATCATACGCCTAATTTGGATCGGTTTGTAGTTTCTGCCTGCTTAACTTTTCATCAACTTTTTTAAAGTCAATTAACCTTAAAGAAAACTCCGCATCCAGGCTTGGTTAACCACAGATGCCTCATCAGTATGTTTTGCGTTCTTATTGCTGTGTGGGTTTTATCTAAGGTGTTTTCCCCCCTCAGTTAAAAGGTGATAACGCCTTAGTGCCGGCCTGAATGCATGCTGATGATCTGGGTCTCTGCGAGCAAGGAGGCAGAGCGGATCCAGACCCAGTTCCATTTTTTTCTTCATTACTGCAGAGATAAAGGCAGAGTGTCTTTTGCGCAGCTTTAAACTCTGGGTCACGCGCCCTCTCCATCTGTCTCTGGGAGCCATTGGGAGCTGATAGTGCGGCCTTTGGCATGCAGCAGCTGCTGGCCTTCTTTTTCACTCATGGCCACCAACTGTGGGACCCGAAATATTTACAGAGGGCCACTCTGAAAAGGTTTTTGTTGTAATCTTTGGTACCATTAGCTGCCTTTACTTATCAATTATTAAACTGAATAGCTTTCCGCGGTTGTCAGCAATTATTTTGTGCATGAAAAGCACTTATTCTGCTCTTTTCATTCAGTATTTGTTCTCATAAAGTGTAAAGTGAGTGAGCTGTAGTAAAGTGAGTGCGCTTAAAGCTCTAACAAAGGACAAGGTGAGCAGAAGTCTTAGAGCTTTCTTCTCTTCATAATTGCTTTATTTTCACAGCTGTAGCTAAATTCATCATAAAAGTTTTTTATATTATTATTATTATATATATATATACTGTATACTGGTTTCCTCCCACAGTCCAAAGACATGCGGGTTAGGCTAATTGGCGTTTCCAAAATTTGCACATAGTGTGTGAATGAGTGTGTAAGTGAGTGAATGTGTGTGTGCCCTGCGATGGATTGTCACCCTGTCCAGGCTGTTCCCCGCCTCGTGCCCTACGTCTCCTAGAATAGGCTCCAGGCCCTCTGCGACCCTGAATACAGGATAAAGCGGTATAGACGATGAGTGAGTGAGTGAGATTATTAATAAGGATGATGACACATTTAAAAAATGCTACTGTAATAGGAAAGTGCGCCATGAAAGTAAGTTCACAACATTATCTGAGATTGAATACTGACTTGAACAAACAAGCTCAGGTAAGCACTAAGTGCCCATAGTGCCTTCATAATGTCTAAGAACTAAAAAAAAAAAAGAAGTACAGATACTCATGTGGAAACATACGTATAGGTGCATCTGGATTGATCTACACTATCTTAGCATCTGGACACGGGGCGATACATTTTGTTTTGTGTCTGCACTTTTTCTTCTTATCGCAAGATTTCCAACGATTCTGCAGGCAGGGATCTGGAGCAGTGGAGTTTCTATTAAAGTCAGCATTGACCAATGTTAATTAGACATAGGCTTTATTGATTACACTTTACTGTCTATCAGCAGAACTAACCATGCCACTTAAACTAGATCATGTTTGGTTAGCATCTGACTGAAAAAAGGAGAAATATCAGCAGAAGAGGAAAG
This sequence comes from Clarias laeviceps, assembly GCA_030014305.1. Classification (NCBI taxonomy): domain Eukaryota; kingdom Metazoa; phylum Chordata; class Actinopteri; order Siluriformes; family Clariidae; genus Clarias; species Clarias laeviceps. The sequence goes on from JAQMYJ010000004.1 coordinate 11,294,872, forward strand.
GAGTAATCATCATCTCCTTATATGTGATTTGTTGCATTATTACCCTCTATCTCTCATTGTATTCCACCAAACGGTCTCTTAAGGAATCCCCTTTGTGCTCTTTGCTCCGAGCGCTCCAAGCATTTTTGCTCAGTGCCCGAGTCTTTTGTAGATGATGTGTACATCCTGCACAACCGCTGGTGTCATGCCATCGAGTCAGCCAGCATGATCTATAATGTATTCTGTCACATCTTGGCCATCGTAAAACTCTGTTCATGTGTGAAATGAAATGTAATGCACTTAAGTAGGGCTGTCATGCCGCAATAAACAATGTCACCAAAAATGCCACGTTAAACAATTGATACTAATGATATGAGGCTGCTTCTTGGCAGGACTATATAAGAAGATGACTGGGGCAGAAAACAAGGTTAGCTAGTGTACCATAACGAGACCTGAGGAAGAGGAAGTGATGTGCCACCCTTTAATCTGTATATTCGTGCGATATGCACGTTTTTAGATCGTAGCACTGAGCAGTTTACAGACCAATATTTTGTTATTTGCAATGGATTTTCATGATTGTTTCATCATGTTTGTGTGGGATATTTGCACAGGTTTTGACTATCAATCATGCTAAGCATCTAGAGTGATGTGCTGAACGCAGGCCATCTCAGTTTATTGTGTAAAACAATCCAAGTCATTTTTGTTCCAATTGTAATTTTATTATTTGTTTTAAAAAGACATATCTGCAAAATTTAACCTTTTTTTTTGTTTGTTTTTTATGATTTGGAAAATATGATTCATGTGCTTGTGTCATCTTGTCCTTGTATGTCTCAGTCAAACCTTTTTAGCATTTAGTTTCCCAATCTGTTTAATCTCCAAAGAGCTGCGGTCGACTGATCAGCTCCTTCGATTGCTCCTTGGTGTCAAAGCAAATAATCAAGGTTTAGCATTTGTTGTCCATACGGACTCTGCAATAAATTGCACATTGACATAAGGAATGTGTTTTCTACTTCCATTTGTAACTGGGACACTCCATGGAAACTTTATCCATTGCATCCATGTTGCAATATTTCTGCAGGGTAAGTCACAAGTCACTTAATTAACATACTGTACTGTGCGAAAAATCTTGAGCCACTCCTTCATATTTTGCTTCCAAAGACACAGACCTTCTTATATTTTTTATGTAGTCATGAGGAATAGTTCTCTAGGCTTCCTGATCATTTTCAGTCCTGTCCCTGTACCTGACCAGAGGAATGTGTTTTGTTTGTTAAGCCACACAGTGATCTATGAATCATTCAAGTATAAAACCCATCTAAATTAATTGTGAGAAACAGGTGCAGATGATGACAGACGATCAGGTCAGTGATTAGTTGGAACAGACAAGAGGGGAAATGAGTTGCTGCTGATGTTGATGCATAAACAACCAGTGGTTTAATTTTTGATTTTATCTTTAGGCATCATTTACTGGAGCCTGTTTTTTAAAGACAGTTCCAATTTCTTAAATTGAATCTATATAATTGAATTTAATTGAATGTGAAAAAAATATTGGTATGTCAAGAATTTTGACAGTACTGTACTGTATATTGTAATTTGTTTATCATAAAACTCAAAATAACTGATACAGTCTTACCTTAACTTACTAGTGATGCACTTAGTATTAAAAAAAAGAAAGAAGAAAAAAACAAAACAAAAAAGAGTTCACTTCTGATTGGATCAAATTTGTTTATTATTTTCAAACATCTGTTAATGTTACTTATTTATTTTTTGAATGTTTCCGTATATTTCTTAATACTTAACATTTATTTATAAATTCATTATTAATTTGTAATCACAGTAAACATGATGCCACATAACTCATGTTTGGTTGGAGATGACCTTCGACCCAAACGCCATTAAGTCTGATAATAATATCAGTGTAAGTGTGGGCTGCATTTGTCAATGATCGACCAAAACATAAGTACTTTTTAGAATATGAGGAATATACTTTATAATTCATGTCATTTACATGACATATATGCGCTTTATGTCCTATTTGGATTTGTGCTAAAATCTATAATCTTGCAAGAAGCAGTCTGCTAGAAATAATTTTAATATTGTATACATAAGATTTATTCCAGATCTGTACTCTATAAATAATTTTCATGTACAGTGAAATGATTATAAACTATTTCATAGTGGTAGCAGGTTTATTTATAGTTACCTTCACAGATTCTGTGTTGTTTTCACAATGCGGTACAGTAACGGTGTGTGGATTCATATAAGTACACGCTGTGTGATGTAGGTGAGATGCTGTGCCTCTCATCACCTCTCTGAGAACTCTGTGTTACAGTCTGGAAGCAAAACAACACTTCACCTTTCCAAATAATTGAGCCACATAATGATGTGTATTTGGCTCGTTCAGTGCATTGAGCTGCCCGATGTGATAAAAGCTCATTTTGATTTCGGACCATCGATGTTTGCCTTTGATTCCCTCTGAGTATTCTAAAGGAGTCAGGATGAATCCAAAAATGCTTGAGCTGCAATTATTGAAGCTGTTAAACTGCAGATGGTCATGAATACAAAGGCTGTCTATTAGGATTATCTTATAAAATATTTCACTTTAATAATAATAATAATAATAATAATAATAATAAAACCTCCTTTGAAAAATATGTTTTTAACCTCTTTTTTCTCTCCCCTCTCCTTTGCTGTGTAATGACATGCGGTGAAAAATAATTTTTGTGTATGTGTGTGTGTGAACTGTGTGTTCTGAGGTCATAGTGCTGGTTAGCATCCTCCATCCACCAGATTCTCTCACCTCTAATGCACGTCAAGCATGTTATTAAAAACACAAACGCATTACACCTTTGTGCACCAATAAACACTCTGATAATGAAATGAATGCTTTGAATGCTGAAAAGTTGTATATTTTAGAAAGTCTTGCACGGTGTTGCAGTAGAATATTTCACATTGATGTCAAGCTGAATAGATGAGGCTTTACGTTTATTGGATGAAAATACCTTTCCAGCTGGGATAAAATCATGACAGTGGAAAAACAAAGAAAAAAAAAAAAAAGAAGCATCATAAATACAAAATAAATAAATAAAATAATATATACACAAATATTTTAACATAAAACCTTGAATAGTCCGGTAGCCGTCACATTCAGAGCAACAGACTGAAAATTCTGATTTGGCCTAGAAAGGAAATAAAGCTCAGTCTTGTTCTGGCTGGTGCATTTCTTGTGCTGCCTAAAATCACATGCATTTTTAAAAGCCTGAACTCTGAGATTTTGTCCATGTTTAAAGCGCTGAAGCGAGGGCTCAGGAGAACTATGCCTTCTGACTATTCATGCACATAGCCTCTGTATGCAAATGAAATACAATTATTAGAATTAAATAGCACGATGAGGAATTGTGTAAATCTCTAGGAATTGAATTCAGTCTTACTTTTCTGTCTAAATGGTTCATACTGTGCTCGTTCCCATGTGCGTGTGTGTTTCTGCAAAATTAAATTCCATTTAAAATTTGTTTGTTGATATACATGGGCTTGTCTCTAAAATTGTCCCGACAGCCCATCCCCCCATGCATCTACTGGACTTAAACTGTTGCAGTTTTTACAGTTTAAACAAGACATGTCACGTTGTCCCCATCATCTGACAGTTTTATGTGCCATGTTTTATAAAGCAAGTGTGTCCCAGTGAGAGGAAAAGCATCATGGGGGTCCAGTGGTGCTGTTGACGGTGAGGCATGTTTTCTTCTAGTGTGACTGGAAGTGCTAGCCGGTACCATCACTCTTATTTGATTCGTACAGGGACTGTGGTGAAAGAAAGCCGCAATACATCATATCACTTCACGCTGTGGACAAAAATACAGACATTCCTCAGATGAAGAGAGACAGAGCGAGATCAGTTGCCAGGCAAATATGCATGCTGTCGTCTTTTTTTGCGCCGCTTCCTGCTGTGTATTATCATGCGTCTTATCTGAATGATGCAGGAGCTCTGTGAATACATCCGAACATAGAGGCATGCGTCTGCACATCTGAACTCGTGTAAACAGTTCTAAGAAAACTCTTTGAGCGCTGAATCCTGATGCAAATTTTCCAGCTGCTCCCTTTCCCAGCTGTGCTTTGCAACCGAGCCTGCGAGCGCCGTGAAACAAAGGGGCCACTTAGCTATTCGCACAGATCAGAACACCATAATTGCACTTCGTTCAGCAGGCCTGATTGGCATTGACTTTTATAATGGTAGCTATGTACATATGTGCGGACAAAAACATCTAACACCAGCTCAGCTAGCATAATTATTTCCATTGTGAGAGAATAGAATGGACACTTACTTGCATTTGTGTCTTAAATAGTGGTCCCAATGCTCTTGATAACGGAAATATCACGATGCATATTCACTGTTCCATCTCATTCCCTATTCCTTTCAGCTGCAGTTTGATATGAAATCATGCCATTTATTTATTATTTTTTTTTTTTTAAAAGAACAGGCTGCTTTTATCCTTGTCCATGCCCTAAAGATCTAGCGGCACATCTTTATCATTAGTACACAGCAGCCTAAGGAATGCACACTGGCCTTCAGGAACAGCAATGCGGAGACAAGGCTTCCTTCGCATCATCACAGGAAAACTGTGACCCGAATCTAAAAGACATGTTTGTTTGAATTATTTCCGACTGATGCAGATAAAGACTTCCTTTCTTCACCAGTGTTCTGGATGGGCTTTGTTCTCATACCTAATCAGTCAACAATAAATGATTTATTTCTTATTACTTTCAGACTTATTTTGATTATTCCAAACTGTCCTCAAAATATGTATCAAGATTTTGGCATAAATGTAATATTTATGAATGTAGATAATCATATATTATATTTAATAATATGTATACATTTTTTTGAGTGCCTTTTATCGCCTCTTGAACTCACAGGCTGTTTTAACTCAGACCACACACACTAGTGATTAATATTTATACAAATCTCCAACCCATTGGATTCATTAATATTTATTATAAAATATCACGGCTGAATTCTCAAAACTGTCTGGACCAAAGATATTTTCTTTTCTATACTAGTATCTCCGACAGTGGCACCTGCTGCAGAGGTTTATTTTTTATTGCACAGGCTCATTCGAATGCCATACTATGTATATAATGATATTATTATCTTGTTGCATGCCATTATACGGGGCAACACTAACCCAGTGCTTTGAGCATTTAATCTGTAGTATGCATCCACATCAATAACTTTTATAGTAAAAACTGTCACGTCAGACCGAGCTCATAGCTACTGAGACCCCAGATCAGACTGCAGAGTGTCTACAGCGACAGTACGTACATGCGACAGGCCAACGTAAGGGCTGCCAAAACATTGGAGCAGCAGCGAGTTGACTACACATTCCATTCACAGGTGATGGTAGCACACAGGATCTGCATGCGGGTGGAGCTGCGGGTAAACCTCTAGTACTATTTCGATGTGTATAATTGTTAAAATAGTGTCGAGTGTTGTTTAAGCAGACAGGGGTATCTCAGTGGTTAAGGCATTGGACTATGGTTGTATTGGAAGAACCATTGGGACTATTGGAAGGTCCCAGGTTCAAACACTACAACCACCAAGTTGCCACTGTTAAGCCCTTGAGCAAGACCCTTAAACTTTAACTGCTCAGATGTATAATGAGAGAAATGTAAGTCTAGTATAAGGGCGTCTGCCAAATGCCTAGATAATACTGTAGCCAAATTAACTAGAAATAAGACAACTTCAGAAATCTCCACAACAACATCATGCAATAGTGAGGACTTTATGAACTTTTTTTAATAATAAAATTGTAAATATCAGGCATAAAATTGAGGCCGGACAATGCAATTGATGCAGATGTTAAACTAACTATGTCAGATCGGAACCTACAATACTTTACTCCCCTTGAAGAGAATGAACTAATTTCACTCATCTCTTCTGCAAAATCATCAACCTGTATATTAGATCCTATACCGACACATTTTCTTAAACAGATAGTACCAGCAATAACAGAACCCCTGTT
>JAQMYJ010000004.1:11319313-11341967 GCA_030014305.1 Clarias laeviceps
CGCTGTAATGTAACTGATTACTTTTTAATGACAGTAATTTTGTAATGTAATTAGTTACTTTAAAAAGTAACATCCCCAACAATGGTTAAGAATTGGCCAAGCTTTTAAACCTGGAAGGATAGTACTGAACCATCAATCAGAGTCCAGATGTACTCCAGATGTGCACCAGGGAAAGAAGGGAAAGTGATACACCCACCATGGGCGGTATTATGGCAGTGTTATGATCTGGAGTTGCTTCAGTTGGTCGGGTCTATACTCAGCCACATTATTTGGTAGTAAAATGAAGTCAGGTGAAGACCTAAACTAAATGACCAGGTTATCACATATATATGTTTTTTGTTCTCTGATTGCATAGGCATATTCCAGGACAACAATGCCAAAATTCATCATGCTCAAATTGTAAAAAAAAAAAAAAATAATAATAATCTGAAAGTTCTGAAAGCACGTAGAATGGTTTCCACACATGAATTGGCCACTATAGAGTCCTGAACTTGACCTGATAAAAGTCATAATGTAGGAACATATCTAATGTGATCAACACAGGATCCTGATCAAAAATTAACACAATTTGGGACAGAAATAAAGATTGACATGGCATATCTGTCGAAACAATACTATGGTGAACGCATGTCATAATCCAAGCTAAAGGCAATTATTTTTTCATGGAAAAAAAAAGGAAAACAAAAATGACCCTATAATGTGCATAATAAATAAAATATATATCATAATTTTATGTTGGAATGCCTATGCATGTGATAAAGCACATTACATTTAGAAGACGCTCTTATCTAGAACGACTTACATTATCTAATTATACATCTGTGCAGATGAGGGTTAAGGGCCTTGCTCAAGGGCCCAACAGTGACAAGTTGGTGGTTGTGGGGTTTGAATCATGGGCCAATGCCTTAACCACTGAGCTACCCCTAGCACTGAGTTTCGAGAACAGCATTCCACCTCTTCCAGCCGACTGTATTTTATACAAATCCTACATTCTAGATATGCTAGTCATAAAAAGTAACAAATAATTTTTTTTTTTTTTTAAATCAAGGATGAACAGAAAGATAAACAGGGAAATAAACACAAAACTGTGTAAGTAAACATCAAATGTTGAAATGTAGTGTGTCAAAAGACAAACACTGAAAGAGGATTTATTTTATCCAGACATGTTCTCTCATGTAGTGATGTTGATTCCCATGCAGCTTTAGCAGTCATATTACTGTCTTGACATATTGAGGACACGATGAAAGCACTCACCTATAGCGAAGAGACAGTGAAAAGAAATCTTTATATTTTATGTTCCTGTCTTTGGAGAATCCTAATTCATTGTACTTTACTTAGGTGCAATAGATGATTTCTGAGACAAAAATCGAGACAGTGCTTTAAAACTACCCTTAATCACTTCATTATTCTGTGCCTTTCTCAAGGCACTTGTCTGGCAGTGTTACATTCTGCCTGAGAAAAGCCCATTTGAAAGCACAAGCTGTTGTCTGTTTGCTGTGTTGAATTTCAGAGTTATGGTCAGTTCAGACAGGACAGAAATCCGGTGAGTCTGATGAGACATGACTGAGACGTTGTGTTGCACGGACAAATTAAAATGCATGGGTCAACTGTCAACACCATAATCCTTTAATAAAGAGAGGGGCTTTGCTAAGATTAGTGGAGGCAGGATGGAGAGGCTAATATGACTGTGCTCTTAGACGTTCGCCAGGTCTAGATTGAGACATAAACAGGAAATGTGTTCAAAGACGCAACATTGACCTTTCTACCTACAATGCAAATGAGGAGTGTTGTGGATTGCATGTGCAGCAAGGTGGGGTCTACATTAAGCAGCACACACGCTGGGACATGGATCCATACTGCTGAAAATCTGTCAGTCTCAATCAGTCTCTACCTGATGGGGGAGAAGAGAACAGGTTTCCACACACCAAGGACACATATAAAGATTAATTGGTTCATTTGGATGTTATTCATCGTACAGGAGCGCTCCATCTGTCATCTCTATTTATTCTTCACTAGCGTTTGTATCCATCGTTGACTGAAAAAGAGTTAAGAAATAAATAAAAATTTAAAGCTAAAAATAATGTAATCAGTGATATTATTCCTGGTTGAAGCCCACGTACAGGACTGTCTGTCTTTCTTTATGGCAGAACTCTTTGCTTAACCTATTAATACAAAGAAAGTTAATTTTGTAAGGTTGAGTATCTTATACTACGTTGATTTTAGTGCATAACTCTGTTCGGGTACTTTATGCACTCTCACCTTATACTGCGACAGATATGTTTGCTCTAATAGCGTGTTTTACTTTTATCTCATAGTGGTGCTTCACATCACTGCTTGTTATTAGCACCACGGTTTCGGACAAACTGGTTTTAAACTTCCTGTAGGAAGAATAAACATACATTGATCTGTCGATACATCTTTGAAGATGTATCGACAGATCCATCTTCAGTTTTCATAGTCTACTTGCCTTTTTTTTTTCCATGAGGATTCGGATGCTTTGTAGGGGCATTACAAGTCATTTCTGTGTCTTCTGCATACTCTGTGTATATATGGTAAAGAATTGCAATGATTGGCTCTGATGTGTGTATAGCCACGCCCACCTTGAGGGAGAAAGCACTATATTCGTCCAAAAAAAAGCACTGGATGTTGTGATGTAATCTGGCACATAACTGCTTGTAATTTCACGTCTACTTAAAGTTTTGATTGCATTTGTGGCGCAGATTTAACATTGGGCACATACCAAAAGACTGGCAAAGTTTCATTAAAATCTGTCCAGCAAGTTTTGCATAATACTGTAACAAAATTGGCTGAACAGACATACAGATATACAGGACATAACTTTTTTGAGATTTGTTTACAGATCATTAAAAGAGTGATTTCTGACCAATGTGCAGACAAAAACCTTTTCTTTTATTTATACAGATATAGTTTGTAAATATGTACAGCTCAATAGACTTAGACACTCTTTTATAAAATAAATTTAAATATTTATTACATTTTTCTCAGATGTGCATTTTCTTTTCTGCATATGCGTTAGCATTGTATATTTAAAAAAAAAATTGTTACAAAAAATTTTAATATTATTGAGGAATGTTTATACAAGGGATGCTGAAGTCAAGTGGGACTCATGAATGAAGGTGTAAAAAAAATATTTTCATTTACAGAAGCATTAACACAATGAAACTTAGCTGCATTCAAATGGTGCAAATGTTTTAAAGAAAGCTGTTTGTCTGTAAATGACGATTCTGAACGAGGTGTCTCGCAGCCCACTGCACTTGTTCTTTGTACATTCAGCGAGTGGAATGCCTGATCCTTATAAAAATGACAGATAACTTGTCACCAACTTGGGTTGAGATGCATCTATCTGTGGGACATGTATACACAATCATTCATCATTTGCACGTTACAAGAACTTGGCTGGGAGTTTTTGTTACATCTCAGTCCTGTCCTGACCTCAGTCCCAGTGATTTCCACATGTTTGAGTCACTAAAGGAGTTGATGGGAGGCTAGTGTTTCAGATGTGAAGCATGCAGTCTGACAATATCTCTGGCGTACTGAGAAAAAAAAGAGGAAAAAAAATTCACTTTAAGACAAAATGGTGTATGATTTCCCTCTTGATTTAAATGGTGCAGAGCCACTGGGAAAGGTCCAAATTTTGTCAAGTGGATTGATATGCTTTATATTGCATATTTGTGTCAAAGGTGTATAATACTCACTTAGTCTACGACTTATAAACAAATCTGACTTATGAACATGCTCCTGGAACAGAACAGGTTGTAGGGGATAACCTGTACACTGTAAAACATAATTTGTGATTTTTCAAGGCATCTTTGCCAAATTCTTTATATTATAAAACAGTTAGTTTCGACTGAGCAATCTGATTGGACGAGAGGTATTCTCTGAGTGGTAAGTCCACTGAGATGGTTAACTATAGGTATCATTCCATATCCCAAGTGTTCAAAACAGGAACTTACAAGATATCCATGGTTTATTCTCCTCACGTAGTACTTTTTTTTTTATTATTGTAATTAACAGGGATGAAAAGTACTTTCATCCCTGTTAATTACAATAATAGGTTGTAGTTATTTCGTTCTGTCAGTCAAGGAGGGATATGTATTGGAGAACCAAAATAGCTGCTTAAGGAAAGAATCATAATCTGATAAAAATAAATAGTGACTGTGGAAAACAATATCACACGAGGTCAGCAGTACACCACTCCCTCTTGTGTAATATTGTTAAGAATACTTATAAAAATTTACATTATTTTCTTGTGCTTTAGTGCAGTATGAAAAAGATGAAAGAGCAACAGTTTATCAGACAACTGTGAATATCATTGCAAGATATGATCAGCCTGTCAGCAAGAACAGCTCATCTATAATTACACATTCTTAAAATGTGTAAAACTCACATTTATGGCATTTGGTGGTTAAGGGCCTTGCTGAATGTCCCAACAGTGGCAACATGGTGGTGCCGGGATTTGAATCTTGCACCTTCAGATCAGTAGTGCCATGCTTTAACCACTGAGCTACCCCTGCTCTTATTTCCTAATAGACCCTTAAGGAATCCTTAGAGAACCTTTTTAATTCTAATGGTGTAGAGAGGGATATTATAGCTGTAGTGCATAGACTATCACGACAGAAACTATTCCACATTTCAAACTTTAGTGATGCAACAACCACAGGCCCCAGTTACAGAGAAGTGTAAACCATTACTGTGGTTAGTTGTCATCTTCTTATCACCATATTACCAACAAGTGGGTGAGTGCATGAGTCCTAAACAAAAAGACAATTTGAACTGGCCTAAATGCCTCACCTTACAGTGAACGGGTAGGCATCTTTTGTGTCAAGAGTCACTGCTAATCATTATAACTTTATTCTGACTGATCAGCTTTATCCAGTAATGAAACATTTCTGTCCTGATATGAGTGGTCTGCTCCCAGTATATCCAGCAGTACAACACTCGCTCTGGTGTAATATTGCTAAGAACACTACTGACACGAACACTTTTTTTTTTAGTACAGATTGCAATATCACTAACCTGATAATTTAAAACATTTGCCTGAATTAAAATTTTTTTTTTTTTTTACACTTAACCATGTTCATTTCAGCAGGCACTGACTCCACAACTTTGTGTAAAATTTATGTCCAAATCTAGTGAAGGGTGTCCTGAACACATGCTTTGATACAAGGAATAAAAAAATTTCAGAAGAATCTGACCTTTCATAGTTAAAACCATGCTTAAAATAGTGACCTAGAAATAGAGATGAATAAATGTAAATGTTTCCAAACAAACAAGTGTACAGCACGACACAATTATGCAATTAATATCCTATCATGCTCTGTGGTGTGTATACACATGCTGAGCAGCCACAGTTGGGTACCATTTAAAATCAAGATGGTAAGTTGATAAGATCTGACTTTTGCAGAGGGTTCATTATATGGTCATACAGACTGTAAAAAAACTGGTGTTACAGTAGAAACAATCACTGAACTGTGCAGAAATATGATAAATCAGTAGTGGTCTCTTTTCAGGATGTCTCTGCCCCATCCTCAGGATGCAAAGACTCACTGAATGGCTGGAAGATGATGAAAATTATATACTCCAAATGCTGTGGCCTTCAGTCACCAGGTCTCAAACCAATAGAAATCCTGTGGGAGATTTTTAGACTGAAGTGTAATGCAGCACTCAACAATCTCAACAACCTAACAGCAAAATGAGAACTCGTGTTTTGTGGTTTTGAAAAAAAAAAACTAATATTTTTCAGATTTCAAACAGAGAATGTTTTGTGCATGATTTTTTTGGGGTCACAAATGTCCAAATATCATGTCAAAATTGTTTTGGTTCTATCAATATGAATTTTGTGTGATTTCCCCAGTTTTATCACAAGCAATACATGAGTCTGCTGTTCTGTTTGTGATAATTTAAGTATTCAATTTAGTACCGACAACAGTTTTAGAAAATATAATAAAGTCATGTTTGAATGTGATTTCCTAGTGAGTCACTGGCAGGAAATTAGAACAAGGAGAAACGTGTTGAGTTGTGTTACAAAGATTGTTAAAGATCATGAGAAAAACAACAAAAATTTAGTTGTATCATCAGCCTCCTTCCCTAACAGCTCTTCCAAACTTTATGACAGAGCCTTATTATAGTACTGGAATGCAACATATGTTAATTTGTGCCTTGTCTGCATATAAATCCATAGACCCGTCTCTTGAGTGTTGTAGCCTTATCTCTCTGCTTAATTCTCTACTTTAGTTCTCAAACACAGCTAAGCCAGTTTATCCCATATAGTTTTGTTCTGTATATTACATAAACATACGTAAGTATATAATGCATACTGTCCTTTTTCACAAATCTTATGGATGTAGCGGCACGTTGGCGTAGTGTTTAGCACTGTGCCCTCACACCTCCAGGATCGAGTGCTTGATTCCCTGCTTCTGGTCTGTGTGTGGGCAGTTTGCATGTTCTCCCTGTGCTTGGTGGTTTTTTTCCGGATTCTCCAGTCTCATCCCACAGTCCAAAGACATGTAGATTAGGTTAATTGGTGTTTCCAAATGTATGTGACCTACCTGTGATGGATAGGCACCTCTGTGGTGTAGGGTTTCCAGGCTCCCATGATCCTGTACAGGATAAAGCAGTAGTGAAGGTAAATGAATATTGTGGATGTTAAGTGATTCATACCTGTTATTTATTAATGCTGTGGTACCTGCAATGGAGGTTAAATGTCCTTTATATTGGCTTCAACATTCTAGATATTATCTATCTGTGGGTGGTTTTCTCTGTCATATTTCACTAGAAACCCTGCAATTAATGGATGACTTAAAGTCCACTTTGGACTATATTTCAAGGAAATTCAAAAATTCAGGATGTGAAATGTTATTCCTGTGAAAAAGTGAAAAATGTAAAAAGTATATATATATATATATATATATATATATATATTTTTTTTTATTGGTCCTTTTAACCTGCATGCGGGAGATTGAAATGTAGCAATAATTTATAATGTGCATGTTGTATTTCACTTTAAAGTCTTACTGGTTCTTCTTACAAGTGGTCTTTTGACATGTCATTAACTCTGATTTACGGAATTGTCCTGTTGAGCTACTTGGTTTTCAGACCATCAGATTTGCTTGTTTTTCCATCTTTTCCTCTGCTACTCATGCTCAATCACAAATGCCTAGTCTAGAGAATACATAATGTTATCTTTAATGTAAAGTGTACCCAGGTCTGTTTTATACAACCAGACAAATAAGATGTACAACTGTGATAAGAGAGCATACAATGAATATTATACACCAATGGTTAAGAACAACATATCCTGGTTTACAGATTTGACTGATTTCAGCAACAGACATGCTAAATAGAGTGGTATTCAGCTCAACAGGCAATGTTGCATCCAATGTACATTACGTCACACTATTTTTTGTTATGTGGTGCGGTATGGAGAGCCGCACCACGAAATGTAATATTTATCAGAGCCCTAACGCAGGGCTTCTGAGGGGGTGAATGAAATGAGTTTTTGTTCAGGAGAGTGTTTGTGATACGCACGGGAAGACCTTTCTGTTTGGAGATACCGTGGGATTATTAATTAAGGAACTTAAAAGGAAATAAAAGAAAACTGAAAACACAAAATAAACAGAACTCCGCAGACGGGGCTCGGGAAACTAAAACAAAAACTATATCCTCTCGGAGCTTATGCCCTTACCGAGGATTCATTGGAGAGAGTGTTTTTTTGTGTAAACTTTAAACTTAACCTGAGAGCGCGCGCTTAAGAGGACAGCGCGCCGCTCTCTCTCTTTCACCGGCCTCTTAGAGAAACATAGGCTGGGTCTTTGCCTCTGTCTCTCGACTTTCTGCGCGCTTCTATATTATTATTTATTTTTTACTTTTCTTTCTTTGTCTTTGGCCCTAATACCTTTACCGGTGCTACCTAATAATCGCACGAAGTGCCGCGGTATCAGGACCCTTAAATAGACACGCCGCCAGGTGCGGCCTATCCAGGTTGATTGCATTGCGGCGGCGTTGCCTGGCAACCACATGTATAAATGTCCGCGCCTTTGCCTGTTCAGAACTCCGCGAGGAAGCGGCCTGCGGATCTGCCCGGTCCAAACATTGCAAAGCATTTTCGCATGGTTCTGCGCCTCGTGAGAAGTGTATATATATATATACACACACACACACACACACACACACACGCGCGCGCGCGCATGCATATATATATATATATATATATACACACACGCATGCATATATATGCACAGTGTGTAAGTACTCTTATATATAAATATTGATTATTATGTTTGTTTTTATATTTATATAATTTATATTTTATTATAGATACATTTTATTATTTTCTCTTTTTATTGATTAAAGTATTCTATCTAAACATAAAAAAAAATCTCATTTTACTAAACAGTGAATTGCAATAAAGTGATTTAATTTGCAACTTCTTGTTTCATGATATATGATATGATATAAAAGTGAAATCAATATTTTGATTTTAATTATGGTGCAGGTTAAACTTCAGGCATATATCCAAGAACTGCAAATATTTCATTAGGTTCTGTCCAGCAGTTGATTTAAGACACACCCACAGTTTGACGGATGCCCTTATCGTATGCTGTCAAAACTTGCGGTTTATAATCTGGTAGAAAACTGCTCATAACTTTCCTTCCTCTCAACATTTTCATTTCACCAAACACCAAAGGACGGGCAAAGTTTTATTAAATTCTGTCCAGCCAGTTTTGTGTACCAAAATCGGGTTGGACAGACATATATAGACATATGGACAAAATTTTACTGGTTTCGGGTCCTCCAATGTATGATATCTAGAGTGAGTTATGACCAATGAACAGACAAAAACTTTTTTATTTTTCTAGATGAATATTCATTCATTTCTTAATTTCTGCTTAATTTTGTACAAATATTGTGGTTTAGATTTCTATACAACTGTACAAGTGTTTACATATCAGTTTGTTGCATCTTACTCACAGCATAAAAAGTGAATCCTCTGCTGTGGCATAGTAATGGCCATCGGCTATATTTTGTTGTATGTATGAGACATACAGTAATTTTTAACCACAGTCTTGTGTGTATGTGTGTGCAGGAAATCATTGCAGGTAGAAATAACAAGTGACAGGTACAAACTTGCATGTCAGAAAACATTTTACGCCGTTACTTTGATAATACAAGAGTGTATACTGTAGATGTCACCCTATAAAATGAAAGATTTTGTCATTACATGGCTTGCTCTCTCGTGATAAGTGAGACAGATTGTAAAGCACCATCTCTGCTTTAAGAGTTTTAACAGAGTTTCACTCACTTTTAACATTACTGTTCAGTTATTAGTCTGACATACCAAATTATTAATGACCAACCAAATACATTCAAATTATGTAGGTAAGTGAATGAAGTACTGTATATAAGTCTGGACATGCTGATCAGTCTATTATGCAAGATGTACAGTGTAATAGATTAATGAATATCACTGTTCATTTAAATAAACCTACTGTACTTAAACTGGCAGCACAAGTGTAACCTACACAACTTTGGGCTTCATGTTCTGCATTTAATGTTGGGCTGATCGGTGTATATTTTACCGTTTGGGTAGCTAGCAGGGAAACAAATTTAAGCATTTCTACTCTCCTTAATCTCACATATTTATTTACTGTATGTACCCCTCTTAAGCTATTTTCCCCCCATACTTGAGCTACAGTGCTTGCTACGACTTATTAATCTCTTTTCTCTGCATGTTTCTACCTGTTTTAAACTTCCTATTCCAACATCCTATTCAGAGAAAGAGAATGGTGATGACAAGTATTAATCTTTTATGTTATGATGTAGTGTAGATACATTCGCACACCTTTCTATTAAAGCTATGAAACCGAACCTCATCGGATCTTAGCGCAGATATTGCAGCTGACCATCGGTGGGTTCGGTGGCTTTATGAGGTATTTCAAGCCCTGCATGATAGATTGTTTTCCATATACTCTCCTGCTTCAAGACCCTGCTTCTATGTCTGTTGCCCTAAAAGAAAAGCCCACTAGGGACAGGGTTGCCTCTCTACATTCTCTCAGCTCTAAATCTCCTCCATGACTTAGGCTCAAACGAACCAATGCACACTGGGACTCAGCAGAGCTGAGATATGAGAGGATGAGAGACTAGAGGAACAGAGACAAAGAGAGAGAAGGATGATGGAGTCCATATTAGAATGGTGCTTTTGAGCTTTGAATGCAAGGTAGGTCAGGGAAGTGGTTCAGGTCTTTGCACATAGCCTCATCTCATATACAAGTTTATTTTTACTTTACAGACCTTATAGATATGGCTTCTTTGGTGCTGAGGATTGTGTGTGTGTGTGTGTGTGTGTGTGTGGTGTGTTTCCTGCAGAAAATATTTTACCAGGTGTCAGAACCTGCCTATACAATATAATGGAATTTATATTTTATATTTATCTTAAGCAGATCATAACCTATTAGAAAAGAAAAAAGAAGACATGCTGCAGGTCATGAAAAAAAGATTGATATAAATAGACTTTTCCTCCTCCCCCAGGAGAAATGCATGTATAGCGGCGGATAATTATAAACTAACATGGAAAGAAAGCAGACATGCTAAGAGAGCTGTGCTCAGAGAAATAAAGTATGAACTGGACCATGGGACCTTTTATGAGAAAAGTGATTAAAATATCCAAGACCAAAAAAAAAATAAAAATTATATATACGTATGCATATCACTGCAGAGAAACGATGTGCGAGTCACTGCACAGTGTATTCCCCTTGCATATGAATGATCTGAAAGTAAAAACAAAGCTCACCTCTATGAGATTATAAGATGCATGAGAGATTTTTTTCTTGACTACATGGTCAGCCTTAATGAGGGACAGGCAGTCAGTCAGTGGGCCCTGACCCTCTCTTGCCCTCTTCCATTAATCTTGCTGATGGGCTGGAAAGGGTCCACACACTGCCAAGCATGTCGTGGTGTTGCATAGATTTAATGAGGTCTGGTGACATTTAATAATTTAGCATCTTTGCTGGGTTTTAAAAACCTTCCCTGCCTGAGCTGCTGATGAACAGGTGGGGATATAAACATTGCAATGCAATTAGGCTTGCTGATTCGCCATAAAGCCATTAAATAATGGAATAAGTTATTTTCCTACAGCAGCCATATTTCTCGACAACGAGCATTAAACCTTGAAATGTTTTCTCTCCCCGGGAAGAGGAGGCTCTACACTGTAACACCTGTGTTCCTATTTTTGGGCTGCAACATTCACGGGGGGTTGAAGTGGAAATAGGGCTGCTTTGTCTTGCTCTTACTTTATGCACAGAACTACAGTAACATGCTGAGACGAAAGATTTTTTTTTTAGTGGAGCATGGATATGTTTTTGTTTTTTTGGACCCACAGTGCTTTCTCAGGGGGCTGGTCAGTACAGATTGCACTTGTGTCCTCGTAATAGGCACCTTAAAATTCGTGTGCTGATAAAGCACTGTTATTCAGAGAGCATTATCACTCACTCACATCGTGACTCATCAGTGCACAAGCCATTATTAAGGATGCAAAATGTGCAATGCTGGCTAGATGTCTCAGCCACACACCGTGCTCTTGTCTGTCCTCTTTCCCCTTTCTCGTCTTGCCCTTATCCCAACAGCAGTGTCTATTTATCCATTCTTTTTTTCCCTTCATTTTCCAGCACCTTCATCACACATACCTCCCTCTTTCTCTTTGCTCACTCTTTGCACCTGATGTTAAATGGGGTGGAAGGCTCACCACAGCAGCACCCCTGCCTGATGTTAATGTTGATTAATGGTACACAGAGAGTGAGCTGGCTTCTTCAGCGCCAACAATGGAGCCAAAAGGTCCCTGAGGAGCAGAGGTCACTAAGCCTCTCTCTATCTCTCCCACTCTCTCTCTCTCTCTCTCTCTCCCCTGATCTCTAATAGCAGCCGCACATGATCCATATCTGAAGTATAGCTACTTTTAGCACTAGTACTCTGTTCACAGCCAGACAGAGCTGTGAATCTTACATACATTAATAACGGTGCAAACCCCTGTGGCCATCACTGGACAGTTTCCTCTTCCACACCACCAGCAAATGCATACAAGCTGGGAATATACAGTACTATCCAAGACTGCTGTTCACGCTATGTTTAAACACCTTTTTTTATTTCCTACTACAGCGTGCCAACCAGAAAACGATAGACTCCTTCTGTGTTTCTTCCTCATGTTTCCTCAGGGGGATTTACCATGCTATTTCTCACTTACATTCACATTCAGGCATTTGGCAGTCACCCTTATCCAGAGCAACTTACATTTTTACCCCATTATACATCTGAGCAGTTAGGGGCCTTGCACAAGGGCCCAACAGTGGTAACTTGGTGGTCGTGGGATTTAAACCAGGGACATTCTGAACTGTAGTCCAATGCCTTAACCACTGAGCTACCCCTGATACAACATTAAGTGCTTACATTTTTTTTTTTTATGAGCAGTTGAGGGTTAAGGGTCTTGCTCAAGGGCCCAAGTAGCAGAGTTACAATCTTTAAAATTTTGTTAACGATCTACATTTTTAGTAAACAGCAAGTCAGAAGTGAAAATTTTAAAGATTGTAACTCTGCTAATGGCTATAAAGGATTATGTCTTAATATTATCCATGATAGACAATTAAAATCATTAAGAGTAAACCATCTGATAATGAAGCAAACTGAGTCGCCAGTTCATTAGTTAGCACACTGTACTTAATTGGCAACTCAGGGTATGCAGATATACATGTACACGAGTTGCAAGTTAATTAAGTATACCAATCTAGTAACTAATGAACTGGGAAGTAACTGCTGAGAAAAAGACAGAGCATTTGTGTGTGTGTGTGAGAGTGTAAGAAAGAGAGGGAGAATGAAGGAGATATCCTGGAGTGGACGCCTCTCTCGCACCAGATGCTCAACATTTACAGCAATTACACCCACCTCACAACAAAGCTGCTGTACAAGCCAAGCAACACACACACACACACACACACACACACACACACACACACACACACACACACACACACACACACACACACACACAATTGCTTACAGACATTCGCACTCTTCTGAGTACAATGCCAAGTTAACATCAATTCACACCTTCAAACGCATATTCCCCATTGCCCTAGGAAACCTTTGTGTCTGTGATGAAAATGTTTGAAATCCTTTGTACGTGGAGAAGAAGCAGATCTGCTCTCAGCCTGTGAGCTTTGTTACTCTGCACCTGAAATACTGCTGAGGCCTTGGTGGACATTTGTCATGCAGTTGCTACGGTAACAGACTGACTGGAGAGATGCATTGAAATGTGTTTCATAAAACCCCTTTTTAAATCACTTCTCAGATAAAAAAAAAAAAAAACTTATAGCATATTCCATACTGAATTCCTACTCATGGGCAAAATAATCAAGTGTGAAAGTTTTTCATTTTTTTATTATTATTTTTTATTATAGAACACTAAAAGTATAACCAAGTATGTACAGTCAGAATGTCTGCGTGCTCCCAAGATTTTTAAACTCAAGTTTGGATTTATTTTCTATATTCTAGATAGATAAATAGTGATTTTTTTAAAATTATGAAATAACACATATGGCATTAGGTAATTAAGTAACAACATCGACAACGACAGGCAGTCAATATTTTAGGACATGAAAGTCAGCAGTTCTGTAATAGTTCTTGCAAGAACAGTATTGTCAAGTGCATTTGCAAAACCCATCAAGCACCATAGTGAAACTGGCTCTCATGAAGACCATCACAGGAAAACAAGACCAAAACTTACATCTGCTGCAGAGGAGAAGTTCATTTAGAGTCACCAGCCTCAGAAATCACCAATTAACAACCAGCACCTCAGATTAGAGCCTGACACAACTATTCAAAAGAGATTACTGCATATTATGGATGCCTTCAGCATTGTGTTACAATGTAGAAAGAAATAAAAATCAGGAAGAACCATGAAAGTCGAGAGTGTGTTCAAATTTTTGACAGGTAGTGTATAATTCCCCTTACTGTATATTAAGATTAGTATGCAACCTTTAAAAGCAGGACCCTTGTAGTATTTCAGGACATTTTTCATTTGTAGATTTGATAAGAAGCCCATTTTTGTAAAAAAAAATAAAATACAAATTAGCACTAACTTCTAATACAGACTTGTTCACAGAGTGTTATAAACTGGCTGGTTGCAGTATTAATGCAGCTGAAACAATCTTTTCAACAGCGTTCCTGCTTCAGTACATGCTTTAATTGGAGTGCTAGCGATTTCCTGTTGGTTGCATATTGATTTTTATTTGCAAGGTTATTTGTTGATGGAATACAAAGCTGGTGGTGCCATTTCGATCTGACCCTGACAAGAGGCTGCTGTGTATATGTAAGCTTTGAAGGAAGTGGTGGCCGTGTAACACAGCGAACGATAGATGGGGCTTTATGGAAGACAACAGTTCTGCCTCACTGCTCATAGCATCACAGTTGTTATGCAGGGTATAAACCTTCCACTACAAGCCTAGTAGGGCTTAAATTCTATTTAAACTGTTTTTTAGCTTTAACAGGACAACCCAAATGCTGTATATTCTATATACAGTACATAGTATTCCCCTTGCTTCAATATTGCAATGTTTAGTTTATTTTTTTTCACTATTAAAAAAAGCTATTAAATAACAACAGGCAACAAGTAATATAATTTTTCAACCCACAAATTTACAGTGATTTTTTTTAAAATTTAGTTTAGACAGCAGAGACTATTCTTAGTAGGGCTGCGTGAACTGAAGAAGAGACAATAAAAGCAACATAATCAATGTTTCACCATTGACCTTATTCAATATTTGCAACTGTGGAAATACTGCTCAGACCTTTTGTTTCAAAACCAAATTAACTGAAAGATTGATTTTCAGCATTTGAATGTGTAAATGTTATTAATTTAACACTTAATAAGTGGTCTAATAAAATTGGGCACTCACTGATAAAGATTATACAATTCCCACAGCATCCTAAAACTATCAAAAAACACAATGGAAATATGTGCATTTATCAAATTTTTTTTTTATTTAAAAAATAAATATGTGCATTTATTTGTCACTAATCATGCACATGACTATGCGCTCACCAAGTGCAGTGAGATTGAACCAAGGTTTTGACAGAACTATGTTCTGATCAGATTGCATAATGCTCTTCCGTCCGGCGGCATGGCAGCCCAATTTTTTTGTGGACATAGTGAGAATGTGGATCAATGTGACGGGGTGGTAGTACGAATATGGTAGGGAAGGAGCTCTATGTCAATCTGACCACTCCTACATGCTGACCTGTAAGATTATCACTAATCCAGGTTAAGCCTCTGAACATGGTTGAAGCCTGCCAGCTCCCTGCTTGTCCCTGCACTCCTACTAAACACGCAAAGATAAAGGGCTTAAATCTATTCATGCAGGGGAATAATGTTAATGTCATGTTTTCCTGTGTTCACTGTTGGTGGTAAAATAAAAATGTACTTTTATGACATCAATGAACTCCTGCTCTCACCTGTAGCTTTGTGTGTTGTGAGAAGGTGTGGAACGTGACTTTGATGTCGGTTTGTTCAGCACTACACAGTGTGTGTGTGTGTGTGTGTGTGTGTGTGTGGTATGGTAGTGTTTTAGCTCATTTCACTTGCTTGCCACATACAGTATTGCACCAGTTGACAGATTATAACACCGGTAGATTTTCATTCATAAAGTAATTATTAGCAAGCTCCTTAATTATCCTTCCATGCAGACTGCCATTAATTACAGCTTAAATAACCTTCTTTAGAAGTTTGAATTCATGTTAGTCTGAATGTCTTATCCAGCTCGGAGACGATTTTGGAAAAATACCAGTAAAAATTGGAGGGATTGTAAGTAAACCTTTTGTTTCTGTGTTTTACAGGTCATTGCAAACTACAAGCGAAACAAAAGAAAACCACTGCTATGTAATTATTTTCAGGTTTTGTAAAAAAACAAAAAAACAACAAAAAAAAACAAGCATTTAGGCTGAAGAATGAAACTGAATTAAATTTTCAAGTCTAAAATCGATAGAACTGTAATACAATAAATTGCGGTTGGAGTAAAGTGCATTTGGGGCTTAGCTTTTGAGTGTGTGTTGTTCTTTTACAGAGGACAAACACTTGGACTGATTGGATTTGGGAATAAATTATCTGCTACCGGGGGAACATCTTTGATTGGCTTACACGCACACAAAGAAGCCTTAATAAGAGATAATTCCTGTGCCATGATTATTTTGTTGCAGTGCCAAAAAGGCCTCGAACATCAATGTCCTAATCTTTAATTGTTATTGGTTATGTTTATTATTAATGTGCAATTATTAAAATGTTTTGTAAAATTTCACTATATCTTACAGACATTCGTGTGGATTATATTTATTTAGCACACTACATTTGATACAAGGAAAAATCGTATAAAAATACTAAAAAGTATAAATAAATTCAGGTATCACTGTAAGACTTTTATAGTCTCTCTCTTTCTCTCCCTCTCTATCACACACATGCACGCGCGCACACACACATGCACACGCACACACTTTGTCATTTTGGCTCACTCATCCAAAGCAATATTTAGATTATTTTTGCTTTATGTAACTTTTACATATTGATTTTTCAAGTTAGCTTCAATAAACTAAGTTTGTGAATATATTTTATTTATTAATGAGATTACCATAATTATGCCAATTTATACTGTTATTTACCATTACATATTATTTACAATGTTTGTTTTTGTTCAACTTGCATATTCTACAGGAGTGGACAATTATGCTCTTTTACATTTAGGCATTTGGCAGACGCCCTTATCCAGAGTGACTTACATTTTTATTGCATTAGACACCTGAGCAGTTGAGGGTTAAGGGCCTTGCTCTTACAGATACAATTAGGTGGTTGTGGGATTTGAACCTTGGCCTTTCCGAACCGTAGTCCAATGTTTGAACCACTGAGCGCCCCCTGACCCAATATGTAATTTGATTTACCTTATAATTATCATAATTTTAAATATGTTGATACAAGTATTTTTTTCAGTCATTAGAAATAAGGTCATTAAACATGCAAAGATAGAATTGATCATGAAAGAAGTATTATACAGTTAGACATTTACATTCATTTGTCCAGAGTGACTTAGAAAAGTGCTTTGAAGTTTCCATCATTAGCTATATCCTTACACCTGGTTACTAGGTTACTAACGAGAAGTACTATCAGTCAAACACTGGGAAAGATTTTTTGTTATTTATTCATTTAATTATTTACATTTACTTTTAGGCATTTGGCAGACGCTCTTATTCAGAGCGACTTAGTGCATAGAATAGATCCTTACACTGGGTTACTAGGTTACAAAGTGTTGCTACCAAAAGTTTTATAAAGTAATAATAATAATACTTATTAAAGACACATGTAGAGTAGAGTCGCAATTGTTATTTTATTTAATGATTTCATTTATGACTGTATCAATGTTCCTATTGTATTTAAAATTGTAATCCTGGTGATGAGATCTTACACATTTTTCTTTCTGGTACAAAAAAATCTAATATCTAATCCCCGGAGTGCATTCTGACCTCTTAAAGAGACTAGTATGCATCTATACTTTCTGGAAAAAAGATACTGTGCAAGTTCGGTTAAATTTCTCAGATAACAGATTTGACCATCTTTTAAATGGTTTCAGAGTTGTTGTTATTCAGGACTTTTTTTTAGTAGTTTTTCCTGTAGTAAATATCCAGTGTATGGGCTTGGCCGTGTCTCTGTGTAGCAAATCTGTGCACAGGATATTTATTCTGATGTGTCTATAAGCCTATACAGTATTTGTGTGTCCTGAACCAAGGTCTCAAGCTCCTGGAGATAAGCATATACTCCTGTTAAATGCACTGTCACCCCTTTTCTGTGGACTTTCCTGCACCCCCCCCACTTAGATTTTTACTTTTACTCTCACAGAAAACGTATGTCCTCTTTATCTATGTATGAGCTCCTTCAGGCTACAAGCAAACCATATGCAATCTATTTCGTGCTGCTCACCACAGTGCGTCCCCATACAACACTGGAACCTCTATAAGGCCTCATAAGTCTGAGAGAAAAGTGCAAACATCATTACTTGGTGGTGTTTGAACTTTTAATGAAGGCATCTGTAAGGGACATGTACAGTATAGTAATTGTGCTGCATTTTAAAAGGATAAAAAAGACAGATTAAAAAGAAGTAGTTTATTCTAATTAACTGCTTGGTGAAAAGCAGACGGGTACATTCGCCCTCATCTCAGACTAGAGCGTTTCATCACTTGTTAATTTAATGTGGCAGAAAGTGAGAGAATCAGGGTGCATGTGAGAGAGAGATTACAGCCTTAGTGCTTTCTCAGTTCTGTCTCTGTGCCTGTGAACACGACACATTATGAGGCAAGCATGGATATGCTGGGAGCTGCTTGTTCAGTTGAGACAATGAGGAAAGGAGAAAGATATGAACATGGGAATGTGGAAACTTGTGGTTTTGGGCAGATGTTAGGTTAGTGCTAAGTTGAAGGAAAGGGGAATCAGCGAACCGCTGGGAGATGTCATTTCTGGCTAAAATTATTAAGTCGTATGAAAGATAATATTTTGAGAAAAAAAGTTTAACACGGATAAAGTACAAATCAGGCTTTTGTACACTCAGACATTTTATATGCTTTATGTGCATGACACTTATTGGTCATCAGAAAACATTACACTAACAATACAACCTCTATTGATGGACAGAAACACAGATACCTGGTTCTTTCCTTAACTATTTACAGGATAATTGTCTTAGTGTAATTGTCTGCTGTCTATATACTTTTAACTATTACATAATTGTTATGAATTCATTTATAATATAAAGTCATGAGTATAAAAAAATATCTATGTTCTAAATACATATTAAATACATAATAAATACAGTGGAACCTCGGATTGAGAGTAAGATGGTCTGTGAGCTTTTTTGCAATTATATATATTACCTTGTTTTTTAAGCGAGGTCTTGAAATCCGAGTACTGTAGTACACTTGTCATTTGTCTGCCAAGCGTCACGTGATCACAACTGAGCCAATGGTCTTTTTTTCTCTTGCGCTGTGGGATTGTGGGTAATCGTCTCCCACGCTCAGTCTCAGTGCACGTGTGTCACTCATATAGTCAACATTCATGCGCGAATGTACTGTTTACTAAAACATTTTGACCACGTGTGCAGGCATAAATAATTTGTGTGCCAGTGTAGTGACTGTTCCTAACTGTACTGCAACAACAACCTCCATGAAGAAAAAATTGTTAAAAAGACTGTAGCAGTGTGGGAGGTCAATCTGTTTAAAGGAGTCATTCTGTTAGTGTGTGTGTCTGTGTGTGTGTGTGTGTGTGTGTGTGTGCATGTGCACGTAAAGCATTTTTTACATTTTGTGTCCAAGTGTAGTGACTGTTCTTTAGTACCTGTACTGCAACAATGGCCCTCGCGAGGAAAAAATAGTTAAAAGGCTGTAGCAGTGCGGAAGATTAATCTGTTTAGAGGAGTGATTTGGTAGTGTGTGTGTGTGTGTGTGTGTGTGTGCACACGCACACTCAAATGTGTGAAATTTGGTCTACACATTAGCCCCCGTGCTCCTGCTTCTGCTCTCAAAAGTTAAGTGCAGGTTAATTTGTTTTATTTTTAATTTATATTTTGTATTAATTATTTTTATATGAATATTTTTGGGCTGTGGAAGGAATCATCAGAGTTTCCGTTATTTCTTATGGGGAAATTCACTTTGATATACCAGTGCTTTGATATACAAGCACGCTTCCCGAACAAATTATTATGCTTGTAATCCCAGGTTTAACGGTACATGGTTCATGCGTCTATAATAGTTGAAATAGTTGTTATAAAGTACAGTACTCTAAAATGTATGTTTTGTAATGAAACTTTATGGCCTATTTACGGTGGCTGAGAAGTGCAAAACAAAATAACAAAACCGAAAACAAAAACTCAAAAATAAAAATAACAAACTTGAAAACAAAGTAACAAACTCGAAAACAAAATAAACAGAATGACAATTCAGTCAAACTGAGAAAGTTAGGAATAGTTTGGTTCATTTAAAAAAAAAGATAAAATAACATTATCAGATGTGTTTTCTACCTGAAACTGCTTCTGTGACTGGTTTTGAATGTAGGTTTTGGCATGCAGTTCCCCTCCTCTCAGTACTGTACTTTACTGTATAGTACTTTCACCCATGCTGATAAACCACAGTTAGTTTAATTACAGGTTATTAGAACACCTGTGATGCGGGTGATACATATAGTTAAACATCCTAGTGCCGTTATATTATCACCTCTCATGGAATAAATCAGATTATTTGGTCAGAACTAACAATTGTATAATTCTGAGAAAAATGAAAGGATAAAAGATCAGCATTCTTTTTAACTTACTAAGTAAAAGGTAAACTTTGATTTCAGACTGTCTTAAACATAAATGAATCAATAATGCTTAAAGTGTAAAAGGTTGATGCCTATACGCTGTAAGCTATGATAAGAATATAATTCTTAGTGATGCAAATGCCCACCATCTCTAGGACCTTTCTGATTTGTACAACATTCTCATTTTCTATGACTCATAAACGAGTCTATACAACTTCATTTTTTTTTTTTTTCCAGGATATGAGGAAACACTTGTAAAGGTTTACATTTGCCTTTATCTCACATGACCCGCAGTTTAAACTCTGCAGCACAGCTTGCCAGAGTGACTGCTCATCTGTAACGCTGCAGATGGGTGCACTCACACCTGCAGCAGGCCTCAGGACACTGAACGGTGTATATGCGGGAGATGAAAAAGTGCGGTGGAGGAAAGGACAAATGAAGTGAGAAATCAGCTCTCGCAGGCTCCAGCTCACCCTCCTCTGGTGCCCAGAGTGTGAGACGAGTCTGCACATCTGCTCCTCTCCATACACAGACCTTGAACGCAGCCTGCTTCCTGTCTCTCTTCTCTTGCCAGGATATATATATGCATGCATAAGGGCCATTTCCCTGTAACTGTTCCACTTCAGGCTGCAGTGACTGTACTTTCACACTGTATGTTGACTAAAAATGACAGATTAAAAAAAAAAAGAACACAACAGTTAATTTTGGAATAATGATGGCATGTCAAGGAGAAAGACAGTTTGATGTAGTGATGGTAAATAATCAGAAGCAAAGCCATTTGGAATCATCAGTACTACAAGGGCCTGTGCACAGTTTACTCGGGCAGTTAGAGGCTCATCTATATCAGACATTGCTGCTTACTCCAGCATTTAACAAGCTCTGCCTTTATTTCCATCTGTGTTCTATACATCCCTGCTCTGCCAGATGTTCCTGCGCTGAAAAGGGGATAAATCCTGATCCTGTGATTAGATGTCATCCATATCATTTAGAGGACCTATATTCATGAGTGCACTAAGAGTTTATTCTAAGGGTAGTTAGATAATAAGGGTTCTTAACCTCCTAAACGGATTCTTGGGAAACACTATGCTGGATGGTTCTACTTAAAATCTTTTTTTTTTAAAGGTTTTTTGAGAGAAACAACACAAAAGCCGTAAGGTTTCTAAAACGTCTAAAATTATGTCATGGGCAAATTTACATATTGATTGAATTGTCATGATCTTTTTACATTTTAAGACATATTATATACAGGAAAGACACAAGGTTTTTATTTATTTATTTTTTATTTTTTAAACAATTATCTACCAAGAAAATGAAGCATGTCAGTGGTTATTTAAAAAATAGACATAAACTAGATGGTGATGGTCATTTGGAACAAGACTGATTTAAGAACCTACGCCCATATAAGCACTACTCGGTAAAGCTCTACACACTGGTGGTGATTCTAACAAACCTGCTGTCTCAGCTCTTATAACAAACAGCTGTGATGTGTGCTGGAAAGCTGAAGATGTAGAGCAGCTGAAAAATTACTATGTTATTACGATACATTTTTATACGGTCATTAAAACTAAATCTAACAACACAGTGGCCAATATGTATTTTAACTGACTCATTAGTACTGAGACTCTGGGACACTTTGTATATATGTGTTAGATCCAAGCTGACATCGGCATCAAACGCTCTCAATGCAACTCAGCATTCAGATAAAGAAGCCAAGAACTACAACGCCCAACACAGACCATCAAGGTCACCAGAATTTTACCCACACACACATGAAACAGTCTCAAAATCACACCATGCTATAAACAGAAATAGCAATTATCACAAAGTATACGCTCGTCCAAAATTATACCAAGCCTTCAATACTGTCATTAAAATTTTGGGTTTGACCCAGTTAGTAACTGTTTACCAGTTCAGTTTCGACCAGTTTAGCCAGTTGTTGTTCGACTGAAACTTTTTCTTGTTTTGGATTACGTCCTTGAATGTCTAATCGTTTAAATTGATTTATCTTGTATTTTGGGTCACAGGGGTCCTGGAGCCTATCCCTGTAGACTTAGGGCACTAGGTGGGGCACGCCCTGGACAGGGTGCCAATCCATCGCAGGGCACACACACTCATTCACACACTACGGACAATTTGGGAACGACAATTAGCCTAACCTGTAGGTCTTTGGACTGTGGGAGGAAACGTCTCGGGTTACTTTGCTGTAACCCTTTTCCCTGAAAAAGCGGGAACGAGATGCTGCGTGAAAACGCTATGGGAACA
>JAQMYJ010000004.1:11348113-11358886 GCA_030014305.1 Clarias laeviceps
ATGTGTGTGTGTACAGCACGCGTGTGAAGCAAAAGCAAGTCTCATTAGAGAGGTTAAAGATCCATTTTCTCTCTCTGCCTGCTCTTTGTGTCTGGGTGCGCGCACATCATTGGACATCATGCCCCACACACACACACACACACACACACACACACACACACATACACACACCTCTCCTACTTTCGCCTTCACAGACACACACAAACACACACACACACTCTTTCTCTCTGCTCTACACAGAAACACTGCTCTGCCGAGATTCTTTTCAAAGGTAAAGTGCAGGTTAATTTGTTTTATTTTTTCTTTACAGCAGTGATTCCGTTAGTGTGTCGCTCAATCGAGGGTCGTTAGAGAGATTTCTTGTTTATTTTTCCGATTTGGTTTACAAGTGTTTTGAAATACAAGTCCACTTCTGGAACGAATTATGCTCGTAATCCAAGGTTCCACTGTAGTAATTTTTAAATAGCTTTATGGTGAAAATAATTTGTGACTAGTGTGTAACTTACTGCACAATGTACAAATTCATTTTAAATAAGTAGCTCTAACATGATGCCTGATGCCTCAGGCATTTTTTTTTTTCTTATCAGGCCCCTTTATTTTGGCTGATGATGGATTTTACAACTATCTTGCTGTGTCAGTGCATTACAGAAAAAAAAAGAAAGGTATTAAAGACCCACATTTTATCATTGCCCCATGTCTATCGGATTAATGTGATTGTATTTACGTTTAATACAGGTCCAAGAAAAACAGATTCTGAAGCTAGTTTAAGAGATATGTGGGCGGACTTAAAGTAGGTGAATAAATTATTTTGTGATCTTGTGTGTAAGTTGAAGTCAGACCCGGCTGGTCAATAAAGCATGCTCATAGTAGATGCCTCTGGTCATATTGGTTGCTCTCCGGGTATCAAGTAGAATAAACAAGAATTACATTTAAAAGTCATACAGTACATAAAGCATATAAAGACTTTCTATAGCCAATCTAATTTTAATTACTATTGTTTGTTACATGTACATTACAGCAGGTTTTTTTTTTTTTTTTTGCCATCTTCTACTTAGCAAGCTGGGGTTAAAGCACAGGGTCAGCTATGGTTAAGAGCATTGCCCAAGGGCCCAACACTGGCAGATTAATAATACTGGGGTTTGAACCCCAACCGTCTGGTCAGCAACCCTTAGCAATTTAAGTTACCACCTATATCCCAGACTCTCATAGCTAACCTTTATTTATTACTTAATACAACGTTAGCTACCACCTATATCTCAGGCTACCATAGCCAATGCTTAATTATTACCTGATACAATATTTTCTACCACCTATATCTCTGGCTACCATAGCTAACCTTTTATTAGGTAATAATTAAACCTTGTAATTGAATCATTCTACGTGAAGACAAATCCTGACATATCTAATCAAATAAGTTATTAGGTCAAAAATAAAAAATTAAAGTTGTGATAACATTTTAATATAATTAAACACTAATGACGTATATAATGTCACCTTACTTAAACAAGTCAATAAGTGAGAAATTATTGAAGTAATATCATGAAATGAGGTGGCACAGTGATGTAGTGCTCAGCACTGTGGCCTCGCACCTCCACGGTCAAGGGTTCAATTTCTCCCTCGGGTCTGTGTGCATGGAGTTTGCATGTTCTTTCGCTGGGTATTCCAGTTTCCTCCCACAGTACAAAGACATGCAGATTAGGCTAATTGGTGTTCCCAAAATTTGTGTAGTGCGCATGTGTGTGTGTGTGTGTGTTCTGTGATGGATTGACATCCTGTTTAGGGCGTACCCTGCCTTGTGCACAAAGACTCCAGGTCCTTACACAACAATCGGTATAGAAGATGAATGAATGAATGAATCTTGACGTGATGTGTTATATTTTCTGTACTGTATGTTGTATGAGTTGTTACATGTAATGTTGAAATTCTGAGATATTAGTTAAATCAACAACACATGACTTAAAAATCACACCATGCAGTTGTGGGCTGCTGTAATGTCTGACAGCAGGCAGGTGTGTGAGTTTATGGATTTTTTTTTTTTTGTTGGAAATTGCATTTTTTTTTTCGGAGAAATCAGAGATAATGTACTGGAGCTCTGGAAAAAAAACCCTCTTGTGGGCAATAATAGGAGACAATATATTTTGTAGGATATTAGCTCAAAAGGAGTCTTTTCAAACGTAGTCTTTTGTCCAGGAGTTTAGTTATTGCAGTGTCATTATGTTTACCTCTGTGAAATCAATGCACCTGACCTCATGTAACGACTCCGGAGGGATATATTGTATATAGCTACTATAACTTTCCCTATAGAGCTTTATTCTCTCTGGCAAAATACAGACAATATAAAAACTAAATATGGATAAAAGACAGAAGATGAAGTAAAGGTTATCTGAGATTTTGTATACTTGTTTCCCATTAAAATGGAGCACTGTGGGTTATTTTTTTTTTTTATTTTTGAAAATGATAGAATGAGAAGGAACTCACAGGAGATTTGGTGAACAGTTTAGTGCTCTGTGAGTTGATGTCACCTCTTTAAAGACACACAAAATTGCTCTTTGTATTTCTATTCCCAGTGCTCATTTAAATGTGTTATACTGTATTTACTGTAGAACGCTGCCCAAAGATCTATATCTGTATTAATGGCAAGCTACAATGTCTACTCTGAGCTACATTATTAAGACCCAATATGTGGCTATACTGTCTGTTGTATCCAAATTGTCCTTGATATTGGCATTTGCCTTTCCCTTCACACACTCCAACCAGCTTTTAGATGCTGTTTTATGGGTAATTATGACTTTTTTAGACCTTTGAAAGGAAATGCGTTGTTCGGGCAGTATATGAAATGCCCATCTGTGCTGCAGCTGGTGTAGGTGTGGGTCGGCTAGACGGATGGCAGCGAGTGTGCAGCTCTGGCACATGGCAGGGGGTAGAAGGTGCCTAGTGCAGTCACTGGACAGAATGGGGCTGATTTTTGTGCAAGAGGCACAGTTGGGGGCTAAAGGATATGCCTCCGCTTGTGGTTTTGATTCGCTCTTGCTGTTTGAATTTGCTTTGTGGTGTCCAAAACTGTGTTGCTGCAGCTTGGGGCTGCTGCTAGTTTTTACGCAGTGCTTTATGCATCCTGCTGCGATGCAGTCTGTTGATTTTTTTTGATGGTCTCTGATAAATAATGTAATGCAAATAAGTTCCTCCATTAGCTGGGCAGGTTTGCAGGAGCCAAATCTATCCGTTGATTATTTATGCTTGGCAAACTGTAAAGCATTTTCCCCCTCAGATTTACACCACCTTGTAGTCTGTTCCCTCAGTGAAAGCCATTATTGATTAGCCCAGATGTAATCCCAGAAGGCTCAGAGTGCAGACTGTGTAGGTCCGCCTCATTGGGCTGCGTTGTGAAAGAATGATTGGAGCAGTTGGGAGCGAACCATGTGAGTGTTGGACTTTGTAGAAATGCAGAAAATACCATTCTTTTTATGGTTGGTGGAAATATAATTTATGAAATGTTGTTAAACAGGATGCTAATGAACAACACTTCTGTTATTAAGTGCAGACATAATAAAGTGAAGTACTCCTAATAATCAGTACTACACACTCACTCCACAAGCTCTCAGAAATGGAGAAAAACAGGACTTTTCAATGTAGCTTTTCAATGTAATCCATAACAGAAATTACACATTTTTGTATGCTCTTTTTATTTTTTCCGAAACCGGTGTTTATAGCACTATGTGTTACCTGCATGAATCTTTAAAGATACCTGACAGAATGAACGTTTATAGCAGTGAGTCATGTGACACAGATACATGTTGACATAACATGTTGAGAAACGTCTGCCTTCTTAATTTCCTCTAAAATGTAACAAACCTGAATATTTTTGCCATTCACAAGATTTTTACAGAAATATTAATATTGCCAAAAAATATTGCATAAATTCATTATTATTATTATTATTATTATTATTATTATTATTTTAACCTTACATTAGATAACATTGAATTTCCTATACATTATATCTCCACAAGGTGTTTCCATCCTCTCTCCCTTTTTTGATTAATAGAGACTTCTGTATGTGAAGTTCCCAAGAGATCAGCAGTTTCTAAAATACTTAAACCAGCCCACCTGGCAACAACAAGCATGTCAATGATATTGTCCCATATATAATATTTAAAGTAAAAACTAAGTGAAGCTCTTGACCTGTATCAGCTTGATATTATGCATAGTTTGGTGCCACATTATTTGCATAAATTAACGTGTGTACAGGTGTATTTATCAAAGTGGACGTTGAGTGTAATTGTTTTAGTATAAATGTGTCTCAGATGATTAGGTTATATTTACATATAGTCTATACAGAACATATGAATAATGACACACCCACACTCCTAGATTAATAAATTAGCAGCTGATCAGATTGAATTAAGAATGTGTCTTGTGCTGCATCTGCCTGAGGATCTCCAAACAGTGGAAGCAAAACAAAGTCATTTTGATACTGAAATAGTTTGTCTTACCTGACATGAATCCCAAAGAGCCCTAAATTCCAGTCTCTCTCTGAAATAACCCCGCACTTTTTATCCATGTGCTTACTGGAACTGGCCTTCACTGAGAGAGGAGATGTATGAAGCACCAAATAGAAAGCTGGGCTTCTTAATAAAAATCATCCATTTTTGTCACAGCTCAGCAGAGAGAAGTGAATAATGCATTTACACAATATCAATAGGTGATTTTTTTTTCACTTCTCTTCTTTCCGTCTTTTGTAAAGTGGATTCCTCAGAAATGGGGCATCTCAGCAGTGCCGCTGTGCTTCTTCTCGAAATGGCTTTACCGTGTGTGAGGGCTGACCTTCCACGCTGCGCTTTCAGGTAGGTGAAGGTGCCGAAATTCACACTTATCATCCGTAAGTGATGAGTGTCAGACCCCTATCTATTCCATGGCCTCTTTAAAGTAGGGATGTGCCACAAGGACGGGGGCTGAATTTCACATGCACACATCTACACAGAACCAATGCAGAGCGGTACAACATTTCTTGCCTCAGCTTGTTCACAAAGAAAAAAAGTCAAATTTTTTCATCTATTAATTGAAGATTTTATTCCATCCTGTTAGGTGTCTGTTTAGACTGTTTAAGACAGCATGATTGCAGGTTTCTGCCATTCCAAACACTTATGGTTCACAGTAATTGAAATTAAGCAATTTGTTCCATGTAGTTCAGCAGTTGTTAAGTGTAATTTTTGTTGCCTTGGTGTGGTCTTGTTTACACTTACAACATCTGGCTAAAGTACATCTGTCACATATGCAGTGTTTAGTCTTGTAGAATTGATCCCTACTGTGTTTTACACCCCAGTGCAGTCCCTTTTGATAATCACACTTGGGTACAGACCAAAACAACTGGTCTATAACCAACTGAGTGAGGTCGTCTCGCTCTAGTTCTGTGCGGCTCTAGTGTGGTTTTGATTCCAATGAACAGCATTTTTTTGTAGTTGTGAACTGCTGAACTGATTTATAGCACACAAACTAAACCAAAGGACAGCGCTAGAGCACTGCAGAAATCTCACATGGCTTAGAAATTTGCATTCACTAGAAACAAACACTACATTTACTGCACAAATTATTTGAAACTAGATATTTTTTTCACAAAAATATAGTCACTTAATTAACGCCATGTTTTTATATTTTTGGGATTTCTACATGAACTTGTGGAAATAGTGTTTACTTTTTTTATCACTATATTTCGGACCAACCCACAAGAAAGTTTTGGTAGTACATTTTTGATAGAGGAGTTGTTTGGCCTTAATGCCCAGCACCATGTTTGGTGAAACCATAAGAGCATTTCAGAAGCAACACCTCATACTCACTGTCAAGCACGGCAGTAAAAGGGTGATGATTTGGACTTGTTTGCAGCCACAGGACCTTAGCATGAACTACCCTGTACTGTATACCAGAGTATTCTGGAGGCAAATGTAAGGACATCTGTCCGACAGTTTAAGCTTGGTCAAAATTCGGTCAGGCAACAGGACAATGATCTGAAGCACTAAAGTAAGTCTACATCAGAATGCCGGAAAAATATAAGAATAATTTTTTAATTTTCGAGTCAAAGTTCAGACCTTAACCCAACCAGAATGCTGTGGCGGGACCTTAAGAGAGCTGTGCATAAACAAATGCCCAAAAACCTCAATGAGCTGAATCAATGATGCAGGGGGAGAATGGAACAAAATTCCTCTGCAAGAATCTGAGAGAATGATAATACAGGAAATGGTGACTTCAATAAGTTATTGCTGTTAAAGGTGGATCTGAAAGCTATTGAAAGCTATATAATGGGAGGTACTTATACCTATACCTGTGGGAGGTAAGTATGTTTTTTCTTTTTTTTTTACTTAATTTTGTTAAATAAATAATGGCAAAAAAAAGTTAAATGTTGTTGTTGTTGTTGTTTGTCCAAGGTTGAGGCTAAAAGATGGGTACTAACTTTTGGGCATGACTGTAATCTATGGTCAAAAGCCTTCAGGTACTAATAGATGTGCCATAATGTTTATAATTAATTATGTCAGGGTTGTACCTAGATATGTTTATTTACAGAAAATTGGATGTCAGTTTAAAATTCATGTGGAACAGATGTGAGACATAGGAGAGATATTTTATGCATTCTGTCTTGGGCATTTTTACTAACATTTTTACTCTCATGTTAGATGGAACTGAAGGTTAGACATGATGAGCACTGGACAGAGAGAGAGAGAGCGATAGAGCACCTCTTGTATGAATGTTACTTGATAGTCACAAGATTCTTAATTTTAAAGAATTAAAATTGCAGAATCTATAGACTCACAGCTTGTGAATTTGTGTTGAACTCATCAAGTCCACAGAAATAAACTTACGTAATTGAAAAGAGATTAATGACTACCAAAAGTAAATAAACTGGCCTTTTACCAGGAAAAAAAAATGCATGTAATGACCATTCCTGTCTTTTTTTTATAACTTAATAAAGGAGCTTTATTGTTGATAATTTATCATAACCATGTTTAAAATACTTATTTGTTTTTTATTGTGAGAATTTACATAATTTGTTATGCATATCTGTCATACACACATAACTAGACATGGCGACACATTGATTTGTGGAATACAGTAGAAATTGCTTTAGCTTGAGAAGTCATTACCTTTACAAAAACTAAAAACATCTTGCAACATTATGGGTTTTAATTTGACAGCGATGTTTTGCATAAAACAACTAGAAATGAGTAGGAACACAGGAAAATGGTTGTCAAATCTCATGAACTGATTTGCATTTTACAAGCTGATTTGCATTTTATGTATAGTTTGTGTGTGTCTGTCTGCTTAACATTTTAGAAAGATGCAAACCAAACAAGCATGTACACCTTACACATTTTAGGTAGAATCTTGCTGATACTCTAAGAAACTTCCAGATGTTAACAGTGTAAAATTGCTTTTTCAATCATTCCCAACCAAATATGTTTATAAGAAAGATCAAATATAACAAAGCCTATGCAGATAATGCACATCTCTGCTGAGCTCTC
Organism: Clarias laeviceps; assembly: GCA_030014305.1. Lineage (NCBI taxonomy): Eukaryota > Metazoa > Chordata > Actinopteri > Siluriformes > Clariidae > Clarias > Clarias laeviceps. Next base: position 11,355,625 of record JAQMYJ010000004.1, read on the forward strand.
CAAACAACAGTATTTGAATACAGTTAAACCTTGGATTCTGGAACCGTGCTTGTATGTCAAAGCATTTTCCCATAAGAAATTATGGAAACTCTGATGATTCATCATTCCACAACCCAGAAATATTCATATAAAAATTATTTATACAAAATATAAAGTTAAAAAAAAAAAAAATCAATAAAAATTAAAATTGTGACTGGTGTTAGACAAAAGCAGAAGGTGGAGGGCTACTGAACGCTACAAACCCCCCCCCCCTCCCCACACACACACACATATGAGGACATAACAAGAACCCGTTTTTGGTTCATTAGTGGGGACCAAATCTGCATACACAGAAAATTAACTGCTTTTCATAATGTTGACCTAATTTGCATACACACATTCAGCTGATGTTAATGATGATGTGGGGACATCACTAAATAGCTAATTTGGATACACACATGTAAGGTATATTACAAAAGATCAAGGGGACATGGGTTTAACAAACATCAAACTGTGCATTTAACTTTTTTTATTTATGCAAAATTACAAACTAAGCATGACAAACATTTAAATAACTATGTAGAGCATATGGCTCTTATGGGTTTAAGCTCTTCATGACTAAAGAATTGTTTCTTACTTTTGGTTATACATACAGTAGGACTGACAGCCAAACTTTCATTCATACTGTAGCTTTATTTTCAAAGAATGCAATCAAAACCCCCTAAGTAAACTGAAATGCCTATGTCCATTTTGTTGTAGCTTTTTATTTCTTTTAGAATAGCCATTTAAGAAACCCAAAAACTTTAAATAGAAAAGAAGAGTATAAAATGTATAAACCATTGATATTCTTTCTAGTTAAAAATACACAGCAGGCGGTACAGCAGGGTGTCTAAGATGACAGTGCATGTTAACTAGCCAATGTTAGACCAACTATTAATATAATTATAAGATAAATAAAATTTAAGGCAAAACTGCAACAAAACAGGAGCTTACTAAACACAGCCTGAACAAGGCCACCTCAAAAATATCGAGATCTATTTCTAGGAAAGAAATAATCCTTTCTTGAAAGCGACGATTCGGTTGTAGGCATAGAATTTTACACTTCCCTGAAATACAACATGACATAATGAAGGTCTTCATGTGTCTGTCCATCACATGGACCTCAACCGAGTCCCAAGTCTTTCTCCTTTTTTGAGACAGATCTTTTACCTAAATGTAAGAATAAACATTAGTTTACCAATCCAAACATTTGCTTTCAGCAATTTAGACAATAACAACAGTAGAAATAGACCTAGAAATATTCAAGAAATATGAATAATTACAAGGACAACATACTTTAATATCCGCAGAACAAATGTAATAACGTATGAATGAAGATGTTATCTTTAGTTAGTTTTATTGTATAAAAACTTAACAGACCAGATGGAAATAAAAAACAATTTAAAAACACTTAGTGCATGCTAAAAAGGAATACACAACACAAAACAAATATGCTGTTCCTTATGAAAAAAAAAAATTAATTAGAGAAATGGATTTATCATTTCAAATTCCTTTCAGAAACGTTTAACAAGGTTCAGGTTTAGGTCACTTCTGGAGACACTATTCTATGTACATTAACATGTCTACTCAACAATCATAAGATCCCTCACAGACCCAGACAGACACACACACACACACCTAGCCAAACCTGCTTTATGGGGACGCCATATAAAAAGTATAAACAGACCAGATGGAAACACAAAGGAGAGTCTGTTGGCACTTTAAATGTAACTTAAGTAATAACATTTCTCTTTTACATTTGTTCTCATGTACACTGGAGATGTACTGACATTATAGACGATGTTCATGACCCAGTAAGCAGGTGATTAAGGGGATGAAACATAGACAACGGTCTAACAAACTATACTACTAAGATGGTATAGATTTACCAAAAGTTGCCACTGTTGAGCCCTTGAGCAAGGCCCTTAACCCTATCTGCTCCAGGGGCGCTGTAAGCTGTCTGACCCTTTGCTCTGACCCCAGTTTCCTAATTGGGATATGCGAAGAAGACGTTTCACTGTGCTGTAAAGTACATGTGACAAATAATTGAACATTCTTAATTTAATTATCCTTTTTGACAATTTTTACTGGTCTGTTAAGTGAAGTGTGTGTGTGTGTGTGTGTGTGTGTGTGTGTGTGTGAGAACCCCACCTCCCCAAAAAATACCAGTTCAAGACTAAAGGGGGCGACGTGGAGCAAACGTTAACACAAACACACCTGTCCAGAGGGTCACTTACTGTATGTGCCAAAGCTAAAAATTGGTGAGGCACTTATTTACACCCTCCCCAACACGTTACAATCCTTCACCATTGTGGGGACATGTTTTTTTTTTGTCCCCATAACAGATTCGGTTCCCATAATGTTGGTGTGTATCCAGAGTGATGTCCCCACAATGCGATAATTACAAACACACACACACACACACACTACCAGAATCACTCCTCTAAACAGATTGATCTCCCACATTGCTACAGCCTTTTAAACATTTTTTTCCTGCTTCTGAAGCAGGAGCAGGGAGGTGGGGGGCTACTGTGTGGGATGTGTAAAGATACTGTATAAAGAATAGCCACTACACTTCGACATAAAAAAAAAAAAGTTCAATGCACACACATATGTGGTCAGTGTTCTTCAGTACTCGTATATATCAAGACCCCACTTGTTTAACAAGTTAAAATTAATAAAAAATTTGCAAAACGCTCGCAGACCAAGTTACTCACAAGCCAAAGTTCAACTGAATTTACAAAAAAAATAATTTGAAAAATATCAACTTGTACAATGCAAATGCAAATGTATTGTGCATGTTTTTGATGTTCAATATTATTAAAAATAGATTCCCCAAACCTGCACAGACGTTGTAATGAAATTCTGCTTAAATAACATTGAACAATGTTTTGTTTCATAGTTTATTTGGTCACATTAGATCAAAAGCTTGTCAGCTTTCAGGAGTGATACAGCTAAGCTGAAGTTAAGAAACTTTTGTAGGAGTTAAATAGTTATGTTTCACAAACTGGTATTTGTTGTTTTGCTTTGTGAATGACCTTTTCAAGTGTCTTTTAATTACATATATACATGCAAATGTAAAATGGTAAAATGCCAGTATGCACCATTTCCACATTGTGCACTGGCAATTAAAAATCTAAGAACAAGACAATAAAATATGACAGGGTTAGCTTAGATATACACGACTGTATGAGATAAGATTTAGAAAGAGAGAGAGAGAGAGTGGGTGGGTGGGTGGGAAATG